>JBAMBJ010000449.1:0-545428 GCA_037043495.1 Drosophila recens | reverse complement strand
TGGACAGATTTTGAGTGCCTGCAGCTTAGGCATGCTTTGTCGTATAACAATGGTATTTGGTAATAAAATCAGCTATTGAATGATCTTTTTACCAAATAATTCCAAAAAATTATGTGCACAATATTAGACTTCAAAATGCCTTCCAAACAGCAACTGCTGCGAAAACGTATTGTACGCTTTTACCAAGATCACAAACAGCAGGGAAAAACTTACACCTGCGCCCATTTTATGGCGGAGGGCGTGGCAAAAAGCATTTTATATTTAATTCTTAGCAGTTTGAAAATAGAAAGGTAGTCTGGTTCGGGAAGAAAATCAACAATTATGACTAGTAATAACATTTAAAAGCTAAAGACTGCTTTTAAATGTTATTACTAGTCATAATTGTTGATTTTCTTCCCGAACCAGGTATATTTTCAAATTAAATATAAAATGCTTTGCCACGCCCTCCGCCATAAAATGAGAGACTGTATTTTGGCAAAAGCGGCAACAGTTGCTGTTTGGAAGGCATTTTGAAGTCTAATATTATTGCACATAATTTTGGAATTGTCGGATCATTCAATAGCGATTTTATTACCAAATACCATTATTATACTTTTAAAAACATGCCCCAGGCACTCAAAATCTGTCAAATTTGTGACCCGTGCAAAACTTCAACTTTAAATAGTTTAAATATATTTTAAAGGTTTTTACAAACCATTGCAATCGAGTACTAGAATTGCTTCAATGAATAATTTTGGACAAAAAATTATTAATCTAATAGCTTCTGTCTGCTATTTTCAATATTTTAATACATTTTTAAAAAGAGTTTTAAATAAATCTAATCGTATTTAAGATACAAATCGAAGCTTGAATGCTTTTATTTTTGAATTGATGACAGCAATTTCTTCCTCTTCATGATAGCTGATACGGTCGATGAGCTACTGCTATCATGAAGAGGAAGAAATTGCTGTCATCAATTCAAAAATAAAAGCATTCAAGCTTCGATTTGTATCTTAAATACGATTAGATTTATTTAAAACTCTTTTTAAAAATGTATTAAAAATATTTCAGGTTGAAAATAGCAGATAGAAGCTAAATTAGATTAATAATTTTTTGTCCAATTTAGTTATTCAATTGAAGCAACTCTAGCAGCTTTCGATTGCAATGGTTGGTATGGTATAGATGCTTATAAAAAAACTCTTTTAAAATATACTTTAACTATTTAAAGTTGAAGTAGTAACGGGTCACAACTAAAATTCTGGACAGATTTTGAGTGCCTGCAGCTTAGGCATGCTTTGTCGTATAACAATGGTATTTGGTAATAAAATCAGCTATTGAATGATCTTTTTACCAAATAATTCCAAAAAATTATGTGCACAATATTAGACTTCAAAATGCCTTCCAAACAGCAACTGCTGCGAAAACGTATTGTACGCTTTTACCAAGATCACAAACAGCAGGGAAAAACTTACACCTGCGCCCATTTTATGGCGGAGGGCGTGGCAAAAAGCATTTTATATTTAATTCTTAGCAGTTTGAAAATAGAAAGGTAGTCTGGTTCGGGAAGAAAATCAACAATTATGACTAGTAATAACATTTAAAAGCTAAAGACTGCTTTTAACAATAAAAATGGAATAGGCCAAGCTGAATCGGCCCGAAAATTCGGATGCTTGCACCAACATATCTGTAAAACATTAAAATCATTAAATATCAATGCCAGAAAGAAGCAGCGGTCACCAGGTTGCACTGAGACGCAAATCCAGCTAGTAAGATCGCAATACAGGTGGATGTGCAAAGATTACAAAAAAAATCATTAGTTCTTGGTAAGCTTTTTTTTTTTTTTTTTTTTTTTTTTAGAAATACCACATCAATTGCGAGATTTTTTTTTGGTGAACTTTAAAGATTAGGGTATAAGAATGGATGGAAGGCCGAAATTTAAGCAGTTGACACGTTGCATCCTAAAGTGCCTATAAGAAATTGACCCAAAGGGCGTACAACGTGCAATTTCGAGAGTCTGCACAAAACGGCGTAGTGTGGCCGACAAAAGACATTTTGATCAAGTCCATTAAATAAAATAAACTTATTTTATTACTACCTTTATAAAAAAAATAAACTCAATAAGTATTGACCGGAAATATATTTTTGCTGTACTTTTGAAATTAGTCCAGAATTTTAGTTGTGACCCGTTATCATTTAAAATATTTCAGGTTGAATATAGCAGATAGAAGCTAAATTAGACTAATACTTTGTTGTTCAATTTAGTTATTCAATTAAAGCAACTCTAGCAGGTTTCGATTGCAAAGGTTGGTATCGATAACAAAAATGAAAGTGGAATTCATAACAGCTCGGTTTAGACATTGATGTTCGGTTTTGTTCTTCATGCAATATTTTAAAGATGCTTATAAAAAATTCTTTTAAAATATACTTCAACTATTGAAAGTTAAAGTAGTAATGGTTAATGTTTCTTAAAATGTTCAACATTATTATAATTATCAGCTTATAATTTTAGGTATTTATTTTAATGCTTTAAATGGCATTTACATTTAAAACCGGTGACTCTAAAGTACATACACGTTTTGAAAACGACAATTCTTGTCGATTTTTGGAATTCGGAACAGCAATCAACTCGTTTTGTGGCAAATTGACTCGTTTTCGGAATTGAGAACAGGTCTGAATATCCCCTTTTACTTATTTTCTAAGTAACGGGTATAATAAAATAACAGAATGCTAAAAAACACATATAAGTTTTTATATTATTTTTTCAAAACTTGTTTATTCAAATCTCTCTTTTTTTAACGGTCACAGTTATAATAATAATGAATTTTTTCAAGCATCAAGCTTTTTTCAACTTCTGATTTTCCGACTTTAGTGAGTTTGGAAAATTTGCATCTTGGTTTGAGACATTAGCTGCTCGTATTTAAACCAAAAATAATGCCTTCTTTACAGAGCGGTTAAAAGTTCTGCAGACCTTTTTTAATAGAACTCGGAATCGCATATATTTTTAGAAAAAAGATTTCACACCAGTTTAAATAAATACATTTGTTTGGATCTTTAATGGATCTTTGTTTTTGATTAGCTGCGATGAAGTTAAGCTTAATGTTTTGAATTTGCACTTAAGCAGTGCAAAAGCTTTGCTCGCTGTTAACTTTCTGTTAAAGTTGCGTTCTCTTGGGTCTCTGCTACTTTTGCTGATGCAGCTACGTCGACCGATGCTGCCGATGCTGCTGCTGCTGCCGCTGCTGCTGCCGGCGTTGCCGTTGCTCTTGCTGTCGTTGCCAACTGCAGCAAGCGACGGCTTTATTTATTTTTTAATGCCGGGCAAAATGCTATTGAACTCACACACATACATATACTCTCTCAGACACACACTCACACACACACACATAGAGAGTTTTGCGTTTTGGCAGCTGCTGCTGCTGCTGTTTCTGTTGCTGCTGTTGTTGCTGCTGCTGAAAAATGCATAATGCATAAATTGTTGCCGGCATTGAAGAGTCAGCTAATTTGATTAGTTTGCTGTCATCTTAGGAAAACATATAAAGCGAACAAAATGGGCAAAGAGTGGGGCGAAACAGAGAAAGAGAAACAGAGGTAGTTAGGGACTGTCGGCTTATTTAATTGCCGAATTCTTGAAATGCAATGAATGCTCGGCTCCCAATGCTGTTGTGGGACACGTGTTCTCAAAATCCAGACCTACATCAACAATCTGAAATGCTTGCAGCGACGCGTCGCGTCGCGACAGAGGCAGCGACTGCGTTGCGCATCTGCAAAGCAGCTCCCCCCGCCCCTTCTCACCGGCCCCTGCAACGTTCCCAAAAATCTGTTTCCGTTCCCGTTCCCGTTCCAGAAAACTTGCCACGTTCCAGGCGCATTCTGGAAAATTGTGTCAAGCTGACGACACAATTTTCAAATCGCATGCCCGGAGTTGCAGTTCGTTTCCCAAAAACAAAAACAAAAAAATAGTAAGAGCAGAAAGAAGAAGACGAAGAGAAATGGAGAAAGAAGAAGAAAAAGCGGAAGAGGAAGAACTGGAGAGAGCGATAGAGAGAGAGAGAGAGCGACAAATCAGAGCAGAGAGAAAGTCAGTTTGGCATATCGAGAGTCAGATGGAAGGAGCGAGAATTGGAGAGAGAGAGAGAGCGAGAGAGAGTTATCAAAATTCGCTTGCTGGCATTGCACAAATAACGGTAAAGGTAACGGTACAGTAGCGTAACAGGAAGTGGTGCATTAACACGCGCCGCAGCTGACGACGACGACGACGACGACGTCGCGAAGTCCGTAACTTCAATTGGCCCGGGCCCCAAAAACGCGTAAATTAAAGACTAATGAAAACAACAACAGCAACACAAGCAATAACTGCAACAGCAACAATAATAGCAACTGCAATTACAATAGCAACAACAATAACAACAGCGCCAACAGCAACAACAACAACAAGAAGAGCGCGCGTCCTTTTTTGTTCTACGCTGCGTAAGTGCAAGTGCATGCATGTGTGTGTGTGTGTGTGTGAGTGGTGTGTGTGTGTGTGTGTGAGTGCCCAATGCGGCATTTAATTACGCGTAACTCTTCGATTGCATCACCCAAAAACGTGAGTTGCAATCTGAACTTTTGCGTATTTTGCAGCATTTCAAGTTTCAAATTGCGACGCAACTTCGACGTCACTAGGCTACAAAACTGTGACGTCGCTACTGCATTTAAGTGTGGCTCTGTGTGTTTGCGTGTGTCTTCCATTTGATTTGATTTCTGTTTTTTTCCTTTTTTTGGTATGCATCTTGCAGCCTTAAAATGAGCAAACGAATGACGTCGAATCCCCATTGATATTGCTGCTGCTGCTGCGTTTCATTTCACAATTCGCATTTTGCATTTCTCATTTCGGTTGCGGCAAAACAGCCGAAAAAGTCAAAAAACCGACAAAACCGGCTACACAAATGCCAAAAGTGAGAGCGAGCTACGTGTGTGTGTGTGTGTGTGTATTCCAGAGAGAGAGAATGCAGATGTCGTTGCCGATAGCAGAGCAGCGACATGTCGACTAACGACAGCCGACCACCGACTGCCAAGTGCCGACTGAGGCCAGTGCCAAAATGCCGAGCACGAAAAACGTGTGCACGTGCAGCATGCAGACAGGCCACAAGCGGCAAAGAACTTTTCGGTGTGAATGCCTTCTGCACAAAAACGTGGTTTTTCGGCTGTCAGCGTTGGCGTCGGCGTCGGTGTTGGCGTCGGCGTCGGCCGTTCGCGTCGCAGCTGGCGTCAGCTGCGTTTTCATTTGTTGTATGATTGTTGCAATTCCTTATTCGCTCGTAACTGTTACCCAGTTTAACAGTTTAACAGCTTAACAGTTAACAGTCCGACATTTAATTAACAGTTTAATGCTAAGTTGCCTCGCTGTTAACTCACAGTCCCTGCACTATGGGGTATTTTACCGAAAAAGTGTCATTTATTCATTTTTCAAATGTATGCAAATGTAAGATTTTTTAATGCAAACATATCGAGCCCTATTTGCGACAATAACGTATGCGCCAAAACGCAATTTTACAGGAGAGAGTTTTTTAGGTTTCGTTAAGTTGATTTCTTCGTGTCATTTGTCGCTTACGTTATTATTCACAGGTCAATATCTCCGTAAATATATAAAATAAAAATGTAATATTTTAGGTGCAGATGCGGGTGGTGTTTATAAACATATTGGCATAAGAAAAAAAATTTCGGAAAATGGCGCATACGTTATTGTCGCAAATAGGGCTCGATATAGTAAGCACTTCAAACTGTAATGTTACATACCAAAAATGTTAACATAACAGTCCAATGTTAAGATATCATCTGTTAAAGTCAGCTGTTTCAATCGATGACCGCATGCTTTTATTAACGGCAAAATTAAAGTGCACTTTCAAATTGAAACACAGGACAATGAATCATTTTATAAATTCAATTTTGAAATGGATGTCAACTGTTTAGGTTTGTGTTACGTGTAAATGCTTGTATATTGTTGTTTTTGTACGTGTCTCTTTTATAATGTGTATATTTAGCAAGTACTGTCAATGTCGAATTTCGGAGAGTAAAGTTGAACTTTGCAAATACTTAAACAAAATTGTTAACAATTGTTAGTTTTGAGTCCCCGTCCATGTTGTAGAGTCATTATTTCTCTATTCAGAATAGTAAATCTCAAGCTCCAGATTTGACCACTTTCTTCGCAATTCAATTTTTTAGCACGTAGCCTCACAATTTTTTAGTGATGATTTGCTTGCTTTTTGTATGGAGAATTCGATCTCTTATGGAGGCATTAATTAATAACTCCTAAACTAAGCCAGATATTTTAGCTACGGTTTTTTTTATTGTGTTAAACAAACCCTTGGAATTTTTTTGGAAAAGTGGGCGTGTTAACACTTCCGCCCCCAATTTTTATTTTTTTTTTAATTTAATGCGTACAGCTATTAAAGAGGGCTTATAGCTTTCTTTGTTTAACAAATACTTTTTTTATATTATTAATAATACATGAGGTTCAAGCTTGTTAGTTGAAATAGATATCATGAACTAACTTTCTACCGATAAATAAAAAACTAGCATAAAAAGAATTGGGGCGGAGATGTTACCACGCCCACATTTCCAAAAAAAAATCCAAGGGTTTATATAACACAATAAATAAAACCGCATCAAAATATTTTGCTTAGTTTACGAGTTATTAATAGATAACAAATTTTCGGTTAAATACCCCATAGTGCTCTGTACGCCACACCAATATTGTGTGTTGCATACGCCAGGGCGCAAATTGGAAATACATATTTAACTACACAAGATCGTTGTTCGAGTATTATTGAAATTTATTATATTTCAAATTTCGAACATTTTATTTTGTGCAAAAAAAGCTTCGGGTATTTTTACTTGATTTTAAGAATTTGTTAGAAAAATGAACAAAATTCATTGGGTCAAATTCATTTAATAAAAAAATACGTATACGTTTGTGTTTTTGTCAAAGCACTCGCTTTACATTTGTCCATGTGTATATTTCGTAAACAAAGTCAGTTTAAAAAATTAAATTTAATGTTCTTGCTTTATTATTATTGATACTGCTTTGCTTGCGTTATACAAGATGTAAATCAATTAATTTGGGAAAGTGTATGGAATTTGAATTTTGTTTGACAACATTTCATTTCTGCTCCACAAAATTCAAAATTGTTTTCTGTACCTGTTTCCTGATATAAAGTGAAAAAAGATTCAAATGCATTTGCTTTTAGTGAGGGTATACATATTAAACAAATTTATTTCAACTTTTAAAATTAGTCAACTTTTCGAAATTCTGAAGTCCTTGCCAGAGTGGTTGTTTTTATTCAGATATTCAACTGTATTTTAAGCGCTCATTAATTGTATTATATATATTATAGATTATATCTAAAGCTAAAATATTAAACTATTGGCTTCAACTTGATTTGGCCCTTCTTATATTTTACTTATACATAATATCGTACAAATAAATTTTTTAGGGAGACTAATCTTTTTGTTTCCATTATAACATTATAACACAATTTAAAAATCCAAACAAAGTACAATCAGGCCTGTTCCGGATTTCACTTTCGGTAAGATTTTGCGGAAGTGAGTTTCTTAAACCTGCTCTAATATCATTCCGGCAAAGTTCTCCGGATTTATTTCACATTGAGCTGATGAGTTTAAGTCCGATAAAGGGAAAAACAAGAATTTTTAAGTACTTGGCTTAAATGGAAAGTGAATAAATGCATTTTACTAAATGCTATAGAATAAAAAGTGAAAACCGGAACAGGCGTGAAAATTTTTTAAATGATTTTGATACTCTTAATCATTATCTGTAACATAATATCGCGAATACGCCATGCTGCACGCAACGTACTCCAGCAGTAAAATGAGTTTCATTTATAAATGTGCATAATTAGGTGGAATGCAACAGCAAAACAACAAGAAGAAGGTGAAGAACAGCAACAGTAACAAGAAACACAACAGCAGCAAGAGCAACAATAACAACAACAACAACAATAACAAGTAAAATTCACGTTAGCTCTCATTAGCTGGCAATGCCGGCAATGGCGCTGGCTACGACTCCGTCTCCGGCTCTGTTGTCTGTCCTTAGCCTTCGGCTCTCAATCCTGGTTGTTGTTGCTTGCTTTCATGCTGTTTCCGTCAGTTGCCGGAAGTTGCACGAAGTGCACAAAAGCTTTCGGATTTTGAGTTCTCGGTCTCTGTTAGCCAACACTGAAACACGGAGAGACAGCGTCATGCCAAATGCAAATGTTGTTTGGCCTGCCTGGCAAATTGGCAATGGCCAAAAGACAAAGCAGCAGCAGCAGCAGCAACAGCCGCAGTCGCAACAGCAGCAACAGCAGCAGCAGCAGCAGCCGCAACGTCAGCGCTAGCAGTCGCAGTCGCAGCAGCAGCAATTGTTGTTGGCAGCAGACACCAACACCAACATTGGGCCGCATGGTCTCATCGCAGTCGCATCTCGTTCTCATTCGTGTGCGGCGCTTCACCGCTAAGCGACGTCTGATATATTTCGCTGCCTCTTGCTGCTGCTGCTTCAACGTACGTACGGTATGTGAGTGTCTCTCTCTCAGTGTGTGTGTGTGTGTGTTAGCTTGTGCTTGTCTGTATGTGTGACTATCACTGTATATATCGTGTCGTGGGTGCTCGGCTCGCTGTTCGTTCGTTCGTTCGTTTGGCTGTAGGTCGGCAAATCGCTTCGGTTTTACGTTCGTTCATTCGCTTCGCTTCGTTTCGTTTCCTCGCTCGTTTCTGCTGCTGCTGCGGCTGTTGCTGCCGCTGTCGCTGCTGCCTGCTTCCAAACGTTCGCAGGCCATGCAGCAAAAACAGTTTACATTTGTTTTTCCGCGTGCTCGCACACGTTGACTGACACGGTCTGCGACTCAGCGAGCGAGCTTTGTCTGTCTGTCTGTTGTGTCTGTGCTGTCTGTCTCTCAACTCAGCTCAATCTATGTATGTGAGTGTTTGTGGTGTTGTGAGCGTGTGTGTGTGTGCCGGAGTGCCGACCCGGAGTTACCACTGAGTGACCGGAGTTGCATGGCCGAATTAGAAACACTCGAACTTGTTCCAGTTACTGGCCTCGTCTAGTTGCAACAGCAACAGCAACAGCAATAGCAACTGCCACTGTCAATTGATCAGTTCAGTAAGCCACCCAAAAGCATTCAAAACTTGACATGATTTTCCATTTCATTTTCGATTTTCGATTTTGTATATATTTTTGTTTTTAATTTTGATTTGAATTTCGAATTTCAACTGCAGTTCGGCTTCGGCTCGCAGTTCGTAGTTTCGTTCCGATACTCGCAACTCGCTTCCGAAGCTTGCGATGAGCAAAGGAGTTGCACCTAAAGTTGAACGTTGAGTCGTGTCGAGATCGAAGCGCCGCGCGGAAGTGCAGTGCATAAAGCGGAAACGGAAGCTGAAACTGTAACTGTAACCGAAACGCACATTTCTACATTTAACTCTCAATAATTGGCAAATTGAGGACTGCAGTGCGCATAGACACAAATGCACACACACATATATACACCTAACATTACAGACATACACGCTAAGGACTTGCATATTTTTTGTTGCCAACATTTTTTTTTACAAATTTTTTTATTGTGATCCACCAAAAGCAGCTGCAACAACAACGACAACAACCACAACAACAACGCGCGGTGTTGACAGCTAGCCAAAACGTTCTCATAAAAAAGATAAAAAATTAATGGAAAAGGAGGAAGTTAAATGTTACTGCCAAAAAATTTTATAAAAAATGCAGTGTACGTGCATAATACAAACAAAACCCTTCAGCAACAACTACAACTACTACTATAACAATAACTTAGCAGCAGCAATAACAATAACCAAAAGCCAAACCAAATCACAACTTTTGGACTAGTAATGCAAGTGCAAAGCTAAAAGCAAATTCAATAAAAATAGAAACAATATATAAATGTTAAGAAAGCGCCGACGCAGCTGTCTTTAAGGACTTTGAGGTGTGTTTGTTCGTGTGTGTGTGTCTGTGTGTGTCAGTGTGTGTGTGTGTGTGAATATGTGTACTGGATGGGTAGCTGAATGTGTGATCAAAACTACTACCGATTTGTGATTGATAAAGTTGTTTGCAATTTATGAAACCTATCCGATTGCCTGTGGCTTTGGTATTAGAACCAATGTGTGATAATTTGAATTTATTTGAATTTTAGTTTTTTGAATATCAAGTGAATTTATTGATAAAAGTCGTCTCAAAAAAGGGTTCATGCCTTTAATTAGTTTAATGGCGAGTTTATCTAAAGAGAATATTAAATTGTTGATCAAATAATTTTCACTGAATATAGAAAACATTTTTTTTTTTTAATTTATACTTTCTTTTTTAATGTCTTACTTTAAGCTTGCTACAAAATCCGCTGTAAAGTAATAATAATAATAAATGACAATTGAATATAATAAACAATGAATATTTTAATTTCATTCCGCAAACATTTTCTTGTTATTGTTTTTTAAACAATATTATTGCTATTAGCAGATTATCATGTTAAACTGCTTGTGTTGTCTATTGTTTATATATTATTTATGCCAATAATAATATTGCTTTGCCAACTTTATGATCCATTCAGCAGTCTCACAGCTTTTCATTGCATTAGCTCTAATTAACATTTTTTGTTTTTCATTTTACGAAAAGCTAATTAAATATTTAAGTGAAACATGCTATGCTTAATTTGATTTTTATTATTAACTGATATGACCAATTTGTGACATTTTTTTAAGCTCAATTTTTATTAAAAATAGTTGAAAAAATATTTAGTTTTTAATTGATAAAATTGCAGCCAAACATAAATGACTTTTTAGGGAGTTTTAAGTCTTGGGAAAGCATTTATTAAATTACTTGTCAAGATGTCAAGAAAATATATGATTTTTTTAAAAACATAGTAGAGCATATTTTTGCCCATTTTACCTTTTTTGCTATTTTTATTCTGCAGAGCTCTATGTTTTTTAATTTTTGTATCAACTTATTTCTTTTAAATAAATAGTTTAAATTTTTTTCAAAAAATTTCAAATTTGTTTTTGTATTTTTTCTAATATATACTTACTTAGTTCAAACACGTTTTAGAAAAATTATAGCGTCAGCTGCTGTACAAAACATAAACAAAACAGAAGCATAAAATATAGAGATAAGGAAAAAATAGAACAGAACAGAGAACTAAGATCGAAAGGAAAAAATAAAACTATTATTCTCTTGCGTATAATTATTGTTGTTGTTTTGTGCGCAGCGCTCATTTTGCTCAACTTGTCGAAATCAAATAAATCTTGATTTGAAATGATTTTTCACGTCTTTCCCGACAAAGCGTTTTCTTTTCTTATTTCATCTTGTGATATTGTTTGTGTGTGTTTTTCTTTTCAAAATTCCGGCCATACCAATGATCTCGCTAAAACTGGGGAATCATTCTGGTTCCACACATGTCTATTAATAATTTGATGCATTGCCTTCATCGTCATCTTTGGTCAGTCAGTGTGGACCTAGTTGTTCTTGTTCTTGTTTGTTGTCTTTGCTCATTGAGTAAACGCTTCAAATACTCTCTCGTAGTGCTTCTAGGGGATTAAAGCTTATGAAATACTGCCCAAAATCTGTGGCACTAAATGCCAATTAGAAATTTCTTTCATCTTTTGACAAAATCCCATTGTGCGATAGATTTTTATTTAATTGCGTTGCGGTTTTCTCGAGTGTCTTGAAGTGTCATAATTCAAAAACATTTGTAATATTATTAACTTGTGAACAAGCAGATATAGGATTTGAGATATATTAAGAAAAATGTCTGCGCTTATAGTCATGATTAAAAAACTTAGAAAATATTAAAATTCGATAATTTTATTCAATCTTTTGAGTTGATTGAAAGAAGAAAATCAAAAATGATTTTAAATTTTTTTTAGATTATTTAAAGATTTAATGGGAATCAGTTTGTCATAAGATAATTTATTAAATATGTAGTCAGAGGCTCTTTCCGCTCGGATAGAAAATGTGATTTGTGCTTAATTTCATTTAGAAAATTAAATTAAATAAATTCGATGAAATTTTTTTAGAGATACAGTTATTTATTATGAAAACAATTATGACGAAATATAACTCTCCATGTCTATGAGTAAAAATTAAGTGCGAAATTTGGTAGAAACATTTTATGTTTCGATATCAATAAAGTTTGTTTAAATAAACGTCAATAGTTGAATTAATATGTCCGATTCCTTCGAAACTCACACGAAAAGTAAGGATTTAACATATAACTTAAAAACTTTATATCTTCTATTATATTAAATGGAGATTTAGATTGAAATATATTAAATATGAAGCCAATTACCATACGAAAGTACAATTCACTTATGTTCTAATTAACACATAATAATTTATGGAAATTTAAACAAATATGTTAAATACGGTTAGGGCGATTCTACCTCCTCTTGCATTGCACGATTTCAACTAACACAGAACATTAGAAAGTCCAAAGTGATGATGCAGTTTGGCTTAATACTTGTTTTTAATCTCTCTGAAGCACCCACAACGGAAGCATAAAAAGTTGGCAAATTACGAGTATTATCGCACACAGGTTTCTATATTAATATGGACATCCCAATAGCACTTTTTTTGCATAAGTGTGAGTGTTTGTGTGTATGTGTAAATAAGTGCGAATGTTGAAAAAAAGAAAAAAAAATAAAAAAAGCGGAATATGACATATGAAATTTAATTTCAATTTTATTTTATTGGTGAATTAAAAATAGAGATAGTTGAGAGGAAATCATAACCATAAACTGAAAATTGCCTGCACATAATTATAATAGCAACAACAATAACAACAACAACAATGCCAATAACAACAACTACTGTATCTCGTCTAGAAAATAAATTATAAAATTTTGCATTAAATTGCAATAATTTAGCGAGATGCGAACAGCTGCAAAAATCACAATCACAATTTTTTATGCCTGACCTAATTTATATAGATATATAGATATGTAAATAAAAAATCAAAAAAATATCACACACACACACACTCACAAAAATAAAGAGCGAGAGGAAAACTGTAACTGGGCAAGTGACTGACACATTTGTCGCTTTATATGCAGCTAAAAAGTAGTGTTGTTGTTGTTGTCGTTGTTGTTGTTGTTACTGGCTGGTTAGTCAATTGTTGTTGTTGCTGCTTTACATTTTGCTATTTAATGTAGAGGCAGTCGCTGCATAACGGCAAATACTCGTAATGCGGGCTAAAAACTAAAGTGACGCCGCTTCCTTTATTGTCTCCGACATATCCTCTCATTGTTGTTGCTGTTGCTGTTGTTGCTGTTGTTGTCGTTGTGTCGTTGCCGTTGTTTGGTTGTTTGGTTGCTTTGGCCCCGTTGTCCTACTTTAAATGGTCTTTAGGTCGGCCGGGGTAGCGAGCGCGCATTAAACTCTCTCCAATACACTTTCAAAACACACACATACACACACACAAACAAACACACTTTACAAATGTGTATGTTGTGCTTGTGTGTGTTGATTTGTTTGTTGTTGGTTGTGTGTGCTCTAGTGAGGCTTTACTTGCTGGCCGCAGCTATCACCATCAAATCAGGCAGACACCACAAACACACACAAAAACACACACAATCACACACAAGCACACACACACAACCACACAAACACTCGGGCAAACATAATTATATGCAGCCTGTCTAAATAGCACTGCCATCCTTTCTCTCTCTCTCTCTCTCGCACCCTCATTGCATGCAGTTCATTGCAAAATGCAACGAAAAATAAAAAGAAAAATATAAGATGAAATAGAAGCCGCAGCAGCAGCGACGTCGACATCGAACTGCACAACAACGACAACAATAAGACGCTTTCCCAGCGCCCAGAAGTATACTTCGATAAATGAATGTAAATGAGGGCCAGGCGTTAGCTCTGTGAAAATTAGAGTGACACTATGAGAAATTCTCCCATTTGTTTAATATTATTTTGTTGTGAATAAACTTAATAAATATAAAGTTTTTTTTTTTTTTAATAACGGCAACCCTTTTAGAAATACCAATTTATACATTTGCGTCCCAGAAATTTTAGCAGAGAGCGCTTTTGTTAATTTATAAGATCTTAAAGCTCCAATAATTAAATTAACTAAAAAGTGGTAAATAATTGATCAAGTTTTGTACTACGGTTTTCTAAGTGAATTCTAAAAGCTGAATGTAGAAGATTTTTTTCCAGTGGAGAAATATGTTGATTACCATGTCAAAATCGATTTATCTCAAATTGCTTCTAAAAAATATGTATAATTTAGTATTCCAATTGCCAGAAGCCTCTCTCTTAATATATCTCTAAAGGCTAGCTAGAAAGCAACGAAGTTTTTAAGCAGAATGTACTTTCAGACTGATAGTTGCATAAATATTCTTATAAATTTTACATAAATATTCTTATAAAGTTTCTTTAGTTTCAAAAACAAAAATTTTTCCTAAAATTGAGACTAAAATTGCTGTCACGCCCAATTCTAAAACTAATTGCCTACTATTAATTATTAATTAATTAATTGCCTACTATATTAAAATAAAAACTAGACCTCTTTCGTGAGAAATTAATTAGTTTAAAAGAAATTGGGAAAAGTCCCCATAGTACAGAGTCCAGAGAGTGGAAAAGAGAGAGTGTGGAGAGAGAGAGAGAGAGAGAGCTGCCCATAACGATGCGCTAACTTGCTTAAAGTGCATTTCGTGGGGGCGAAACAGAGGCGGGAGGTCGCGAATAGTTGCTGTCCAAAGTGGTCTAGTCACTGGGCCATAAGAGTTATCGTTGTTGTTATTGTAGTTGCAACTAGATGTTGTGAGTGTTGCGCATGGCACAGTGCTGCAACACAAAACTGGCGGAGTCTTTGGTCAAAGTCGACTCTTGTTGTCTGTTAGTTTGTCATGTCTTCGAAAAGGGGGCGTTACTGATAATGCCCATAATATAATAACTTGGTCCCAATTTACACATTCCGAGCTCGCAACGGGCCATACAATTTGCTACCACTCTTATTATTTATTCTCTTCTAATTTTTTAGTACTTAGCGTAGAGTTAACCAAATTAATTTATCTTAGTTAAAACTACGTTAAAAAACTTTTAAATGTTAATGCGAAAAAACAAGAAATTCATCGAATAAACGTTGCTCACTTTAATTTTTCTTGAATTTCTTCACTTTTCTTAAATGGTTGAATTAAATTTCTTTAATCTAATTAAAATGTATTGGTCTACATTCTTATAATCGATAAGTCTTTTCCAGCTTAGGCAAACACACAAAATTAGGTCAAATATTTAATGCATAACATTAAAAAAAACAAACTTTAATGGCAATTTGTCAAATATATATAAATATAAATATGTGTTGTAAAATCAAGTTTGGGTATTTAGAAATTTAGAAATGTTTCATTAAAATTCGCTCAGGTCTCGTTTAGCTCGTTTAGCTGCATTCGGGCAACATTCATGGAGGGCATAGTTCCTAGTTTATATTGCTGATAATTTGTTGTGAATAGAAGACCATTAATTATGAAAGAGCGGACTATTAGTCTAGTTTTGTGCATGCCCTATTCAAGGAGCATAAGGTGACCCATATATAACCGTCGAAGTACTTAGTACATGGGCAACTGACCCCTGGGTCTGGTTCTGGTTCTGACATATGGAAATCGCGTTGGTTAAGAGACCTCCCGGTGCAACTAAGGCAAAATTTAATTACGTGGTTCAATACATGGAAAGCAGAGCCAAGAAAGAAATCATAACTACTGGGCAGGCATTTTGCCAATTTTCTCTCATTCTCTCTATTACTTTTCTTCGACTTTCAATCTCATTCATTCTCGCTGTATTTGTGCGCCATTATACAATATTTGGTTTTATGGCATGACGTTTCATACAGAGCACACCATTCGATGTCGTCCAAGTTAAAAGGGGGCCAAAACATAGTGACCGACATTCCAATCGACTACATCCTCGTCATCGCCATCGCCATCGTAATCGTCATTGCCATCGTCATCGTCATCGTCATCGTCATCGCCATCGTCTTTGTCTTTTTCTTTTCTGTGTTTTGTCTTTGTGATTGTCTCGAAAACGAAAGCGGCCCGGAAATGCTGGGCCCTTTTTGTATGGTGGCTTCCTATATGCGAGGTGTGCCTCATTATGCATATAAGTAGTTGCCGCTTCCCTCTCTCTCTCTCTCTCTTTCTATCACTCTCTCTCTTTTTTTCTCCCTCTCTACACCCTCTCTTTCTCCGTTCCTCCTTCTGTTTCGCACTCCTTTGCACCTTGCCTTGCCCTGCCCCGAACAAGTTGCAATACCCTTAAAGGTTGCATATAAACAATTTCGAGAGGTATGTAAGTGTGCCTGTGTGTGTGTGTGTGTGTGTGTGTGTGTGTGTGTGACTGTATGTGACTGTGTTTGACTGTGTGTGACTGTATATGACTGTGTGTGTGTGTGTGTAGTTAGTAGGCATGTCTGAAACTGTCAGACCTCGCAGTGAATGCCCCTTTTAACTAAGTTTTCTCTTTTTCATTCTTTCCCCATCTCTCCCTTTTTGACTCTTTCGGTCTCTTTTGCTGTTGTGCCGATAAATTTGGGTTCTTCTTTTCGTTACGTTTCGTATGCAAATTTCGCATTTTCATTGTCTATATATACGTGCAAATGTATATGTGTGTGTGTGTGTGTGTGTGTGAGTCGTTGCTAAATAGCAATCTTATTTTTGCACTTGTATTTTGTTGGAAAAGTAGGACATTGCGATGCAGGTAGGCAACTTAAAGTGAGAGGGAGAGAGCAAAAGAGAGAATGGGAAAAGAGAGAGAGGCAATATGGCGTGTGTGGCATGTGGCAGAGTTGGCAATGCATCGACGCTTGCGGCTGGCAGGCGGCACGAAATGTGCAACACAAAAGTTTCGTCATTATTGGCTTATGAGGTGAAATTTATTGCAGCATAATTCAATGCGCCTTCTCGCCACATCACATCTCCCTTGCCCTCGCCCTCGCCCCCGCCCTCTCCTTCTTCCATCGCCTTCACCGCAACAAAACCCATCTCGCCAACTAACCATTTTGGGAAAGCTTTCGGCGGATATACATAGTAGAAAGTGTAGAATGACGGGCTGATTAAGTTCAAAACAAATGAATGCCAGCACTTTTGACTAAAAACAACAATAAGACACTCTGTCTGAAAAAGTTTCCATTTTTAATAACCAGAATCTTAAGCGAATTCCCTATACAATCTTAAAATATGATACAGAAAGTGCAAAATTAATAAAAATATCCATCATAATGTTAAAATAACGAATATGACAAATTCAACATTTTTGAGATCATTCAAAGTTTATAAAAATACATTGAAGTAATATTTTAATAAAAATAGAAGTGATTATATTTTTTTATCCTTATTGCTTACTTAAATTATTATGTAATATATAACTGCTAGTTAATTTTAATAATATGTTACAAATTCATGTTAAATATTTGAAGACCATTTTTCTTTTATTTTTTATTTGTTTTTATGAGTTCAACCTAGTATTTTATAAGACATTACTTATTTTTCTATGATGCAATTATCAAAAAATGTTGTGATAATTTTGCTTGATTCAGCTCAATTATTTTTGGATATACTTCGAGATTTCCATCATTGTTGATTGATTTAAAATTCTTCTCTTTGTAGCACACAAGGTCTTGAGATTGAGGAATTTGATAATGGACAGATGAAATGAAGACTTAAAAGATTAAAGACAAATGCATATTGCATAACAAACGGACAACAAATGCATTAAATATTCGTATATTTAATCATTAACTTATTTAAATATATAAATAATAACAATAAAATTTATAATAATAAATTTAATAATAATAATAATAATACACGAAGCTCAAATAGACTGAAATAGAGTCCAAATATATTACGAAAGTAAATGCAATTAATTATACATATCATAAAATAATTAGCAATTGCATTTAAGTTATAAAAAATAATTAAATAGAAGGCCGAAACAGCAACAACAACAACATCAACTCGAACTAGAACTATACAAAAAAAAAATAAAAATAAATCCAACAGCAACAACAAACACAAACAAGAACAATTAAATTATATAAACATTAAACACCAATAACAACAACAAATCGCGTGTATAGAAGTGACAAAAACAAAAAGTGTTTTGGGGCAACTGGAGACGACGAAGTGCGAGTGAGAGAGACGGAGTGTGTGCGAGGGACGCGCGGGCGTCATGTGACTGACAACAATGTTGATAGAAACAACAACAACAAGAATAGGAACAACAAACGACACGCGGCGCCAAACAAACAAAATATAATTCGATAAAGAAAGAAAATGCTAAAAACTCTACGCGTCTAAAGCAACAAGGGAGCAACTGCAACAAAAACAACAACGACAATAAATATAACAACAACAGCAACAACAAGAGCAATAGCAACAGCAACAACAACTAGAGAACAGTCAGGTAAGTTAGTCATCCGGAAGGAGGAGGGAAGTGGAGGGGGGTGGGGGGAGGGGATGTTGAGTGTGGCATGAAAATGCTGTTGATTGATATTCTACAATATTTAAAATAATTTGCCTTCTGTTTGCTTTGCTCTGCGGCTCGAGATTCCAAAGATTTTTTCACGCTCATTGACAGCAAAGGAAAGTGTGTGTGTGTGTGTCTTTGTGAGTGAATGTGTGTGTGCGTGTGTAGCATAAGGAAATGTTGTTGTGGCTGAAGCATTTGAACTTTTCATTCCATCAATTTGAATCCCATAAAATACTCATTTAATATTAATGTATTTTTTAACAAGTGTCTGGCTGTACTGTGTACTCGTATCTGTGCGTGTTTATGCTCGTGTTTGTGTAGCAGTTAGTTGCATCTATTTTTAGGAAATAAATTTGCTTTCTTTGAAATAAAAAATAAATTCACAAATCTCTCTCATTTTCAATCGATGCACACGGCATAAAAGTCATTTACAGTGACTTGTAGACTGCGTGCAAATTTTATTAGTGTTGTATTTATGATTGTTTGACCTAACAAATTTTAATGATTTAAATAAAAAAATTACATTAGAATGATATAGAGCTGAAAATGTTGGCAGTTGAAATGGTAAGGTATCGGGAAAGCTGCCAATAGCATCCAAACCATAACTTGTTGGGCTTAATTGTGATATTTGACATTTACACTTACGAAATTTTAATTAAAAATAATTAATACTGAAAATGCACAATTTTTTTGATTAAAACTCAGCATCAATATTGATTTATTTTAATAAATATCTAAAATAATAATGCTTTAAAATAATATTTAATGTTTGTAGAAACCTTAAAACTGATTCCACACGCATCTCTTTTTATTTAAGAAGTACAGCAGAAGAGAAAAGGCAAATCAATTTGAGTACATGCACCAATGCAACTACATATGTATGTCTACCAACTGATGTACAATACATATGTATGTGTTACAGTTGCTCTTTCGCCTTTATTAACAAAACTCCACTTTCATAACTCAATTTGTGGAAAAATAAGAATGAAAATGGAGTCCGTAGAAAATGCCATGAGAATGGCGTTGCTAGGAAACAAGCTAATTTGGAATCGAGAGCATTTCATTTTAGACCAAATCAATTTCATTGATAGAAGAAAGCAAGGAATGAAAATGAGAAAAAAATGAATGGCAAAAGCAAAGGCAAAGGCGAAAACAAGAGCAAAAGCAAAGTGAAAGGGAAGCAAATCTTTTTCGGAGTTGAGTGAAAAGCGTGACGACGCATGGCAATGAGTGCTGGAAAATCACAGTGCTACGGAAAATTCGTTGGCCATTCATTGGATTCATTCATTGGGAACAGCGATGGCAATCAAACATACCCGTTCTATGTAGCCTGGTACATATGTGAGTCTGCATGTGAGGAGCGCTGAGGTCTAATCAAATCAAAGACTTGCCAAATCATAAAAGTCACAAACACTTCCGTTCCCGCACACTGCTTTAAACAAGCAAACAAACAAACAAACAAGGGAACAAACTGGCTACAGGAAATGCTGGCGATGGACGTGCAGGAGAACAGAAAGAGATAAATTCAAGGGGCGATAAAAGTGTAATAGAGTGTGTGTGAGAGAGAGAGAGAGAGAGAGAAGGAGGGACTGGATGGTGGAGTTTTCATTTGCAGGGGCGACCATTTCCAATCAGTTTCAGAAATTAAATAAATTATCCAGTAAATTTATAAGCATCACACAAACATATTTATGCAAATGTTCAGAATTTCAGTGGTTCAGTTTTATTAAAGTCGTTCATGGTCAAACCATTAAAAGTACTACAAATATTACCAGCAAATTTGGAAAAAATTTGCTAATTTGATAGTTTTATCTCTAGTTTAAAAAAACGTGGTATGTTATTAGTAGGCGAAGTCTTTAAGACATTTAAGAGTGATTCCGATTCCCAAAAATTATAAATTTAAAAATATTTTAGAAAGAATTAAATTTGGAAAATCAATTGCTAATGTGTAATGGTCGGTTAGCAACACGTATAAATTTATATAGTTACAGCGCTTCATTTTCGACAAATTTGTCGCCTGCGTTGTAACCGCCAATAATTCAAGCTTGCAGTCCACTTAATGTGCAAGACAAGTGCTTTTATGCTAAGCTAAGCTTACGCAGTGCCGTCTTTATGTACAGCATACTTTTGCATGCTGTAACATTCTATTAATAGAATTCTGTTAATGAGCTTCGCTAATCGCACCTGACTTAACGCTCTCCACTCGGAAAGCTTTTTCATTACTGACCTATAAAAGCCACGGCAGCGCAGCATAAGTTCTCTTCTGCCGATCGAAAAACCTTATTGAAGTTGTCAAGCGCCAGCACCTAATTTGGCCACTGGACACCGCGTGCTCCACTATTTTCTACTCCGTGTGAGCTGACACGAGCCCCATTTTTCTGAAGGAAAAAGGAAATCCGACGGCCCCCTAAATCCCTGGTTTGGATTTGGCCAAAACCAGTGGTTCTGGAGGCTACGGTATTACAGACTCTCACGTGGTCCAATAAAACCCAAATCCGGAGGCATCCGCAAACTGGTGTAATTAAAAGATCTTTTTCGTACTCTTCTGTACTCTCACCAGCAAAGGTATGATCGCATTGCTAATATTTTTGACTTCACGTAAAACTAATTTTTACTTCAATCATACTATAGTGCTCCACTTTTGCTTTATCAAACAAAAGACGATTAGAGTGGCCACTAAAGTTGGCAATTGGATTCACTTCGTCATCTGGCTGGAAGAGCTCAACGAGATTTACTTACTCCTCAAAATTCTTTCGACAACAACATCTCATCTAAATCCCCAAATTCTGCAAGAAAAATCATTAACCAGTGAAGTGTGTGTGGTATAGGAGAATATAATTTTTTTATAAGCACATATATCTACGTATATACATATATTAGTCAAATCAGTTAGTTGATTAAATAAGACAATTTTTTTGCCTTGCCAATTTTTTTTTTGCCGATAAACCAAAAAGAAAACTGTGAAAAAAAAAATTCTTTTATGTGTGTGATCGCCTCAGTCAGTAAAAGAAAAATTTTAAAAAATCACCTGTTACAAAAAAAGTTAAAGTTGGTAAAGTTGCATATGTGAGTAAAGAATTAAGTCAAAGTACTCAAGACGTGGAAGAGGTGAAAAAAAATAATAAAGCGAAGTGCAGAAACAAAGAAAAAAAAATAATTAAAGCAAGTGAAAAAAAAAACACAAATTACAACTATACGAATTAAAATACCCTACAACGGGTAACAATTTAAAATCCATCGTTGGAAGGCCTTTCACCGCATCGAATTAAATTGTACGTAAGTCAACACCTTCTATTTACTATTTCTTCTTTCTTATGTACGTGGCTGGATTTCTGCTGCCTTTTCGGAGTATATACTTGCATATGGCTAACCTCTATATGTAAGTGTATGCTGGCGGTAAGAGTATTTAGCCATCGACTTTCTTTTATTCTATATGCAATTTTATAATCTAAAGAACAAAAAAAAAAGAGAATTTAAAACCAAAAGCAAACAGTTAACAAAGAGCGAGCAAACAACAGCTGAGCATTGCAATCATACACATAAAAGACGTCACAACAGCATAAAACGGTTAATCTATTGGCACAATATTAAGTAAAAGTATTCGTCCACTTGATAAATAAATAATAAAACAAATAAAAATAGCAATTCTTGGAAATAAGTGAGTTAGCTAAAAGAAAACAAAACATTCGTGAGATACAATTATATTTAGTTTAAAAAACAAAAAAATACGAAACAAAGAAAAGCTATAATGAAAGGTTGGAAATTAAATTTTTTTTGAAAATAAATGCATCAATTAGATAATTAGACAAAGTTATATAGATACGAAAATTTTTTTGACTAGGAAAAATCTATAAATATATATTGCACACTGTCCGAAACCCGCATACACGCACTGTAATAAACAGAACAAAACAAACAATGTAAAAAAAGTTCTTATTCACTTAGTTAAAAATATCAAAAATGTAAAAATTAGTTAACTTTATAATCAAAAGAATTACATGAAATGTTTGGTAATAAATAAGTTAAGTAACAATGGAAATTGAAATGATTGCGTAAGTTTATTTCTTATGGGGGCTGCATAGGAATTCGATGTGATAGATTTTTCTTTGGGAGTCTCTAATTGTTCGCCCAGAGACTCATGGTGGGTGGGTACAGACCGCGAGGATCGATTTTCATCTTAGATCCCGCAAATTTCAACAGCGACGAAATAGTTTGAATTCAATCGACTTTTGTTTATGCGAACAAGAAAACTCATTCTACATTGGCCTTTGATTTATATGAGTAGTTCGCTTGAAAGATTTGTTTCTTTTCAGTTTAGGTTCAGGAGGGACTCTACAATAATTAAGTTTATGTAGTCAGAGCCGTCGGACACAGCAACCCCACCCCATCCCGAAAGAGCTAGGGTATAAAAGGGTCCCGAACTCCGCTGTGGAAACATGGTTCATGGAAAGGCTTTCGTGTTTTTATTTTTTTAAATGCGATGCCCAACTGATGCATTACATAAGTTTTGGCGCCCAACGTGGGGCATGCTAACATTAATATTGTGCGGATATATTAGTATATGTTGTCGATATTTAGTTAGTAGCCACACATCCCGGATTTGTGAGTAGCTGAGAGATTTTGCTTTACAGTGATACTGGTATTATGATTACTCTATACTAGTAGGTGAATGGTATACAGTTGTATTGAGCATATAGGTATTGGAACTTTAGCATTTGGCTGAGATCGAATGCATTGCCGACATATATGGTTAATGACAATATACAACCATTTGTGAAAAGTAAATGATCTATCGTAGCCTTCGACACTATAGCTATTGCAGCGCTTGCAACCAAAGCTCGTTTGTCTTCGATTACCATTTTAGTTTTTTTTCAATTTTTATTCAGAAAGTCTGCAAAGGACTGTAGTACCTTTTTTCTGGAATCTTGTGTATTTAGCTGAGATTGAATACCCTGCCGAATGAGGATACATCAGCTGTTTTGTGAGCTCGCTAATATTATTTGAAGTGATAATTTGGTTTTCATATCCGTTAAAGGATAAAATTGGAAGATTTGGTAAAGTTTTATAAATATTCCTGGTGCATTTTCTGAGAGGAAAATGCTTTCGAAAATTTATACACAGCCACTATCAATCTATCTGATGTTAAGTGCAATAGCCCAGTATTAAAATATCATTCTATTTCGTTATCAAAAGCTGTTTTTTTGTACATTAATTTCTATTCACTCGAATCATTATGTTTGCCCCCTATTAAAATTTTAGTTGGAATTATTATGACTCTTACACATAGTCCCCAGCTGACGCCAGCATCTTCTGATGCTCCCGCAAAGAATTGCAATATCTGTAAACAGATTATGACAGATACTCAATCATGTTACATGATCAGTTGCAAACACATTTTTCATAAAAATTGTCTTGAGGGTTGGTTACAAACCAACAATACTTGTCCAGATTGTGCCACCCCGGTACATTTACAAGATCTAAAAGTTGTTATAGGAAACTGTTCTCCTCGTCCAAAGCAAGCAGATCCTTCAGGTGCAGGTCCTAGTAATCGTATGGTTACCCGAAACTTAGCAAGAACTATGCAGGAGGTCGCAACTCAAGGAGTTTCTTCAGATTCTCGCCCTTTGGAAGTGAGTGATGATCCGTTGCCAGAGTTAGATGCAAGCAATGGTACTAATGGTACTAATCCACCTGACCGTTCTTTGTTCCGTGGAGGAAATCCAAGAAGAAGAGGACGTCTCTATCGTTCAGTCAACACGCGCCGAGAAGAACCTGTGTCGATTGATTATTCTTTAATACAGAATATGATCGAACAAACTGTGACACGATTAATGACTTCATTAGCAGTGAGCCCTAATCCTATTGCTAACGTTCAGCAATCACCATCAGCCCAGACTTCATCAGCAAGTCGCACATCGGTGCCTCCTAGTAAAGTTGCCCAGATAATGCAGAAATGGAACATACAGTTCGATGGCTCTGCTGAAGGTTTGAGTGTAGATGAATTCATGTATCGGGTAAAAGTGCTCACCGATGAAACTTTAGATGGAGATTTAAGCGCTTTGTGCAAGCATATGCATATCCTGTTTGTAGGAAGAGCGCGGGATTGGTATTGGCGTTACCACAAGAAAGTGGATCGCATTACCTGGTCTGAGTTTTGCCTTGCCTTACGTCAACAATATAGAGATTACAAATCAGAGTTCGCTAGCAAAGAGGAAATACGTTCCCGTAAGCAAAAGCATGGTGAAAGTTTTGCCAATTTCTATGAGAGCGTGGTTTCTCTAATTGATAAGTCGTCTGTCCGAATTGAAGAGGAAGAACTGATTGAAATTCTTAAAAACAATCTGCTTCCAGAAGCACGTCACAAGCTACTATATCAACCTGTGCATTCTGTAGGACAGTTGCGAAAATTAGTACAGATGCACGAGAACTTGGTCACTGAGATAAGCAGTTGTACTGGAGGTGTTCCCAAGCCGAAGCAGCCTCTACAGCGGCGTCAAGTATACGCAGTGGAAGAAGTAGATGCAGAAGATGACTTAAGTGTAGAGGTTAATTCAGAACAAGAGATCGCTGCAATTCGCCATTCAAATGCCACCTGCTGGAATTGCGATGTGCAGGGACACGTATGGGAAAACTGTCTTGCTCAGCGTCGGATATTTTGCTATGGTTGTGGTGCAATTAATGTGTATAAGCCACAATGCAAGAAATGTATTCAGCGTATATCGGAAAACCGCCAGAAGGGAGCGTCCACCAACAACAGGATGCCCCCGACCGATTGATTGCCACTGACACAGTCCCCAGTCTTTCCGTAGAATCCTCTCCGCCTGTAACAATTTTGAAAAGATTACAGGGTGAACAGAATACTCCGGATGACTTTTTGCATCGTCGCCCCTATCATGAGCGACTTAGAAATTATTTAGAAGTTAGACATAGAATTTTTAATGAAATTAGTCCTTTAAAATCTAGAAATACAGTTCGATGTAAAAATTATTTTAAGCGCATAAAGCAGTATGGCAAACTATTAGTTTCTGCTATATTCAATAATCGAAATGACTCGCGTTGTTATGCAGAAGTATCATTTTTACAATTTACAGAGCACGGCCTTTTGGACACCGGTGCAAACGTAAGTTGTGTTGGTTCCTCATTAGCACTGGAACAATTTTCTGCTTTACCTGAATTTAAGCCCCTTAAATCGCACGTGAAATCAGCTGATGGAAATTCTCACGAGGTTATCGGCGTAATCACGGTAGCGATGAATTATAAAGACATGACTAAACCAATACAGTTGTACATAATCCCTGCGATAAAACAAAGGCTCATATTAGGTGTAGATTTTTGGAAAATATTCTCGTTAGCTCCTCATGTAATTAGTGCTATCGAAGCGACATCTACTGAGTCTGAGAAACGTCTTTGTACTAGTGAAGTAGCTGACACAAATTTATATCCGTTGTCAAGTGTCCAATCACAGCAGTTGGAGGTGGTGAAAAATCTCTTTCCAAACTGCCGAGAAAGATTAGGTCGCACTTCGTTAATTCAACACCACATCGATATTGGTGATTCAAGACCCGTAAAACAACGTTTTTACCCTGTCAGCCCAGCAGTTGAAATTCTTCTTTACAAAGAAATTGACCGGATGTTGGAACTTGATGTTATAGAGCCTTCTGTCAGTGCCTGGAGCTCACCTATGCGACTTGTTATGAAACCCAACAAGATCCGTCTGTGTTTAGATGCACGCAAACTAAATGATGCTACCAAGAAAGACGCATTTCCGCTTCCCAGCATTGAGGGAATCTTTGCGCGTATGCCAAAAGCGAATATTATTTCCAAGCTCGATCTTAAAGATGCCTATTGGCAAATCGAGTTGACGAAAGAATCGAGACCATTGACGGCGTTCACTATCCCGGGCAGACCATTGTACCAATTTAAGGTTATGCCTTTTGGACTCTGCAATGCTCCTGCTACAATGTGCCGACTCATGGACGATCTGATTCCCCCAGAACTTCGTCATTGTGTGTTTGGTTATTTAGACGATGTTTGTATTGTTTCCGAAAATTTTTCCGAACATTTATCCGTTTTGGTTCGTCTCGCAGAACAATTCCGTAAAGCAAATTTAACTTTAAATATTGACAAAAGCCATTTTTGTGTAAATAGCGTCAACTATTTAGGTTACGTTATTGGTAGCGGTGGTATCTGCACAGATCCCGCAAAAATCGATTGTATCAAGAACTGGCCACCACCTAAGAATCTCAAGCAGGTTCGTGGATTCCTTGGAATATGTGGTTGGTATAGACGTTTTATCCACAATTATGCAGACTTGACATGTCCAATAACGGATGTGTTATCCAATAAGAAGAAGTTTGTTTGGCCAGCAGAAGCACAAGAGGCGATGGAAAAATTAAAAGCCATTCTCACCTCTGCACCGGTTTTACAGAACCCTGACTTTCAGAAGAAATTTTACCTTCACTGCGACGCCAGTAATTTTGGAATTGGTGCCGTTCTAGTTCAGTTATCGCCTGAGAAGGATGAACTGCCAATCGCGTATATGTCTAAAAAGTTGAGTCGTGCTCAACGAAATTACAGTGTGACAGAGCGAGAGTGCCTGGCAGTCATCTTGGCCATTGAAAAGTTTAGGTGTTATCTAGAGTTACAAGAATTCGAGGTTGTAACTGACCACTCGAGTCTCTTATGGTTAATGCGTCAACAAAACGCAGCCGGAAGACTTGCTCGGTGGATTTTCCGTTTGCAGCCTTACAAATTCACAATTTCGCACAGGAAAGGAAAAGATCACATTGTTCCCGACGCCTTGTCGAGAATAAGTGATGATGAAGTGGCAGAGCTGGAAATTGGTCCAACCATTGACTTGGAATCTACTGCTTTCTTTGACTCTGACTACAAGGAATTAAAAGACAAATTTGTTCTTCAACAATCCAAATTTCCCGATATCAAGATAGCTGATCAATTTATATACATAAAAACCGAACATGCTACAGGTATTGAAGCTCAGGATAAGAGCTTGTGGAAATTATGGGTTCCCACCAGACTTAGAGCAGATGTTCTCAAGCAAGCTCACGATAGTGTGGTTTCATCGCACTGTGGGATGCAAAAGACAATTGAAAAGCTGCGCAGAAATCTTTACTGGCCTGGATTGGCAAATGATGTACGTAATTACATTCGTAACTGCGACACATGTAAAGAAACAAAAGCGCCGAACCATGTCCTTCGACCTCCCATGGGATTACAATCCCCCACATGTAGACCTTTTCAGAGGCTCTATGTTGATATATTAGGACCTTATCCAAGAAGTAAAAACGGAAATGTTGGACTATTGATAGTCTTAGATCATTTCAGTAAATTTCATTGGCTCCATCCACTCAAGAAATTTACCTCATCTGCAATACAGGACTTTTTGTTAAAACAGGTGTTTCACTGCTTTGGAGTGCCCGAGACTCTAGTGAGTGATAATGGCCAACAGTTTCGAGCTAATGATTTTAACGCGTTCCTTACTGAGCTAGGCATAAGACATGTCTATACAGCGTTGTATTCGCCACAAAGCAATGCGGCAGAACGTGTGAATCGTTCGCTTCTCGCTGCAGTTCGTGCTTATCTAAAGGCAGACCAAACAGATTGGGATAAAAATATTTCAGCCATTTCGTGTGCATTACGATCCTCTTTGCACCAATCATTAGGTGTTTCTCCCTATAAAGCCCTTTTTGGACTCGATATGATTACCCATGGGGCAGATTATCGTCTCTTAAAGGATTTGTCACTTTTAGAGGAGCCAGTTTTGTCGTTGAAAAGAGCAGATAACTTGGCCTTATTGCGAAAGGATTTACAAGTCAATATTCGCCATGCGTATGAGCGTAATGTAGCCCAATATAATTTGCGTTCCAAGCCTGTTTCCTTTAAGGAGGGACAAGAAGTGTTTAGAAGAAATTTTGCACTTAGCAAGTTCTCACAAAACTTCAACGCTAAGTTGGGACCGCAATTTGTGAAATGTAGGATTCGAAAGAAGCTTGGTAATAGTTTTTACCAATTAGAGGATTTGCAAGGAAAGGAAATAGGTACTTATCACGCGAAAGATATTCGAAGCTGATTCCCGCTAATATGTCCGTCTAGCGGTGTAATATTATCGGGTGGTGTAATGGTCGGTTAGCAACACGTATAAATTTATATAGTTACAGCGCTTCATTTTCGACAAATTTGTCGCCTGCGTTGTAACCGCCAATAATTCAAGCTTGCAGTCCACTTAATGTGCAAGACAAGTGCTTTTATGCTAAGCTAAGCTTACGCAGAGCCGTCTTTATGTACAGCATACTTTTGCATGCTGTAACATTCTATTAATAGAAATCTGTTAATGAGCTTCGCTAATCGCACCTGACTTAACGCTCTCCACTCGGAAAGCTTTTTCATTACTGACCTATAAAAGCCACGGCAGCGCAGCATAAGTTCTCTTCTGCCGATCGAAAAACCTTATTGAAGTTGTCAAGCGCCAGCACCTAATTTGGCCACTGGACACCGCGTGCTCCACTATTTTCTACTCCGTGTGAGCTGACACGAGCCCCATTTTTCTGAAGGAAAAAGGAAATCCGACGGCCCCCTAAATCCCTGGTTTGGATTTGGCCAAAACCAGTGGTTCTGGAGGCTACGGTATTACAGACTCTCACGTGGTCCAATAAAACCCAAATCCGGAGGCATCCGCAAACTGGTGTAATTAAAAGATCTTTTTCGTACTCTTCTGTACTCTCACCAGCAAAGGTATGATCGCATTGCTAATATTTTTGGCTTCACGTAAAACTAATTTTTACTTCAATCATACTATAGTGCTCCACTTTTGCTTTATCATACAAAAGACGATTAGAGTGGCCACTAAAGTTGGCAATTGGATTCACTTCGTCATCTGGCTGGAAGAGCCCAACGAGATTTACTTACTCCTCAAAATTCTTTCGGCAACAACATCTCATCTAAACCCCCAAATTCTGCAAGAAAAATCATTAACCAGTGAAGTGTGTGTGGTATAGGAGAATTTAATTTTTTTATAAGCACAGATATCTACGTATATACATATATTAGTCAAATGCAGTTAGTTGATTAAATAAGACAATTTTTTTGCCTTGCCAATTTTTTTTGCCGACAAACCAAAAAGAAAACTGTGAAAAAAAAATTCTTTTATGTGTGTGATCGCCTCAGTCAGTAAAAGAAAAAAACATATTTAAAAAGTCACCTGTTACAAAAAAAGTTAAAGTTGTTAAAGTTGCATATGTGAGTAAAGAATTAAGTCAAAGTGCTCAAGAAGTGGAAGAGGTGAAAAAAAATAATAAATCGAAGTGCAGAAACAAAGAAAAAAAAATAATTAAAGCAAGTGAAAAAAAAAACACAAATTACAACTATACGAATTAAAATACCCTACAACGGGTAACAATTTAAAATCCATCGTTGGAAGGCCTTTCACCGCATCGAATTAAATTGTACGTAAGTCAACACCTTCTATTTACTATTTCTTCTTTCTTGTGTACGTGGCTGGATTTCTGCTGCCTTTTCGGAGTATATACTTGCATATGGCTAACCTCTATATGTAAGTGTATGCTGGCGGTAAGAGTATTTAGCCATCGACTTTCTTTTATTCTATATGCAATTTTATAATCTAAAGAACAAAAAAAAAAAAGAGAATTTAAAACCAAAAGCAAACAGTTAACAAAGAGCGAGCAAACAACAGCTGAGCATATGCAATCATACACATAAAAGACGTCACAACAGCATAAAACGGTTAATTTATTGGCACAATATTAAGTAAAAGTATTCGTCCACTTGATAAATAAATAATAAAACAAATAAAAATAGCAATTCTTGGAAATAAGTGAGTTAGCTAAAAGAAAACAAAACATCCGTGAGATACAATTATATTTAGTTTAAAAAACAAAAAAGATACGAAACAAAGAAAAGCTATAATGAAAGGTTGGAAAAGAAATATTTTTTTTGAAAATAAATGCATCAATTAGATAATTAGATAAAGTTATATAGATACGAAAATTTTTTTGACTAGGAAAAATCTATAAATATATATTGCACACTGTCCGAAACCCGCATACACGCACTGTAATAAAAAGAACAAAACAAACAATGTAAAAAAAGTTCTTATTCACTTAGTTAAAAATATCAAAAATGTAAAAATTAGTTAACTTTATAATCAAAAGAATTACATGAAATGTTTGGTAATAAATAAGTTAAGTAACAATGGAAATTGAAATGATTGCGTAAGTTTATTTCTTATGGGGGCTGCATAGGAATTCGATGTGATAGATTTTTCTTTGGGAGTCTCTAATTGTTCGCCCAGAGACTCATGGTGGGTGGGTACAGACCGCGAGGATCGATTTTCATCTTAGATCCCGCAAATTTCAACAGCGACGAAATAGTTTGAATTCAATCGACTTTTGTTTATGCGAACAAGAAAACTCATTCTACATTGGCCTTTGATTTATATGAGTAGTTCGCTTGAAAGATTTGTTTCTTTTCAGTTTAGGTTCAGGAGGGACTCTACAATAATTAAGTTTATGTAGTCAGAGCCGTCGGACACAGCAACCCCACCCCATCCCGAAAGAGCTAGGGTATAAAAGGGTCCCGAACTCCGCTGTGGAAACATGGTTCATGGAAAGGCTTTCGTGTTTTTATTTTTTTAAATGCGATGCCCAACTGATGCATTACAAATGTCAAGTAAGATTTTGTTCCAAATGAGTACACATTATATAAGTATGAAACAACGATTAGACGATCTAGTTTTAATGTATTTTAAAGTGCTAATTATCGAAGACATTACTATGCAATTTGGTATGTAAATGTTAATTAAAGTTGTATATTCTACATATGTTCTGGTTTATGTTTTCAACACCCAAAAAACAGTGGAGTCATAAGCAGAAAACACTTATTGTATTCGAATAAGCGAGAAATAAACAAATATTGCATTGCATTTGACGCATGTCAAAGTTTTCAACTTGTCAATTGAATTGAAAAAAAAAAATATATATGCATTTGTTATTGGGTCGTGACGCAAAATAAAACTTTACCGTGTGCTTAGCACAGCAGCAGCAGCAACTACACACACAAACACATACATAGACTTCTTTGCCCCAATATACACGCCGTGTGGCATGCCCCATCTTCCCCCGGCATGTCGAATGTATCTGGCTTGTCGCCTGCCACTTTGTGGCAATAAAAAGTTCGTTTATAAACAAGCAAACATGTCTAGAGATGTTTTGTTGCTGTTGTTATTGCTGTTATTGTTATTATTGTTATTGTTGCTGCATATCACTCAGCGGCTGGTTGGGCTTCCCCTGGCGAGTGCCTCGCCCCTCCGAAATATACTTATCGGAAGCACTCAGATTCGGCAGCACAATGGGAGAGTCTCCGAGACTACGAATACGAGTACTCGTAAAACAAATTTACGAATTTTATTCTGTCACTTGACGGAAAATTATGTATTAATATGGAAAGCTTCTGGTTGAAGCTCAGCTTCGATTTAACTACCATATGTACTGCAGATGTAGAGCATACACTCTTCGATGTGTCAGAAATGGAAACATTTTTCACATTCCTGTTGTGTGTCATGTTTTTTGCTCACTTTTTTTTCCCCCCTTTTAGGAAACTTTTGCTTTACGCTAAGCAGCTGCTGGGTGAAGGAGTAAAGGGGGAAAGGTGATCGAATTGAGGTTGGGGTAGGTAATAAAAAAGCACGTGCGTGTGTGCTGCTGATGGATTTTCACGCATAAATAGTCGGTTGACGCCTTCTGGGAGGATGGTTGATGCGTTGCGTATACGCCCCGTGGGATGCATCAAAATTTCCTATAATATGAGCATGTTTCTCATTTAATGCGATTACCGGCACTGCCCTTTGTTGTTTATAATCACCAATAGAATTCAGTGTGTGTATGTATGTGTGTGTGTGTGTGTTTTGTGTACTACTGCTAATTAATTTTAATTCCAATTGCGGCCACAAAATTGAACAAAAGGCCCAAAAACAAAGTTTTTTATTTGCGATTTGGTCGGCTTCGTTTGTAGTTGTTGTTGCTAATTTTGTGCTGCCATTATGACTGGTTGATTGATGAATGCACGAATGCGAATGAATGCCCAATGGTTTTGTGTTGAGTGAATTGCTTTTTGATCGATTTGTGGCCATAGGAGGGACTCCGTCCCACGCCTCGAGCCTCCAGTCTCCAGCACTCCAATGAATTCCATTTCACAAGGTTAAGGGACCACGGAACACTGAGCAGACAGTAACAAACTAAGGAAATCGTTGTCCAAACTGTTACATTTAATTTAAGCATCATGTTTTATTTCGCCTGAAACTGATGGAAACTCAAGTGTTGGAATGGGAATTGAATAAATAAGGAAAGTCCGGCGGCCACTGAAAGGTTGCGTAGCTGAAATTGTGCAGGGCGATTAGTGATTGGATAGACTGATAAAAGGCAGATTTAATGATGACCGCAATGATTTCGCAAACTTGTTTATGCAGCTTAACAAACCGACAAATAAGTTCTGAATTTACTGCATTACATAACTTACATACTCTTACATATTGCAAACATTGAATGAATTTATCTTTTAATTAGAAATATATTTAAGTAAAATTGAAACGCATATATATTTATTAATGTTTCAGCTTAGGCAGCGTAATTTAAACTAATTTTTTACTTATATTAATATAAAACATAATCTGAATAGAGCTAAATAACCAATTATACTTCAAAATGTACAGGGTCAAATGGGCTGTGTGCCACTGTATAGTATTTATTCACAATGACAACTGATTTGATAATGAAAGTAGTTGTACCTTCATAAGTTAGTGATATGAAAATTATCTTTATGATAATAATATATATTATTTTATTTACACTAAGCTTAAAATAAATACGTATGTATTAACAAAAATATAAATGGTGTATTTTGTATTAATTTATATCGAACTGATACATCTAAGAACTATATGAATATGTCTAGATAGTGCAAGAATATGTTAAAATATAGCTCAGAGCTCAGAGCATATTTGATAGAGCTGGTTAAGAGATAATTGCACCTAATAATTAAATAACTCGAAGGCGAACTTCCTTAACTCGAATCACCATCATCCAAAGAAAAAGTTCGACTTAGGGAGACTTCGACTTGGGGAATTATTTCTTTAAAGTCTTTTAACAGAATCTACAATTTCATTCATTCATACATACATTTCAAATAGCAAATTTTCTTGCTATTTTCAACAAAAAAGGATTCCAGTTTGCTGAAGACCTGTCAATATTCTCTAAAATTGGTTTCTTCGTTCTTTTGCTGTATCCAGAAAAAGCTCCCAATTCAAATGTCATCATAATTAATTTTCCATTTTTTAATATAATGAAAACTGTTTTTGCTGAAATACCATATTTTTCAGCTACTTCAATTTATTTGGTCTACTTTCAAATTCCTTAACTAATAAGTTTGAATATTTCTTTAAACATTTTTAAAAAATTAAAATACACTGATGTGCTGACAAAGAAGTACATTTCGATCATCTTTCCTATAGCTAGTTCACCAGCCAATGTAATTCTTGATGCAATATTCTATCATATTGCATTACCATATGTTAGAGAAGTTCGAGTTAGGGAAGTTCGACTGTATATGCATCTTTAACTACTTTGGGTAAGTATAAATAACTTCAATTCAGAATAGTTTGTTTGTCGATAGTTCCATTCTTTATTAATTGTGCCAAAGATTATTTAAAAATTCAAATATTTTAAATGATCGACAATAGCTTTTCTCGATCCTAGCTAAATAATAATACTCCTTATTTGTTCAAAATCCCATCATTCAATATATCCCATAATATAATCTCCCCCAAATTTGTTTCGGTTCCGACTTCAAATAGTTTGAAAGTCGTGCCATTATGGTTTCTGTTGATGTGTGTAACTGTCGTATATTTTTGTACTTATTTTATTTGTTGGGAGTTCAATGCTGGCCGTTTATTGTATTCGAGTTTTATGGTGTCTGGCTCGAGGAGTCAACACTGAAAGCTGAATTCTTTTCCATATTTCGGCACTTTTTGCCGCAATTTCTTTGCGCTCTTTATGTGCCACATACAAATCTTTTTATATTTGATTTTATTTGCGATTTTTGTAAAGTCGACCAACTTTTATTTATTTGGCTTGTATTTTGCCAGATTCTGTCAATTGTACTACTCGTATATGGGCGGGGCATGTGACCACGCTCATTTTATATAGTGTTTAATGCAATTCAAAGTCTCTCGCATGGCATTCGATAAAATTTAACAATCAGCTCAATATTTTTCTTTGAATCTTTTTTCATAGTAGATAATTTATGAACTTGTCAAACGCGTCGCTTTGCATTATGTGTGTGTGTGTAGGTTTTTGGCTTTTTATTTGGCCAGACGAAATTTATTCATGCATCTCTGCAAAAAAATACAATAATAAAACAGCTTTATTTATTGTGAGTGGTAAGAAGTGCAAAAACTTAACTTTATGGATGGCTGCCGAAACGAACCCAACAAAACGCATATCCCACCCCTCACTACCCAACACTGCTGCCCTTTTGTCTCCCTCTCTCTCTCTCTCTCGTCCTCGCTTCTTTAATTTTATTGTACTCCCATTCCTTTCATTAAATTTAATAAAAGAATATCAAGTATTTTATGGCACATTTAAGTTTGTACTTTTTTTTGTCACATTTTCTTACTTCTTTGATTTCTGTTAAATTTTATTAAAGTTAATTTAATTTAATTTAATTAATGGCATAATTGCTGACTTGCCATCTAATAAAATCAATTATTATTTAGGCATCTTTCTTTTAAGAGATTTCCCCGCCAGGTTGAAAATATGTTTGGAGTCCGAGCTTAGATCACAGAGAATGAGTTGATATAGCTTATACCATAATGAATTATACACATGAGAGAATTATACTAAATTAAGATTATGTTCCCAGCATATTTCATGTATTTCATGTAGCATTTTGGATAGAGTCCATTGTCAGTTAATTAGGCCGATGAGAGCCTCAACAGTATTAACAACTAACAAAGGCATTAAGGACATGATAATGCAATTTGTAGTAAATAAGCTAATGGCTTGGAGTTGTTTATATATCAGGCATAAAGCGATTGAAGTCCAATCAAATGTGGTTAGAGCTCACAGTCTCAGAGACGAAGAGCTGCCTAATTGTGGTTCAATTGTTTTCAGGACTCAGGAGCTGCTTGCAAGGGAATCGACAAGGCTTTAAGCATTGCACTATGGTAAAAAGTCCGATATTTTGGCATTAACTCAAATTTTTTGTTGTTCAGTTTCTTAAAAAATTTTTGTATTTCCCACATTGAAAAACTCCAAAGCAAACAAAAACAATTTTTTTTAGATTTTTCGGGACTACCATTAATACTATATTTTAATCGCGCTCAAAGTCAGCTTATTGAGCGTCGCCATTTGAGCTGAAAAGAGCGGGAAATATAATTGCAACTTTCAGAACGAATTGTGTGCGTTCTGTAAGCAGCATAAAAAATTATAAATATGAACAAACTTGATAAAGGCATTAGGAGCAAAGATTTTTATTATTTGTGGTTTATTGTGCAATGGTCTACTGTGTTGTTCATTTGTATTTTTAGCTTAAAACTAAAAAATGTGTTCTTGTTCCGTTAAGATCTACATTAGTACATCACAAAACAGTACGAGAGCTTTGAGTAATGGTTTTTAACTAGACCATCAAGAATCAGATGTTAGTAATCCTTTTTGTTCGATTTTGTTCCTTTTCGAGAAAAATCGCATGTTGTCGGTGGGAATTTTGGCTGAAAAATCGGATTTTTCTCAGATTTAGATGGAGAGCGAGGTGAAAACATGCTCAAATTCAAAAACAAACTCAATTGTAAATTCTATTTAAGTCTAATCATCAAACATGCAAATTTGAAAATAAATTGCTTTATATTTAAGCTTGAAAACATTTTTTTTACTTTTTTTCTTAGTCGGGGAGGAAGGTTGGGATGAAAACAAGGTCCAATTAGAATTATATATTTTTTAATATTATAACTATGCTTTATGTCAAATTTTAAGCCTCTAGCTATGTATTTACATTTTATAAAAATATTTTTTTTATGGTCCAAATCCGAAAAAAAAAATGAAAATTTCTAAATTAGTCTAACTAAAGTTCATGCCAAATTTCAAGTCCCTATCTTAATATTTAGAGTTTATGCCAAAATATCCGATTTTTTTACCATAGTGCATTGCATCTTATGTCCGAAGCTGCACATCTAACTTGGTATTGAGTATTGAGTGAATGCTGTAACGCCTTGCACATCAATCATACGCACTGGTGCGCAACATCAATGCAACACTAGTGTTCACATATGCAATGGTGATTTGCTTACAGTTGACCCCAGCCCCGAATCCAAAGTTGAAGAAGTCGAAGAAGGAGGGGAGGGTGGTAAGAAGAAGAAGAAGAAAGTCACATCCTGGATCCATATTGGGAAGTGGCAGCGTTTATGGCTTGCATCGTTGCTGTGTTAGGCAAAATTCTTTGCGGCCATTATTATCACAGCATTATTGAGCCATGACATATTTCACACACACTCGCACACACACTAGTCCACACACACACACACACACACACACACACATGAGGACATGAGGCAAAAGATGAAATGGACCAGGCCCTCAGAGTACAATGAATAATGGGCGTGCGGTTGGCCAAATTGGGAGCTAGTGGGCGGGGCAGCTAACAATACAAATACGACGATGACGTCGGCAACACGCCACGCGAGTTCCAAGTGGGTGATGGGTATGAGGGTGGGGATTGGCGTGGGGGTGAGGGTGGCTGGGGGAGGGGGCACAACTCAAGCGATGACAATGATAGAAAATATTACAAAGATATGCGGCCATAAAGAAAAGAAGAAGGCAACTAAAAGAGAAATCGTTTATTGCCAAAGAACCCATAAATTGATTTTTTCAAATAAAAATAAAATATCGGCCGGCGAGCCAAGTAGAGAGACTACGACTAAGTCTAAGGAGACAGGGCGACAGCACAGATAAAATAAGACATCACATCGCAGAGCTATGAGCTCGAGTTACAGCTAGCACGAAGGACAAGGACGAGCACGAGGGCGAGGACGCGGAGCCGTAAGAAGAAGAAAGAAGCAAATGGTGAGATTCTAGCGCCTACAACAACAACATAAACGGGCCAAAACACAACCGACGCCGCCTAGACGCCAGACATCGCCATCGCCATCGTCTTCATCTTGGGCCGTGCTTTGGGAACTTGGCTAAGAACAGTTGAAGGTATCCGCCGAATTTTGGTTTCCGTCCGCCTTGCAAATGCCATTGCCTGTCGTCCTCGTCGTCCTTCCACCCATTCTACCCATTTAAGTTAAAAACTATTACGAACTTACCCCCAAGTACATAAATTTCTCAATGCGCAACGTACAAAAAAAAATGTAAAAAAAAAAAACACAAATAGGAAAGAAAAAGAAAAGAAAAGGCAACGTTCCTGAGTTTTCGTCGGAACGAACGCAGGCATTTTATTAAAAACTATGGCCTGCGATTTAATATAGCACCAAGCACACTGTGCACACACACATACACATGTAGTATTCACAGTGCTCTGAAATTTCAGCTTCAAAGTCTTAGACCATAAATAAGCCAACACACACACATAGAGACACGCTAGTATTTATCTCAGAGCAGTTGGAATAGAAAAAGGGAACGGGGACAGAGTGAAGTGAAGAAGATGGGGGTGGGGTGAGGAATGGCAGAGAAAAAGACAGGCAGAGACAAAGTAGTTAGGCGACAAAAATGAGACGCCCCAAGGGGAATGAGGGAGGGCTTAGTTCCTGGTCAGCTCAGCTCCTCTATCATTATTTTTCTTCTTTGCCATTTGTTTTATACACTACACGTAGATTGAAAGAGAGAGAGAGAGAGAGTGAGAGAGAGAGAGAGAGAGAGAGACAGATAAAAATAGAGAGAGAGGGAGGGAGAGAGTAACTAGAGTTGGACTTCTATTTGATCGATTCTTAGGAAAATTATGCAATTTTTCCAAGCAACTATTGGTTGAAGCAATTATAGTGAGATCTGATTGATGCCTATTATCTTTTCAGAAATATTTTCATATATTCAAATGCACTATATCAGAATTGTTTTTTTGAAATGATGAAATATTTGCCTAAGCAAGAGATCTCTATTTTCTAGAATATATTTTTTTTATATCATGAAATTTACCCTTTATCAATCTCTGTATTAAGTCGTACTTAAATGCTTATTTATCCTCAATGTGTAGAGTATAGAAACGTGGATTCGATTTTAATTTTGCTACATTTCCTTTCAAAAAAAAAGGAAGAAGTTGAACAGAATCCTGCTCTTGGGGTTAGGTAATGTGTCTGTTCTTAACCACGATGCGTGCTGCATAAATTGGGAACCTCATGCGACGATTTATACTTCCTACGCTCCCTGGCGATGATAACTAAATAGAAATATGCTGATTTCACTCCTACTATTTGTTGGCTGAGAAAAGAAAGAATGAGGGAGAAATTGTGAAGCATAAATCAATTTAGTAATTTTTATACGACTTTTGCATTTGCTTTTCAAAAAATAAAAAAATATGAGAAATACTTAATAAAAAGAATATAAATGGGACTGGAAATGGAAATAAGAAATGGAAATAAAAATAGCTACGCTCGTAACTATTAAGAAGGCAACTTCAAAGTTGAGTTTGCGATTTTAATTGATTAGCGAGTTAAAGTTTTCCACTCCTCGCAATCTGTTCAATGTTCCAATGAAGCCAGCGACGCGACGCTGTCGAGTTCTTAAGTATATAAAAGTCTTGACGCAAATTAAAAAGAAAGCCGGCGAAAAAGGAATGAAAGTGGAAGAAGAAGGTGGAGTACGTTGGGGGAGGATGGGGAAATGAAGTTTCATTTGTGTAGGTAGTTTCAGTCATAAAGTTTATGACCGTTAATGCTGAAAATGTTTTCGGAGAATGAGAGGCAGGCAGAAGGTTGGCTTCTGCTGTTAAACATGGCCTGAAACGCAATCATACATTCATATTCTCATGTTTATTTAACGATGCTTTTTACGCTGCACGCGAAATGCAAAAGGATTAAAACGTCCGTCAGTCATTCAGCCAGTAAGGAAGAAAGACAGTCAGACAGGCATAAGGTGCCATGTGGTGTATGTACATACATATATAGTACATATGGCAGGTGGCAGCTTCTGGTTGCCGGTTGCCAGTTGCCAGTTGCCAGTTCTCTTGTCTGATCCGCAGCTCTTCAAGTGGCGTGAAATTTGGCACGTTGAGTGGCGAATGCCTAACTTTTAACAAACCTTGGCTGGGCATCAGCACTTTCAAGTGGATACATCCTTGCATCCTTGCTTCTCACATCCTCTTGCCATCTTTGTGTGTGTGTGTGTTTGTGTGCAAGTGCCTAAAATATTAAAAGCACCTTTTACTTAACGCAGCACATCAAATGGAAAAGTGCTCAACTCCCATCGCTGTCTTTCCCTGCCTTTAATGCCGAGTGCTTCGCTTTATCCATTCGCTTCAAGTCGTATCCACAATTTGATGACTTTTTTCCGAGCATTTAATGCCTTTCCCATAAAGTACTAGATCGTTCAAAAAGTCCCCGGACTGACAGTGAAAAAAACATTTTTTTTTTTTAATCAATTTATTTATTCAATATAGTCTCCGTCTAGCTTAATGCACCTTGTCCAACGGTCTTTCAACATTTCGATGCCTTTTTTGTAGTGGTCTGAAGAAAGTCCCTCAAAATAGGCTTCAGTTTCCCATTCAACTTCTTCATTGGAGTAAAATTTTTATCCCTGGAGCCATATTTTCAAGTTTGAAAACAGATAGTAGTCACTAAGGGCCAGATCTGGGGAATATGGAGGATGAGGAAGCAATTCCCAACTTAATTCTTTGATTTTTTCCATCGTAAAAGCGGCTTTGTGAGATGGTGCATTGTCTTGACGAAAAAGGATTTTTTTCTTTGCCAAATGCGGGCGTTTCTTCTTAATTTCGTCATTCACACGATCAAGCAATGCTGAGTTATATTCTTTGTTGCATTTTTCACCCTTTTTAAGATAGTCGATGTGTATTATACCATGTCCATCCCAAGATACACTGGCAAAAACCTTACCAGCCCATCGACTTGCCTTCACACGCTTCGAACGGCTTTCACCGGCCTCTCGCCACTCAGCTGATGACCGATTGGACTCCGGAATGTAGTGATGGATCCAAGTCTCATCCATGGTGATATATAGACGAAAAATTTCGCTTGTATTTCGGTTAAACATGTCCAAAAAGGACTTGGAATCGGCCACTCGTTTTTCCCTTTGATCAATATCTAGGAAATGCGGCACCCATTTTACATTGAGCTTTTTCATATGCAAATGGTCATGCAAAATCGAAACCGATGACCCAGTCGATATGCCCACAGTCTCAGCAATCTCACGCACTTTGACTCTTCGATCAGTCAATACGATTTGACGGACTTGTCTGATGATCTCTGGGATAATCACCTCTTTTGGCCTTCCCGAACGCTTCGAGTCTTCGGTGCCTCGTACGACCGCGTTTAAAGTTGGAGTATCAATCGCAAATAGTTGATTTACCTGGAGCAGAGACCCCGTAATGCTAATCAAGCCATGTCTTTGCTTCTACGGTATTTTTTCCCATCAAAAAACAGTGTTTAATCAAAACACAAAATTCAGCTTTTTCCATTTTTCAAAAAACTCAAAAAGTTGCACAACAATAATATTTCTAACTCGATAGCGAATCTTCCGATTGCGCTCAAATTTTCACTGGAGCCTAGAAATGAACTAGTCAGTCTAAAAAAATTTATTTCAAAATTTTAGTGGAGTGGCCTATGTGTCAGTCCGGGGACTTTTTGAACGATCTAGTATAGTATGCCATACATTCTAGTAATCTACTACATATACTCACTTGGAATGTATTTCAGATATTTTATCCATTACTCTTCAGTGTATTTAGTCATCACATTTGTGCATAGTCTCAATTCTAATTCATATTTGCATCGAACGCTGAACTAAACTTAGTAGTTTATGCTCACTTAAATAATATAAAATTACTTATTATTTATGAGGTGCTTTTATACTAGCTTATTTTTGTGTATTCAATTCATTTCCATTCCTTATCAGGCCAGCTTAAGTGTGTTCTTTTTTTTTTGCCAACTTCTTGAGTAACATTTCCGAAGATCTAACTTCTTCAGTTTCATTGTTCCAAATTAAGATATCCACATATTGTGTGTTACTCAATAATACATAATTTAAGCTTTATTTTAAAGAAGTTGGAAAATATCAAATAGTTATATGTATATTGAACTGGAAAAAGAATAAAAAGTTAGCTTTTTGTTAATAAAAAGCAGACATAATCTGAGTTTAGGAAAAATATTCATGATTAATTTTCTAATGCCAATTCAAACTTCAGTAAAACAAAATAAATGAAAGAGCGTCTTTAAAAAGTACAGGGTATTTTGTCGTGGTGAACTGGGAGTTGTCCGTTATTGACGCTTAACGCACTGTCCAATTACTGATGACAAAAGCAAAGAACGCAAGGGCTCGAAATGTCAATTCGCAAGGCAATTGGCAGCAATTGCTGCTGTTGTTACAGCAACAAAAATAAAAAAGCCAAAATAACAATTTCAACAATTGCAGCTGCAATTTTACTCACAGTTGTTGAGGCAAAATTCATACTTACAGTTTGTATATTAATACATAAATGCGAGTCAAAAAGGACTCTGCAGAGCAATTTAAATATTCGCAAGGTGGACTCCATTGATAACGATATTCGGATCAAGCCTCTCTCTTTTCTCACTCCCTCTCTCTTTCTCTCTCTCTCTCCGTGTCTATGACTCTCTGTCTCTGTGTTTGTGTGACACACTTTATGGCATATCCTGCCCAAAGCAAGCCAGTATATCCATTATCCCTGTCTCGAGCTTGAAGTGCAGCGGCAGCTCAAGTGTCCTGGCAATTAAAAGGCCAAACTAATTAGATGAATTTGTGTGATTTCCGTATAATTAAATTGCCCATTAACTGAGTGTAGTTCGTATTTAGTGCAGTCGCTGCACTGCCACACAGGATGTATCCTGTTTAGGCCAAGAGGACAGCGACACAAAAAAAACAACTTGAAAAAGAAAACGAAACTTTTCCGCTTAGACGAGTGCAAGGCGCGGCCAAGCTGCAAAATCTGTGTGTGTGTGTGTGTGTGTGTGTGTGTGTGTGGGAAATGTAAAATTTCCACTAACTACATACAATAATTTAGCCAGAACAGAACGCAGGACGCAAGGATGATGGGCCAGTTAGGCAGGAAGAGGAAGAGAGGCACCGTTTAAGTTTACGATACTTAACGTTATTTCCCAGCCTGCTGTACGGATACTCTTTATCCTTTCGCGTGTCCTGCGTGCTGTATATATATATATATATATATATGTGTGTGTGTGTGTGTGTGTGTGTGTCTGTGTGTGTGTGTGCGCTGCAAGTTACAAGTTGCACAAGTTTCTCAAGCAGCTCATAAAATGGCGTCGTGTCTCTTCTAGTTGAGCTAAAGATAAATAAGCAAATAGGCAAATAAATCTTCATTTCAACTTCTTGTGGAACTGGGGTTTCTCAAACTTTACTTTCTTTTCTTCATTCTGATTTCTTCGCTCGTCTCGTCTCGTCTCCTCTCTTCTCAGCTCATTTTATTTTCTTGCATTCGCCTTTTTTGGTCTATTTCATCGTCTTGTTTCTTCTATTTTTAGTTGAGGCGTCTTTCTTTGGCTTTCTCCGCCTGCTGCGGCCAATTCAAAATTTCCAACTTACGCTAGTAAATTGTTGGGTAACATGCACTTAAGTGTGCCCCTCCCCCCTCTTGCCACTCCCCCATTCGCTCTTTTCTTCATCCTGGCGTCTCCTGTTTCCCGACAGCCCGCAGCCAGGACATGTGTTCCTTGCACACGCTTGTCTCTTTGCACTTGCCATTAAAAGTTCGGCCTGCAGGGCCAACATTCCCCCTCTCTTTTACTCACTCTCACTCCTCCCCTCTCACTTTTTGGTCTCTGTCTTTGGGAATAGAGTCCCATTCATTGTACTGTACTTCTTCTGTACTTTTGCAGTTGGTATTTTACTTTGGTATTTCGAGTTTGGTTTCATTTCGTTACGCTTTTTATTTATTTTTCGGCGCTTACAAGTGCAACAATTTAGCTACTCCCCAAATGGGAATGCAAGGACGAAAGGACGAATGGACGAAAGGACGATTGGGTGTCGGTTTGGGGACGGCATGTGAATAATGTGGATAATAGTCGATAGGCGATTACTACCATGAACCACGCATTTTAACCCTGCAAGGAATCAGCTGTGTGTCCTAGGAGGTCCTCTCGAGGTCCTGTCGACCGACAGAGTTTCACAGGGATAGCAGAAGTATGTAGTTAGTTGCCGAATTGCTTGCTTGATATCTGGGGGCTCGAGCAGGAAAAAGTATTATGGTGCGAGTACGAGAAGTCTTTAAAGTTGCCTTCGTTTGTTCTTAATGCCATTCGCAAACTATTTTTCAGTTGCTTTTGGTAAAGATAAAGTTTGTTATACACATATAAATGAAAAGTTGAACAAAAGCTTACTTAATTGCAATTCAACAAGCCATGGAGGAAGTACAAACTTACGAGTAGCATATGTACATCAGTGTACGACAATATGACAATCGATTCGATGTAGGATGCTAACAAATATTGTCAACTCTGTTTAGATAAGTTTAAAGTTTTTTGAACTTAATAAAAACAAAACAAAATTGAAATTCACAGTGTTTTAATAACTACAAATTAGAAAATCTGCAAGTTTATTTAAGATATCTTAAGAAACATCGAAGATTTTCAAAAGGTACCATAATTTTTATTTTTATTATATTTAATTTTTCCACGGATGGATATACTCACATCTCATTTTACTACTTTAATTCTTTGAGGACTTATATGGTTAGGATTAGAGATTTAGATCATAATGTAGAATCCTTTCATGTATACAAATTTGCAAACAAATTATCATGGTGAACATAGAAAACCATTTGAAAATTTCCCTAAAATGATAACTTTATTTTACAAAAAAAGCTAGTCGAAAATCAGCTAAATTTTGTTCAATAAGAGTATTTAAATCAGAAACCAGATAATGTTGTATGCAACGATATTGTCGGCATAATTTAAGCATCACAGGCGGCCTTTGAATTGATTGAAATTTATTACGCTCGACTTCAGCAGCGTGGCGAAAATTTGATTACAAGCATAAAAGTTTATTTATATTTTGCTTGTTGTTTGTTGTCAGTTTCATTTGCCCACCTGCCGAACTCAGGCAGCAGGCAGCTTAGCACTAATTTCATTTGGTTGCCTCAGTGGGCAATGTGCAGCAAGGGGCATGGGGCAAGGGGCAGCTGCCCAACTATGCGCTTAGCTGGCAACACTGCCGGACACTGCCATTGGAGTTGATGTTGAGGCTCAGTTCTCTGACTCTGACTCCGACTCCGACTCCATGGCATGTAATTTCTGTAGTCTGTAGTCGTCGCTTCGGCACTTCAATCAGACAACTTGCTGCCTGCTGGGCAATCAGCCAGCAGTCCCTCTTCCTGTCTCTCTCTCTCTCTCTCTGCCTCTGTCTCTGTTTGGAGCACTTGTACTCGAACTACAAGTCAGCCAAGCCACCGAAGCAGTCAGGCATTCATTCCCCCTCTCTCACTCTCTATCTCTATCTCTCTCTCTCTCTCTCTCTCTCTCTCTCTTTCTTCCTTATACACGTACTCGTACTCTTAGTCGCTTCTCTCACGGCGCTTACCTTTGCATATTTTTGCAATTCAGCGCAAAGCTTACTTGACTTTGCCTTTGGCTTTGCTCTGGCAAGCGTACAGCATGTTGGCATTTCCTCTTTTCGCACGTCTCTCCACCTCCTTCTCCTTCTCGCTCTCGCTCTCCCTCCACACTCTAGAACAGCTCTCAGCCTGGACAGCATCGCTTTGATGATGCTCAGCAATGCGGGGGCTGCTTATGTTAGTAAACTGTAAATATTTAATTAATTTGCATGGATATTTTTATGGCAGCAAGTCGAGTTTATTAGTCAGTGTCAGTGTCCGTGTCCGTGTCCACAACCGTGCTGGTCTCCATGTTGGTTAACGTATCCGAGATGCCATTGCAGTATCAGTATCAGTCACAGTCACAGTCCCAGCTTCAGTCCGAGTCCGAGTCCGAGTCCAAGTCTTCTCTCCTGTCCAGCTTTAGCCTCGCTAAATATGTGGGCAATTCGTTGTTTGCTCTGGTCACTCGCTGCTTTCTCTGTCTCTGCTTCTTCTTCTTCTTCTTCTGCTCGCTCTTTTTTCGCTATTCACATTTCATTTTGCGTTCACTGTCCGCTTTTGTGGCAGCCATGCATAATTTGCAAACAGATTTAAATGTTTACATGTGCACGCCATTTTGTTTGCTGCCAGCCACAAAAGCCGCATCCTTAGCTTAGCTCTCTCTAACTTCCGCTTACTTACCAGCCACGACCCCCATCCCCTCTCATCCATTTACCTGCCATATACTTTTCCCTTGTCTTGTGTGGGATTTAATGTGGCATTGGCTTTGACCAACCACAAAGAGTTTATTTCAATCAAATCTCTTCGTGATTTACTTTCGACTTGCTCAACGTTCTAAAACTCTAGAAAGTATGCAATTGATTATTGCTTCGATAGACAACATATCGATATTACTGGAGACACTTAAAATAGGAATATATAGTATTATATACATATAAAGCTATGGGCGAGCCTGACTGTGAAAGACCCTGTACTTATTTTGATATTCAGGGCACATCGGTGCCTTGATTCCTATTATGTATGCGAAATCTCAAGACTAGCTCTAATTAATTACTTTATTATATACATATTTAGCTGTCATAAGAACTAAATGTTGAGAATTAACCTTTTGAACTTGAAACTTTTATTTATTGAGAGACTTTAAGAAAACTTAAAATTTTGTGCTGTTGCATACACCCCGATCAAATTTTGCCCTAATCGCTATTATTATTTAGTAAAACACTTCAGAGTGCAATCAAATTTTTTTATTTTTAGTTTTTATTTAAATAATACAAATTGAATTTCGGTAAAAATTAAAAATTTAACAAATTGAAATAGCAAATTTAACTGCGTATGCAAAATGATTAAAGATCAAGCCGATAAAATCGTAGAAACGATCTGTCAAATATAATATGTTATTATGGAAATCATTTTCGTATCTCGAGGTTTTCTAACTTATTTAAATTTTTCTCGAAAATTATGTTGGTATTTGATTATATATTTTTATCGGCACTAAACTTTCAAGTATATGAAGGATTCTCTTTGTTTCAAACATTTCTTTCAGTATTTTGAAATATTTGTCGAATCAACATGAGACTCCTTCTTAGTATCTATTTGACGTCATATGTGGAATACCTTTTGTTGCTCTGGCTTGACGTTTGTTGTTAAGCGTGTCTCAAATATTCAAATGTTTCAAGCGACTTTCATTTTTTATGCTAACGATGAAGATACATACTAATAAGTTCTTTCATTAAAAATTCCGTGGCATCATGCTACTTACTAACGCTTTGCCTCATACCACATTGAACCCTCTCACATCCCCTCTCACTCTTTCTCCCGCTGTCTCTCTCTCACAAACACACACACACCCTCTCTCAACAGTTGCAGAGCGAACACTTGAGCGCCGCTAAACTCGTCCAATTAGTAGCATTTAATTTGGTAAACAGCAGCATTTTCGTGCTTTTGCATTTTTTTTGTAATTAAGAACAACAACAAGAGCAACAAACACAGAAGTATGAGCGAGTGCTGTTGATGATGATGATGCTGGTGATGGTGATGATGATGATGGTGATGATGATGATGATGATGATGATGATGAGGCATGTTGTAAGCTTGAGCAAGACGAAGGCAACTGATGAGTGGGCCAAGCTGCTTGGCTCCTGCTTTATGCTTCACTTGTTTATGTCTATGTGTGTGTGCTGTGCGTGTGTGTGCTGTGCGTGTGTTTGTGTGTTGTGTATCTTTTGCATATGTTTGCTTTTGCCGCCACCACAAACGCGCTTGTTGTTACGGCTATTGTTGTTGTTGTTGCTGCTGCTGTGGCATTTTTGGGCCAGGTTGCCCGCCACAATTCACAATCCACAATCCACATCCTCATCCACATCCTCATCCTCATCCTCATCCTCATCCACATTCACCTCCTCAATCCCCAAACCGACAGTCATTATTTTGATGTCAACAACGTGCCAGCAGATGATTGCCTGTGCCTCCCATTTCCCATCTCCCTTCTTCCGCCTCCCTTCTCTTCTCTCCCTTCTCACATCTTCCGTCGCCTGCTCAGCCTAGTCGATTACCGTGCTCATCCCCGGACCGTGTCCAACACTCTTTTTTTGTTTTAGTTTATTTTTGCACCTGTCCGCAGCGAAGCTTATTAAAAAACATAACACACAAAAATTCAAGTGAGCGCACAAAAATTTGTGGGCTTGAAACACGGCACGGCGAGTGAGCAGAACAAACAAATTAACCGCAGTAATGAACACGGACAAACGCGCCACACTCACCCCAAAACACACTGGACAGAACAGAAGCTGTGGCCAGGAGCAGCAGGAAGAGCAGCCGAAGCAGCAAAAGGTGGTGGAGGAGGAGATGGAGAAGGAGAAGGAAAAGGAAAAGGACACACTATAACAGCTTGGCGGCTGTGCCGTGTCATGTACGCGCGACCTTTTTCCACCTGTCAGTTTGGGCGCTGTCTTTTTAGTGAACACTCATCCCCATTCCCATCTGAATCCCCACTTTCCCCATTCCACAAACCACCCATAATACACTCACTTAGCTTTGGGCAAGGTGAGAATGCGACGAGACCAACAGTTAGCCACATCAACTTGACGAAGGTTGCGGTTAGTTTCAAATGGCGTTTAATCAGATGCTCACAATTGTTTACAGCGAAAGTAAATTTCATGAGCTTTCAGATACGTACATGTGCTTTCAAGTACTTTCAAATCCAATATCATAAATTTATTAGTTTATGATTTAAATCTATTATTATAAAAGCACATTAGTGATTATGCCCAACGTGAAGCTTTGAGCTAAACTTGTAGCTTCATTAAAGCTTTTATTTGCGTTTATAGATAATTTGTCGAAATGCTTAAATCATTTATTTTAAAATATTGATTTACATAATAATTGGAGCTAAAACAATTTAATGAGCATTACATTTTTTCATTAATTTCTTCATTACTTGCATCATTTAGCTGATTTTTGAAACTGTATTGAAACTTCGGCGTGTCAAAAAATTCATTTAAGTCCTTGTGTCACTAAAAAACTCAAATTAAAAACTTTGCCACAGCACATCGACATATTTTTCTGCTGATGTTGCTAAGAGAATTTTTGCCATTCACGAGAGCATTTTTTGTCTTCCTTTTTCGACATTTTACACTGACACACTAGGATCGTTAAAAGGACGTCGCGTTAGAATTTTTTTTTTTATTTTGCTTACACATGTACTCGTAAATACTTTGATACTTGCATATACTTTTGTGTCTTTAAATATTAAAAACAAAAAATACTTCAAGCAAGGATAATGATTAAAAATTGCTATACTATTTTTGGGGGTACTTTTTAAAATATTTGCTATGATTCGGCCGACTTTCATTTGTACCAAAAATGAACATGGAAAAACTTAGCCCCTTAACTATAAAACGGAATAGCTTTTGATATAATGTATACTTGTATATTAATTATTATCCTATATCCATATACCATATATTGTATTGTAATTGTTATCACTCTTGAAAATCAAAAATATTTCCCAAGCAATTTGTTGAAATTTTTTGAATCATGTACTCAAGTGAGTTGGCTCAAAAATGCGAATAGTATTTGCCTTTGAATTAAACAATTGTAAAGGAGAATAAGTCCCTAAAGGACTTGTTAGTTGAACCCGCCATTACCCAATTGTTCTTGTCTCAACTTCCTTTTGGAAGATTCGATTTTGTGAATAAAATGCGCTCGACGGAATATAACCATTGTAATGCCTGCTATTAGCTGAAAGTGCATAGGCTTGTAGCTGAGGGAAGTTAATTAACAAGTTTAACCAACTTCATGGCTTTGTACATGCATATACACGTGTATTTGCAGTGCCAAGCTAGCTTAAGGCAAATTGAAGCGGATTAAAAAGTATGCAAAAGCCAGACAATACGTCGATACTATATATCGAACAATTAAAACAGTTGCAAGTGTACTTGTTAGTGAGCACAAAATATGGACATACTGTCGCCAATCATTCAGCGGAAAAAAAATAGAGGACACAAAAAAGAATATAACAAAAAGAAGAGGGAAAATGCAAATGTTGTCATATGCATGGGAAAGTGTGGCACATTTGTGGGCTGTTGATTGCCTGGTGACGACATCAAGTGCGCGGGTTATTATTGTTGTTGTTGTTGTTGTTGTTGAATGTGAAAGAGGGGTTTGAGGCACGTTGGGGAGGAGGGGGCTAGAGCGAGTACCAGCAAAATGTGTTTTATATTTAATAAGCTTGTGAGTGTTTTGGTATCTCGCTGTCTGTGTGTCTGTTTGTTTAAGCTCTCTTTATTATGTATGTGTGTGTGTGTGTGTGTGTGTGTTTGCGCCAAGTTTATGAGGCCAAACATACATCCGCACACATCCACACACAAACCCAAACTCCCCTCCACACACACAAATTGCTGGATTTATTTGCACAAGCTAAATAATTAAAAATGCCTTTACAAAATGCCAAAGCGAAAAAATGGCTGAACGAGACGTCCTCATAAAATCGTACAAATTTAATAAATAAATAAATAAATAGAAAAGCAGCTGAAATGTAATATGCATACATTTTCTCTCCATATACACATGCCGTACATATACATACATAATTCCATCTCCAAAGTTAATTAAAATTGTCGAAAAACCGTAACTAAATCAAAATAAATCAAATTTTAACTTGATACCGAAGAGAAAATGCTTTGAATCCAGAAATGATTCACATAAATGAGACAATTTAGACAGTCCTGCCATATGGCATTTGTGGAATTTGCACAGGGAGCAAGGACGATAAAGGACGTTGCATGCCCCAAGCAATTCAGCTCGGAGCAGGTCAGTCTTAAATGCGAACATAAAACGCTTACAGCTGAGTCGCTTTTAGAGTGTGGCAGAGCGTTGATCAGATTGAAAGCACTGCCAATAGGCTAAAAATCACAACAACAAAAAAATAAAGGTATGTATTTATATATACAGAGAAAATGTCAGTGTGGCAGTGTGTTTCAGGCGATTAAAGCTTAACGAAGCCAGGGCATAAAAAATAAATTATTATATTTATTACATGTACAAGTTAAGCATGAGTTTGAATGCGAGTCTGAGTCTTAGTCCGAGTGTGAGTGTGAGTGTGAGTGTGACTGTGAGTACTCGTGCCACTCATATATGGGGCACACATAAACTCTTTATTTGTGTAATTTGCCATATCGTATACACTCATGTACATACATACATATTTATTAGCCATAAAAGTTGCAACTGGGCTGACAACTGAGGTTGGGACAAGGAGAGAGGAGAAAGGGCGGCTGTTAACTAATTCATTTGCCATTTGTTGCTGTTGCCGTTGCGCTGAGCTTATTTATTAAAATATTTAATAAATTCAACAACAGAACATTGCACAAAATATTAATTTCGTCAAATCACATACAAAGTTGAAATTAATGAGCACGCGGGTCGACTCAAAACCGAGTGCCGACAGATGCCTCGGTCATTTCGCCGCCATTTTGTTTCTCTCTTTGCGTGTGTGTGTGTGTGTGTGTTTTTCTGCTGCACTTGTAAATAAATCGACAAAGTGCCATTCGAGCGGCCATTGAACTTTAAAGCGAGCAATACATTTGTTTAAATATTTTCCGCAATTTGGTATGTAAATAAAAATATTAATTAAAATTGTAGCAATAATTAAATAATTGCTTAGTAAAAGCAAATATATATCTAATAGTTCAATTACAAGTTAATTGAAGTTAGTTTGAATTTTTGTACTCAATTAAAATGTTTCCCACCGACGTTTCAGTTATTTCAAGTGCCTAATATTTGTTGTTTATATTGTGTTTATCTGAATACACTTCATAGATTTCTGCTGCAATTGAAAAATAAATCTGTTATGATAGAAAATCAACAGTGAGAAACTGCAGCTATTTGAATAAATTAGAATTAATGATTGATTGGTTAATACTTCTGCATTTCTCCACATTTAAAGTCTGATGATCAAAATGGCATATTGATGTTTGACTCGACAGAAGAAACAAATCAAAGATGAATATTTCAAAATCGATAAACTCGAACTGTCAAATGTGTCGGCATAAAGTATTAAAGCCTAAGTAAATTCCGAAAAGAAATAGGTTACCCAAAATCAAACCAAATTCGATTTGTGTTAGCCACCTCAAAAGTGCCAGGCCATTGTGGTTTAGTTTGTTAAACCTATTGCTAAATTCAGTTTCGCAGATTGTTAGTTTCAAAGTGGGTTGACTTTCGGCCTCCAGAGTCTATAGACTTGATTTGCATTTGCTAAATGCATTTGCTGATGTTACAGTTTGCAGCACTTGTTGTTGTTGTTGTTGTTGTTGTTGTTATTATTGTTGTTGTTGTTGTTGTTGTGACTGGCACTGTGGCAATGCATCAGGCAATTTAATAGCCAGATGCATCAGACGCTTTTGCTGCGGTTGCCTCCGGTTGATGATGTTGATGCAGTTGCTCCATTTGACTCGTGATGCGCTCGTGGGGAGCTTGTCAAAATAGAAAATGTTGTTATTTTTGTAGTTGCTGCTGTTGCTGTTGTTGTTGCTTTCGCATTTATTTCGCTTGCGGCTTTTGTATATTTTGCTAGCATTTCATGATGTTTACTGGCCAAATAAACTTTTCACACATCATCAGGAGGAACAATCAATGCCAGGCATGAGCGGCTAGACAGAGAGGCAAATGGACACAGAGAGAGAAAGAGAGAGAGAGAGAGAGAGAGAGAAAGATTGACAGACTGAAAGACAGATCCACAGACAGACGTTGCCCATTATTCGATTTAGCGAGCAGCTGTGCTAATTTTTATTACAAAGTAAATGTAGTTAGTGCATAGGAGAGTTGCATGCACATCCAACTCGTACTCCCCAAAAAAACAATTTGCCTGATTCCTGACTATGCTCACTGTACACTTTTCACCGCTCACTGTTCACTGTTCACAGTTCACTATTCATTTTCTCACTGTTCACAATTTTCACTGGTGGTGGAACGTGCCAAGTGCTGGGCAACAAAATCAAAAGGTACATTGCACGATCAAGTGAGCAACTTCATAATGTTTTTAGGCCACTGACTTTACAATGACTCGGCTGTCGACTGTCGACTGTCGGATGTCGACAGGACAGCAGAGTATAGAGGACAGGACAACAGCTAGTGTCGGGCAGCCAGGATTGTCGCAAATGCATATGCGACAGACAAAGACAGGCCAACAGATAGATAGACACACATATATAGTATATAGTATAGTATACATATATATCGACAGACCGACAAGCGGACGGACAGGCGGACAGACATAGGTAGAGGCAGGGTAGCCTTGTAAATAACAAATTTCTTGTTATTGGTCACGTACGCCGGCCAAGTGCCAAGTTGCCTCCTTGCACTTTTGGCTTTTGCTTTAGCACTAAAGAATTAATAAGTGAACGTTCTCAAGTGCATTTATTAATAACATCACGTTGCGATGAGAGCCTCTCCTCCAATCCATCGTACATCGTACATCGTACATCATCATTGTCATCGTTATAATCATCATCATCCATCAATCCACAATTCCGGCTTAGATCATGCCCTTTGATTTTACACACAATCTTACTTCAAAGCCTAACCTGGGACAATATTACGTATACGCATGACTTCAGTTGAATTGAGACATTCATCAAATTGCCTTCTCGGAATTTATGTGTACGAATGCATTTCAATTGTAATAGGGAAATCAGTTTCAGCTCTAACAAAATTATGTGAGCGTGAGTACAAAAGTATTTGCAGCGCAGATGCAAAAATATCTGAATGCGATGCATGCTACAAAGTTCAGTTGAAATACTTGTACAATAGAATGCAGTTGATATGAATCACTTTTTGAAAAAAAATTGAGTCTCTAAAGGTATGGATACAAATGTATCTTTCTGATATTTATAATGAGGATTCAAAGTTAAAGCTGCGATACAAAGGCAACTATACTCAACAATTGCTGAGCGACATAACAATGCAGATATCTGTCATTGAACGAAACGAAACGAAACGAAACGAAACGAAACGAACGGCATAGAAGTATCTCTGGGATGGAGTCGTGATAGTCAAGTGCCTTTATTGAAATGAGATACAAGTGAATCGGTGACTACGAAATATGAAAGTTCCCGAGGTAAAATTACATAAGCTGCAGGTAGTGAAAGTGTTTATGAGATGCCTAATTTTCTATGAAATATTAAAATAAAACAAACTGCAGCAGATTATTTAAGATAGAATATGTTATGTCATCTTTCGAATGCATATCGAATTTCATTTATACTACTATTTCATCTGTGAGATACAAGCAGTATCATTGACATAAAGTTTATTAGTAACTTATTACTTTAGCTCAATTGCACAAACGTATCTGTGAAATACAAACAGATTGAGAGATGCAAGCAATGTGAGAGTATGCTTCTATGATGCAAAAATATCCGTAAGATACAAAAGTATCTACAATTTTATAATACTAGCATAATCCAACAAATTGATTTGTGTAAATATCTTGAATCATGACCGTATAGTTGAAATTAAAAAGTGTCTGCGATGTTCTCAAATTATTTTCAAATGTATTTGCAAGGCACAAAAATATCTGCTCGAAATCTGTTTCAGTGTTTCATTTTCATTGTCCCATATTTTTGTATCGCAACTAAAGTGAGGTCATAATTCCGTTTGGCTTTCGCCAGTTGTCGTCGCAGTTGCTGCTTTTATTTACGACCCAGCGATTCGCAAAGTTCACCGAAAATGGGAAACATTTTGAGTGTTGAATAAAGGAACTGCGAGTACTCGTAGATGGTGTTAATGCGCGCCTTGCTGCGTTTATGGCATTGTTTAAAGTGCAAATACGCTTGGCATTAGAATAAAACGGAATACGAGTATAAGGACGAACAGAAAGAGAACTGAAGAAACTGGAGCTTGAACAGCAATCACGACATACCATACTTGTACATATAGTACATAAAAGGAAAAGAAAGATTGGTTTGAGGTCAAGCCAAAGACAATTTAAGCGCTCACTTCCACTCGTATTTAGTTCAAGTGAAGCATTTACAAATTCATTTAATGGCTCGTATAATGCCCATTTACGATGCTTTAAATATTTCCACAGAGTTAATTATGTTGAACGTTAAGTAAACATCAATTAAAAAGTTGTTGCTAGCAAGTCTAACAGACTGATTTTGTGACTCTGTGACTCGGTGACTGTCGAACGACCAGCGGGGCGTATGAGTAATGCTGCGTGTCAATTTGTTGTTGCTGTTGCCTCTCTTACTCGTATTTGTTTTTGCTGTTGTTGTTGTCGTTGTTATTGTTATTGTTACCATGACAGCAATGTTCGTGCATTTTAAAGACTGACGACCTACGACTTACGACTGACAAGCGGCAGCCGGCGACCAAATGAACGGCATGACAATAAATATTCATAGCGGGAAATCGTAAAACAAATCAAAAGTCATCAAAAAGTGCACTTTGCTCTAATTCCTTAGCGCTCCGGTTTTGGGGCTCATTTTGGCAACGTCTCATACCAAAATAATGTTCTTTTTTTTCTTGCTTTCTCTAGCTTGAGCTTTAGCTCTATCCCCTACTATATATATGTATGTATGTTTTTTATTTTTTTTGGGGCATTTTCATGACAAGTCATGCCATGGCCTCAGACCCACGAAAGAAGCCAGGTAGAAAAACAACAGCTCCAGCTGAGTAGCAACAGCAGCGTAGCAACAACAATTGTGCAGTCAAACTTATTAATAAACGTTATAGCTATGACGACAAAAATAGCAACAACAACAACAACAACAATAACACGAGAAACAGTAACAACAACAACAACATGAACAAGAACAACAAACAAACAAACAGTAGGAACATCGACGACAAAAGACACAAGTGAAGTCGGTGCTGGCTAAAAGTTGTGTCACTTCTGACGACAGTGTCCAAATTGGCAAAGTTAGAACAAAAAGCAGCAGCAGCAGCAGCAGCAGCAACAACAACAACAATAGCGACCAGAACAACAACAAGCAGAATAATAACGCAACGGGCAATGGGCAATGGGCAACAACGAGTCGTAGTCGCATAATTACAGAACTGTTTTCATAAAGCCAGCAGCACTGGCAATACCAACAACAACACCGACTCCCACAATAATAGGAACAAACAACAACGAAACAGCTCGCACAACAGCAGCAACAGCAACAACCAACAGCAACAACCAACAACAATCGAATTTCCATATAAAGACCACAGGCTAACAATGCACAGTGGCAACAAGCTGAAGAAACTGTCAGCAAAAGCTGCGCTGACAAAGCAGAAGCAGAGCCGCAGTAGAAAAAGATCGGTAGCCAACTGTGATTCAAACTATTCACTGTTCAGTTTGTTCCGAATCGCCAACTGAATTTCAATACTGACAGTTCTTTCACCGAAACAGTTAACAAACTGCAAACAATGGAATCATCGCTATTGTTCATACAGCGTTTCTTCAATACTAATGTTTTCCAAAATATAAAAAACTTATGATACTATCATTTGTATATGCATGTTTATCGATTATATCATTTGAAACCAAATTGAAATAATGACACAAGTTTTTAAAGGAATAGTGTGAATATGATAAAAAAAAGATACCATTCTATACCAGAAACTCGCTATATTTTAAATGGTAACTATTTTCAAAATTTGTTAAGATTTTCAAGTTGAAAATACCTACAAATTATTTTCAAACTTAAATATCAGTATTAAAGAAAATTTAAAAACCATTTTTTTTTTGTAAAATCTAAATTTTTCAAGAAAACAGTGCTGACAAAGTCATACAAAACTTATGAGAATAAAAGCAGAAATGTTAAATAATAATTATAGTGCTTGATGTGACGATTCAAGAATACAACAAAAATACAAATACTTGTTCCAAAGATTCGAATAAATTCATATCTGAAAAATCTCCAAGCTGACAGTTTAATTTTGAAGTAGTTTAAATTTAATATTTCTAGGGGTAACCAACTACTATATAAGAGTAAAGATGCTTAGTATGAGACAATATTAGTTAAGTTTCTCAAAACCAAGCCTTCACTAATCATCTCAAAATGCGTAGCAAATTAAGCCGTTTTTAACTTCAAACTTAGCTCCCAATAAATGCTGGCTGCAGTCAAATTCAAAATAGACTTCAAATTCGAAATTTTAATGAGCTCTGCGGTGTTTATTCTACGACTATCTTCATCAGGTGTCAGCGAATGCCCAATTTGAATAGCGTGGGCGTAATTGAAACTTTGTAGGTGAAAACGTTAACTGCTACTGCTGACAGTTAACTGGTTTGGTCGACGCTTTTCGGCCCGCGGCCAGCAAACAATTTCCAATTAACAATCGGTTCGAAACATGCAAATCGTCACAGCTGTTGCTGCTATTCAGTTTTCAGTTTTCTGTTTGCTTTTGTTTTTAGGTTGTTTTTGGGCTCGGAGTTGGGAGTTGGGAATTGGGAGTGGAGTTTGAATTAGGGTTTGTTTATTTACGCCTGCATGTGAACGATATTATGAAAATGAAATTAGTTTAATCATTAAATATTCATTAGCCGGGGCCATTGTAATTTGCATTAATTGAATTGTTTGCTAAATTGTAACATTTTCAACGCCCGGCCATAATGGATTGTCCTTGGTTGTTGTCGTCGTTGAGGGGGTGCTGATGTGTCTGACACTCTGTCGCTCTAACGTTTCGTCTTGTCTCGACTTGACTCGACTCGACTCGACCATCAAGCACAATAACAACAGAGCTGTTTGTGGACAATAACAATAATAATAAAATGAATTAAATATGACCGCAATGTGATTAAAATCCAGAAATTGTCGCTGAAACTGTGCGTACCACAGCATCTCCTCATTCTTCCAAATTGAATTTAAAATGAGGCCAAACCCCTCTCACAAGTGGGCGTGGTCGCATTGCTCTGAGCTTGAAAATTGCATAAAATAAGAAAAATTAAAACAAAAAAAAAACACTGAACGAAAAATAAAATAATATATTTAACTTACACATTTTTTGCTTTCTCTCTTTTATTCATTGCAGGTAAGCAAAGCGACTCTGAAACACTTCTGCATACGAATGAGAGTAAGTGAATAATACGATTTTCATATTGATTAAATTACGCATACTTTTACTCAGGAAGCTTGTATCGGTGTGTATGTATGTGTGTGTGCGTGTGTGTATCTCTCCTGACAGTGGGGGAACATGTGAGTGTTTGCAAGAAATGTGCCGATACATTTCGACAGACAGTAGAATATTGACCTGCAGCATTTTCTACTCTGCTTAAGATAATCCAAAGTATTTGTTGCTTTTTTGAAAGTGTATGCAGCACGAAATACTTGCCAGGTGTTTTATAGGAACTCCAATAAAATACCCTTTAGGATTATTTGCAAATAGACAAATATAAAATTCGAATTGCAATTGGACAATTGATTCAATTCAAACCAAATGGGGCAGAAGTTTGATTTTAAAGGTGGATTTAAACACTGTTTCACTTCAACTTGAAGCTCGAACGTGATTTGGAATTGAATCAAAAAGCATTTCAAATTATATCTCGCGATGCATTCTAACTTTATAGTTAGCATTGCGAATCTGAACGCAGAAATTTGATTTTTTTGATTTAATGTAATTTAAATTAAGTTGAAGAACATATTGGAACTATATCAGTCAAGGACGTCGGCAGCTTCTTAATCAGGGAGGGCAAAAATATTTTTTTCTCGTACTACTTCCAATGTTAATGCTACGGATATTTAAAAGTACAGAGCAAATAATTATAATGATGAAAATGCTTATAACTTATTGAGAATAAATCCTTATAGTAAGGTAGCTCTATTGATATTAATAATAATTCAGTCATAATTTTCTATATAAATAATTATTGTCAGAAAAGATGTTACTTCCCGTATAAATAGCTGTTTTAATAGTTCAAATCCGAAAGTACTTTTTGTTAGACTTCGAAATTCTGCTGCTTGTAAAGTATATAATAAGGTAATTTTTTGCTCGTTATGAATTCACAATATAATAAATATAGTATGTATAAACTGCTGAACATGTTCTGTCTTCTTTTTCGTGATCATTCTCAATTACATGCAATTAATTGGACACTTTTGTTCACACTCTTCGTCTTTGGTATTTTAAGAACATACTTAATTAATGAAATGCTTACACACACACTACACTCTCTGTTTCTTTCTTACGCACACACAGACAATCAAGCACACTCACACACACAGACAAAGAGACAGACGCGATTGAAGCGACCGCATATGCATTTTATGTGGCGCACGTAAGTATGCTATAGTTTTGTTTTTCTGCCAGTCACGCACACACACACACACACACACAAAAACACAAACACACACACACATCTATGATCCCAAACACGTAAAATAGTTTTGTTCTCCATTTAATAAAAATACTATCTACTTTATGTATGTATTTTCCTTTGGGTTCTCCTGGTGTACGCCTAGCAGCCAGCACCTGCCACCTCGTCCCTGTTGCCTTGTGCTCGTTTTGTCATTTATATTGTTAGCCCCACCCGGGGCCATGCCCACCTGCCCACCTCTCTGACTCTCCGACTCTGCGGCAACACTTTTCAGCACGCTGCGTCAAAGCCGGAAAGTGAAAAATCCCAAACGGAAATACATTCATTTGCTTGTTTTACTTTTCCAATTCCAACGCCGGAGGATTCCATCTTCTTGGCACATTTATCGGGACGATAGAGACAGAGCGAGAGAAATAGGTGGTGCGAGAGATGGGAGAGCGAGAGAGAGAAAGCGAGAGAGAGAGAGAGAGAGGGCTAGCGACTGGTCATGGGTGTTGCCGTGGGGCAACTGCCTCTGTAGCTTCATGCCGCAGTCACGTTTAAAACATTAAAGTTAGATTTATGACTCTTCGGGTTATAAAATGACTTTAGATTGATTCCCGTCACATGATGACAGTTTTTCGTTTTTCATTCAGTTCAGTTCAAGGCAGCTTCTGCGTACTTGTGGGTCCACCTTTCATTCCTCCTCCCTGCCTCCTACTTTCTATCCCTATCTCTCTCTGTATCTGTCTTCGTCTTCGTCTCTGTCTGTGTGTTTTTCTGTTTGTGTATTCCCCAACATGGACATGCCTACGGGCAGGACACGGCGCCCAAGTCATGGGCGCCATATGTAGACAATGAATTTTTAAGTTGTTTATAAGTTGAGTCTTGTCTTTTTCTCCCTCGCTCGCTCTTAATCCCTCTAAGTCCCTCTCTTTTCATTCAAAGAATGCTGTGGGCATTCCTGGAATACCATTTGCATTCATTTCATCTTTAGTTGAACTTCGTTTAGAGTATTAATGTTAGAGCGCATCAATTTGAAACCACTTGAAATTTGACAAATTGTGTCGCAGCAACCACATTGACACACTTTATCCACACACACACACACACACACAGAGTGACAGATAGACCCACAATGTGGGTCTGTGAAAGCCGCAACGCAATTGGAACGAGTGCATTCGCTTTTCATTCACTCATTCGGTCGTTCATTTGTTCATTCGTTCATTACCATTTTGGCGTTATCAAAGGCAATTTTTAATTAGTCGGTGCTGATTGATGGCGCTGATAAAGAAATGTCATGACAGCAGCTGAATTTCCGTTTTCCATCTATACAATGCGTTTCATCCGCCTCGTCCACAGAGGGCGCCACATTGCAAATGCGCTCACTAAATGGCCAAATGGGAAATGTGGGCGAAAAGTGAGGAGAAAATGGCGAAAATAGGAAAAATGGGGAAATGGGAAAATGGACCGCGTTCATTAGCGTGTCGTCCAGAATATCGCATCGGCTGACAAAAGGAAGCTGGGCGCGATAGAATTATCAAACATGGCCGCAATGACTGTACTCCTAAGGTAGAAGGGCCGCGGGCTTGTGGAGTTGCACTAGGAGGGAATCGGTTCGGTTCGGTTCGGTTCAGCTCAGTTAGGTTCGGTTCAGTTGGGCTCGTTCTGGGCTTACGTGCCACCGCACACATTGTGGCAATGCGGATTGAGATTGGGAAAAGGGGAAATGGAAAATGGGAATGGTTGCTTGCAGATTTCAAGCGCTAATTACGTGGTCATTAATTGCGCTAATTATTTTTCATTTTCTGTGCTTCGTTTTTATGCACAACCGCACCGTCAACCTCAGTCTCAGCCATCATCTACCCTCCCCTCCTCTTTTGACTCAGCACTCTTCACGTTTCATTTTCATTTTCGTTTTTATTTTCAATTTCATACATTTCATTTTGTGTCATTTGCATGGCGCATTTGAATTCCTTTGGTCCCTGTTGTCTCCACTTTTCCGCACTGTATCTCCTTGGCTCCTTCAATTATGTCGCTCGTTTCGTATAGACTTTTAAAAGTTGTCTCTCTCACTATATCCTCAACTTTCAATGTAGCTCTGTCCTGAGATGCCCTTCACTTAAAGTTCTTTTCAAGCGATCTTTCACCAGAGCCATGATCAGTTGGTTTCTTACTGATTTCAATTTGCCATTCTTAAATTGAATAAGTTTTTACATGCTTTCTGTTTTTAGACTGTAACATTCTCCCTGTAATATCAATTGGTTTTATTTAAATAATTTGGACATGCACATTTATGATATTCTTTACCTAAATTTCTTTTTAAGAGATTTTGCATCAGAGCAATGATCAGTTGGTGTTTAACTGATTTCAATTTGGAATTCTTTAATTGAATAAATTTCTACATGTTTGCTGTATTAATCTGTCACTTTCTTTCTTTCCCCCTTAAAGATCAGTTGGTTTATTATCTGAATAATTCAGACATGTTCATTTATGATATCCTTTACTGAAAGTTATTTTAAAAGATATTGCATCAAAGCAATAATCAGTGGATTTTCACTGATTTAAATTTGACATTCTTAAATTGAATAAATTTATACATATCTTATGTATTTAAACTGTAACTTTCTTTCTCCCTTGAATTGGACACAGCAATGATCAATTTATACTGATTTTAATAAGACTTAAGACGATCAGTTGCTTTTCTGAATAAATCGAATACTGCTTAAATATTCGCAAACTTGCTATGTATTTAATCGGGTATTTCAATGTCGTTGCCCTTTTAGCTCCCACTGTCAACTTTTCCCGCTGAGTGTTTTTTTCATTACGTTCATTTTCTTATGCACATTTCTGTAATAAGAAAATGCGCATTAGGTAATTTTCCTGGCTATTTGCACTATTCGCAATTTGTTCACGAGGATGGTGCTCCGAGCAGGAGCTGGACGTGGAGCAGGGCACAGAGTGGGCTGACATGGGATGGGATGGAATGGGATGGGATGGAGTGGAATGGAATGGAATAGCTTGGGATGGTTTGGAATGGTATGGGGTGGGCTGGTGCGCCACTCATAAACCGCAAGTGACCGACATTTTGTGTCGTTGTCGTTGTCGACCAGAAATGAAAATGGCTAAAACTGTGCCAACGGAAAGATGAACACACAGTGCGAGCACTCCGCTGGGGTATAACTCGAGTGGGAGATGGAGACGAGAATAGTGGAAGAGGGTGTGGAGAGACGGGGAAGGGAGGGGGGCTGTTGGCTTGACGGTGTCACTGATAATTTGATGAAAATGATGCTGCTCTATATTACACTTTGCGCTAATTGAAATTTTCATCATCAGCAACCGACGACTGTCACATCTTATTTTTAATTTTTAATTTTTACTTTACACTTTTTTCTCTTTTAGCATTATCAGATTGCAAGTTGGGCTGCCACGCCCACAGCATAAGAAAGAGTGGGAGAGAGGGCGATGACTAACAAAAGTGGTCTTAATATTTGTTAGCCCGAAACGAGGGAAAGCTCTAGAAGATGTTTGCAAAGTGCCAAACAAATGCGTTGAATACTATTTATGAACCGAACACTCTGCGAATCAGGAAATAAATGATGAGTGAATCAGAAAATAAATGACGAATGAAAATAATTTAAATGTAGAGCAATTTAGGCGGAAGAATAATAATAATTATCACAATAAGAAAAAGTTGAATGAGAAATAGAAATAAATGAAGACAAAAAATTTTTAAATACTTTTACTTATGGTTCCGCCCGCGGGCGTTAAGACACTTTTTATAAGTGTCATAACGCCTTCAACTACTTAAAGCTTGTAAGTGCATCAAGAATCAAAAAGATAATAAAAGTACCGTTAGTTCATAAAAGTACCGTTCATTATTTCTCTACACCGCGGGATGTGGTACTTCTGTCTTGTAGCCACTTTAAAATTTGCTCTGACAAAAATCGCACGATTTTTAAAAAAAAAAATTTTTGCCTGCACCCTTACAAAGTAAGTTTTGAGATTGAATAATAAAGAATTCATACTGAAATGAAACAGTTTAAAATTATTTTTAACTATTTGTCTGCAATATGGGCAGTGCAATAGAGAAATTTTTGAACATTGTTCCAGATTCACCCAGAATCACCCGCGGGCGTTATGACACTGGGCGTTATGACATTCGCCCGTGTTTTTCACTTGACTGTTTTTTTAATATTGTGAGCTGACTGTTTATTTAATATTGTGATTGGTCGGAAGTCGGAGTATCTCTGTGAATTGGTTGATGGCTGTTCGCTTGAAAGATTGTTAAATGATATTTTTGAGTTGAATTTTGGGAATGGCTTTGATAGTTTGCTTTTCAATTCACACAGCTGACGCGAAAAAGTTTTCTGAGCTCGTTTGCCTGGCTAAAATGTCTGGCACTGTCTCCCTATCTCTCTCTCTCTCTCTCTGTTTAAGAGTCCGGCCACAAACATTTTGAACGGCTTGCACAAAACTTCAAATTACTTAATCAAAAAATGTTTGCCAGACGGCAAACACAAAGTCAGAAAGTGAGTGAGATAGATAGATAGATGGGGAGAGAGGGAGAGATTTGCAGTTTGCTGGCCACAGAAGATGAAAGCAAATATGGCGGCGCATATTGACACAACACGCCCCCAGAAAAAGGCAGCCATCTTGCCACCGTGCCACCGTGTCACAGTTTTTACCGAGGCGCCCCCAGGAGGGATTTGGTACTGCCCCATGCGGGCGGCCATTAGCAGTTGTTGCTGAACGAAATGGCTGATTATGATTTATGCCACGACAGTTCGACTGTCGACTGTTACTAACGGGGAAGAGGGTTACGGGGGAAGGGGTCAGGGGACAGGGGTCAGGGGTCAGGGGTCAGGGATTGCGGAAAGTAACATAATCTGAGCTATTTTTAAAACCCGCAAAAGAACAGACAAAGCTTGCAATATGTCCTGGACGGCGGCACGTATCTAATTTATGCCATCTAACAAAATGCAAACAACAACAACAAAAGACCAGCACAAAAGTTTTCACAGTTGCCCAGGCCATGTGCGACACATGTGTGTGTGTGTGTATGTGTGTGTGTGTGTGTAGTTATTTGAGTATCTGAGTGTTGCGTGATTTTGCTATCTATAAAACGTTTTTCTGCCAAGTGCCTTGTCCAACTTTGTTTTCGCTTTGTCTTCGCCTCAACTTTTCCCGAGCGAGAATGTCTCGGGGTTGCTTTATGAATTGTATCTTTTACGGTTTATTTTTTTGGCTCACATACGCGCATATACGTATACATAAACATATATATTTACATTTGTATGTGTATACATACATATAAACGGCTATTGTCTGGGACAAACTTGGTGTCGGGGGGCTTATTGACGGCCGTAAATAGCCAGATATCATTGTTTATCTATGCGATGTAAGTGTGTGTATGTCCTGTCTTGATATTAAATAAATATAAACACGTATATGTATATGTATATATGCAATTTGCCTTGGAGCAACAAAACCAAATGAAGACATAAATGGACAGTTGAAAATTATTGCAAAGAAAGGCAGAAAACAGAAGAGCAAAAACTCGAAAATGGGATAAGCAGACGCCGTGACAAGACAGATTGAGCCCCGGCGACCTCGTCCTCCTCATCGACGTCATCGTCATCGTCGTTACGAAAGTGTTACGCTTCAATGTCCTTTATATAGAAATGGCGCATACAGACATGCGAGAATAAATGTATATATTATGTATACCCTGTAACTATCATATAGGTGAATGATTTCTTTCATAATTTTTGTGTCCCACAATCTGTCGGGATTTTATTCTAACATAATTGGAAGAAAAACGCTTTAAATGTAATGCAAAAAGACCAAAATATGTTAGCTTGTTTTTCCTATTTACATAAAATATAATACTTGGAAGCTATATATATCTTTAAAACAATTGGGTTACATTGAAAATTATCTATGAATGATTAATAGATATTTATTTTTATTTATTTCAAAAGTTATAAATTAAAAAATGAGAAGGAAAATAAAGAAAAAACTCTCAAGTGGTTTTTCTCATCCGTAAAAGACAAAGTGATATGTATAAGGGTTATAAAAAAGAAAGTCCATTTCGTTACATAGATTCAGTTTTATCAAACCAGATTGCAGGGTAATATCGAATGAGTACTGTGCACGAACTCGATTTCTTAGAGCTTTTTTTTTACATGAATTGTATTTTATTTTTGTATTTTATTTAGTTTGAAAAGTTGGAAAGCAGCGCCTATGACAGACGAGGCGTGTAATTTGAAAGTTGGCACTCGATGTGCAGCACCAACTACCGAAAAAACTAACGCCAGACAGGGACAAGGATGAAGATGCAAATGGCAAATGGCAGTGGGGAGTCGGAGCCAGTCAAAACATTTCCTGCGCACTCAAGTGTAAACAAATATGTTAAAGTCGTAGTGACCCAACTTGAATATTGCTATCGTTATTTCCTTTCCTGCAACAACAACATCAGCAGCGGCAAGAGCAACAGCAGAAGGGGCCGCAGCTGCATTTGCTTTATTTAATATGCAACTCATGATGTTAATGTGCAATAATTTTGTTGATTTTATGACTCTCGGGTCTGCTAGTTGTCAGCCTTCAGGAACTTCTGTTTTATTTTATAGCTCGATCTTCCAAGATATTTGCTTTCATTAAATCAGCTAAGCAGGCAGAAAATTCTGCAAAGCTCTTTTGAAATATTAGAATGAAAATATTCAAACTTTTTTGTGAAATCGGAATTGATAAACAATTGTTATTTAATTCGAATTTACCTTGTATTTCTTGCAGTTAATGAATACATTTTAAGTATTTTAAGTAAGAGCAAAAAACATTTAATTACAAAATTTAATTACCAAATGCAAACTCTTTTTTAATTACAAATCTGCTTAAAGTAATTAACCAGAAAATTATAATAATTTTTTGGTAATAATTCCTATTTCTAAAGGGAAAGAAAGGAATTGATTCCCCTTAAGTATTTTTATGTTTAGTCTAAAAAATTTTAGAATAGCATTGTCTCATAATATTTTATTGCATATACTCGTAAGTTTTCTTTTAAGAATTGTATCTACAAATTGTTGACATTTAACCATTGAAATTTAATTCTAAGTTTTGCCACAATGAAACAGTCATTACTAAACTGAACCATTTTGAAGAGAATACTGTCTTAAAAATAAATGGATTTGTTTTTGTAATTCTGATAAATATTTTCGCTTTTTTAAGTACTTCAGACTTCTTAATGTTATCCATGCTTATGTTGAACTGCTGCCCCAATAAGTGCGCTATAAAAATGACATGCAGCGAAGTGGCGACATCTTCGTCATGTTCAACGGTACTTAACACCATTTTCAATATACGCAAGCTGTCATAACACTCACGTGTGTGCGTGTGTGTGTGTAAAGTGCTTGTAAATATTATTTGACAACATTTTGGCTACGACTCCAATTGGTCGCCTGGTGACCGCAAAAGCTGAACTACAGCTGCGACTCAGCTCCAAGTGCAGTTGCAATCACAACTCGTATCAGAGTTTGTGTGTATGAGTTTATGTGTGTGTGTGTGTGTGTGAGAATGGTGTGTGCTTAAGCACGTGTCAAGTGGCCGCCATTGTCGCCGTTGCAGTCAGTCGAACCGTGCATTTCCATTTCCATTTCCATTGCCATATCCATTGCCTTCTTGCATTCCCAATGCTATTGCGAGTCGAGTCCCATTGCCATGTCCATGTCCAAGTCAAGTAACATGTGTGTCGCTGTCTGTCAGCTTCATTTTGCATTTTGCATTTTGCATTTTACACTTTACACTCTACACTTTACACTTTGCATTTCGCGTTCGGTTGCATTAATCAAAATGTTGAATAAGAAATGAAATTGATTTCCGCAAAAGCAAATGTGCGATATTATTTAATTTTTTGATTTGCCGGCAAAACGGGAAACGTTTCTCATTTTTTACTCGTTGCATAAAGTTGGTAAAGGGGCAGCAGTTGCAACAAAAACAACAACGACAATAGCAGCGACAGTAACAACAGCAAGAAAAAATTGCATGAATTTCAACGAGCAGAAGGCAACATCATTTATCTGAATCTGAATTGGCAGTGGGTGTGTTCCGGGCATGTGCTGCTGTACATAGTTACTATACACATGGAAATGGAAACCAATTGCATTACGACATGGTTCACATGCTGAAACGAGGTCCAACCAAATGTAAACTCTTCCAAAGTAATTGAATATTTTTTAGATGATTTTTAAATGTCGATTTCAAAATCGTTTTCGTAATGCAAACCACTTGGAAACGGCTGGGAATGTCTGCAGTATCACTTTAAAGCGGTTTATAGGTGTAGTTCCATTAATACTTTTTTGCAATACCTGAGAAATATCATCATTTGGTTTGCTGAATCGCATATGAAATTAATACTGAAAAGAAAAGAGAGCTCAGAGTTAAAGATTATAATTGTGTTTAACCGTAAATATATTATAAAAAGCAATGAATTTAAAGTCATATATACTTAGTATAATTTAATGTGGGTTTTTTTTAATGTTGATAATCTTTGGTAAACAAATAATTGGATCTTTAGGAATTTGCATTCAATTTTAGTTAATAGAATTTTCTATAATAATAATAAATTATACTATTCTAGAATTGGATAACTTTACATCTCTTGGAGAAATCAGACTTTTCATAAAATGGTTAGATTTATTTCAAGTAACTCTACCACAAGTGGAGTGCATATAAATAAATATTTAATAAATTAAATATTACAAACCAAAGAATTGGTTGTTTTTTTTAAATATGTGAGAAGGGATGCTCACTTAAATTTTGAAGTGCTGACTTGACGCAGGACAGTAACAACAACAACATCGGCAAATGGGAGGAATACGGACTGGGAACTGAGAACTTTGAACTGTGACGCCACTTTAATTGATTGCCAGCTTAGTGTCCCGTCGTGTTCGTTTTGCAGACGAGTGCATTGATTGGCAATTTTACCAGTTCCGACGATTCCACCAGTTGGCAACTCGACTCAAGTGCAGCGCCGTCCATTATGAGAATTTTATTTGGCCAAAAAAAAAATGTAATAAAAAACGAATAGGAATAAAATAGGCGACAAGGGGATGATGAGGAGAAATAGGAGGAGGAATGCTTTTATCGGGAATCGGTGTCGTGTCGAGTTGGTCAAGTGTGCGGTTTTTGGCAATGCGCTAATTAAAAGCCAGCAAAAATGTGCAAGGGATCTGTTAAGCTAGAAGTGACTCTGGATCCCTTTAGAGCAACGATTCTGTGGTGTGAATTGGTGGATTTGTGGATGGTTTGGATGTTGGCTATGCAATTTGAGCCCCGCCACTTATTAACTTGCCATAAATTATGGCGTAAAGAATGAAAAGACACCAAACCAGCTCAAACCAAACCAAACCAAACCAAACCAAACCAAACGAAACGAAACGGAAAAGCCAAGGAGAATGTTCAGAACAGGTCGTTGGACGCTGATAGCTGTGCGGCTTCCTTTTAGCCTGGTTTTCATCTTGTTGCCGTTGTTGCTGTTGCTGTTGTTGCCGCTATCTACAATGCTCTGCGCATTAGCAGATCCACAGCGTGTGCGAGAGCATTGCAAAGCTTTTTCTGTAATTGCTGCGAGCTGTGAGCTGCAGCCGAAGAAATCCCTGGAGGAGGGACAGGAGGGCAGGAAGTGTTGCTCTGTTACCTTCTTCTTACGCACTGGCGCAGCAGCCATAGCAACATCAGTTTCCTGTTGCACTCATCACACTTACACGAGTGCGTGTGTGTGTGTGTGTGTTTGTGTGTGTGTGTGTGTGTGTGTGTGTGTAAAACTGCTGTACAACTGACTTTGCCTGCCTGACTGACTGCCATTACCATTACCCGCATCAGCACGCGTAAACTTCGTTTCCACCAAAAAAAAAAGAAAAACAAATTGAAAGAAATACTAAAAGAGAAGAGAACTGTAAAAATGAAAAGGTGGCAACAGAAACGACCAGCAGCATCAGCAAAAACTGAATCCGAAGCCGAAGCCAGAGCCAGAGCCGCATCAGTCAGTTGCATGCCACTCCTGCCACCGTCTCTTGTGTCCACGTCCTGCGTCCTGCGTCCTGTCTCTCACTGGACCCTAGAACGGAACGAGAAGTCATTTCTTTGAAGCTCAGCGCAGGGCCATTCTCATGCTTCTTTTCTGTCTCTGTCTCTGAATCTGTCTCTGACTCCAACCGTTGGAGTGAACTGAATATGAGTGTCTGAGATCCCGATGCACTTGTGAGTGTTAAAAAAAAGAAAAAGAAAACATGATACTCAATTAGTTAGAACTTACGAGCCCCTTCACCACCACTTTAGATGGAATATCGCTTTTAATTCACTTCCATTTCAGGATGCAGGCCACGCTTCTTATTGCTACTCAAGCGAATCGAGTCCAGAATGTAGTCTGGACAGTTCAAGGACTTGTGCTTCAAGCCTACTCCATTCTTGATGACTTTGACAAGTTCATTATAACGACAACTTAATGATAATTTATTTAAGCTTACTTTGTTGATGCAGTTGAGTGTTTAAATGAGCACAATTCTGGTCAATTGCCAAACGCGACTGTCATAACAATTCTAAAGCATTTCACACGTCGTATACGCAACTTCAAAGACAACTTCTAGCTCTCTTTCTCTCGTTCCTCTCGTTCCTCTCTCAGTTTGTGGGATGCCACACTTGCTGCAATTGCTTTTGTCTTTAATTTGACGCTTTCTTTCAGCTGATTCAGCTGTCATTTTTGTATATCTAATTTCAGCAGAGCATTTCATGTTTTTATTGCTTTCATATCCTTTGCGAGTTTCTTCTTATTATTTATTTATTTATGTCTATATGTAACATACACTTACCTACTTACTGACAGCAGCAACACCCCCTCTCTCTCACTCTCTCTTTCTCTCTCTCTCTCTCTCTCTCTCTCTCTCTCTTTCTATCTCTCTCTCCACCCATCATTTGGATGGCCTCATTCTGCTTTGCTCTGCCTTGGTTTGCTTTTGTTTGGTTTCATTTCATCTCATGCCGTTTTACCTACACTGTGAAGTGTAGGAATTGGGGAACTAGGGAATCGGGGGAACCAGTGGAGACGGAACAACTGGGGATTGGGAACGGGAACGGGAGAGTCCACAGATTCAACCCAGAAAAGCCGAGCGCAATTCTAATGGGAATTTAAAATTTTTCACCATAAAGATGTTGCTGTTGCCGGTCTCTCTCCTCTCTCTCTCTCTCTCTCTCTCTACCCTTCATTCAACTACTTCTCTTCTCTCTAGTTCCTGTCCAGTTCTTGTTTCTTGCATAAAATGAAATTGTATTGCATTCAGTTTTTTTCTTCTTATTTTATTTTTTTTTTTTCGTATTTGCCTCTGTCTCACATTACGTCTGTTGCCGCTGCTTTATGGCTGGACACAAAATTTGCTGCTTCAGCAGCAGCAGCAACAGCAACAGCAACTACAGTTTCTGCTACTCCAGTTCGAAACGGGTTCTGTCTTGGGCTTTGCTTTTTATGCCAGGATTCACTTCTCTTCCAATTCCCTCTTCACTCTCCACTCTCCACACTTTACTCTCAACTCGCGAAACACAATAGAAAATCGCAATTCGTATTTTTAGAGCAACAGCAACATGAAAATTTATGATACATTTGCCGTTTCGCGTTCTATCGCGTTGCCCACTTCAATGAAAGGGCGCAGAAAGTAGTGATAGAAAGACAGAGACAGAGAGACAGAGAGAGAGAGAGAGAGATAGAGAGGGAGGGGATAGAAAAGGCTCTTAACTCGTTTGTGCTATGGCCAGGGCTGCTTTCAAATTATTCGAGCTAAATAAAATGTTGATAATTGTAATGGAATTTTGTATTAGATTTTCAGTAAGCATCTTCAAAAATTTCTATTTAGCAGCCGAAACATTTCGCCAACTGTTGTTGACTTTTGCCAACACTTCTCCAACTTCTTCATTTCGATTACTTAAGCCAAGCCAAGCAATAAAAATAATAAAAATAACTAAGTAGCTGAAGCAGAGCTAAGCGCAAACATAAACAAATCTACAACGGAAACTTGAATATATATGACAAGCACACACAATCTCACACCCACACATACACCCACACACATCCACACTAAAACACACTATGAGTGTAAGTTATGTGTGTACAAGAAAGCCTTTCGGCTAATAAATGTCTTCGTCTGTGTCTGCGTCTGTGTACATATTATGCCAGTTTTTGGGCTGATTAATAATACTTAATAACCAGATACATGAACGGGCTTCCCGCTAAACAAACTCTGGAAACTTTATGTTGAATTTTAGTTAATCTATATAATTACACTAGTCTACAACAGATTTGATTGCCAGCGAAGTGTTCTTAAATTTCTATATTAATGATTCTTATTGAATATCCAAGTATTTTAGGTGCAATTTAATAGCTTCTTATCATTTAGGACACACTAATGGGACTGTACATTATTTGCTGGGGATTCCAAAATGAAATATTAATACCAAGGATTTGATGTATCAATTCAACATCTCGTTTCACTCTTTATAATCTGATTATTCGCCTAAATTACTCCCAAAAAATAAAAATAAAATATTTAAAGAAGTAATAATGACTGAAATTAATTTATACAACCATTTGTGCTCTTTATTCCAAGTTTTATGCATTATGTTAGAATTTGTTTATTAAGACTGATAATTTATGTCACAGATCTATTGAACATTTCGAACTTAAAAATCTTTTCTGTAGACTAAAAAGCTTTGTGCTAGCCAGAAACTGCAACATGTTCAAGTTGTTTTTAAGCGATAAATCATACTTAAATCTTTTGATAGGCTATAGCAATTTCCATAAATCATTTATATGGTTTTGTTTGCATTTTTCAATCAAAGACCAAAGCGAATATTTAAGTCTCGTTTATTTTATATTGTATTATAAGTGTGAGTATGCGTATGTACTTATGTACATACGTATTTTATTGGCTATCAGTCGTTGGTGCAAGGGGTACAAATGCCAGCAAATAGTTTTCCGTTCCGATTTGCTCTGCACAATGGAGACGGAATGGACAAACAGGCATTTCAAAAGGAATACGAGTACGAGTATGACAGGAATAGAATGGGTGAGTGCGGGGATTGGGCATTGGGCATTGGGGATTGGCGAGGCTGCTGCCTTTATCAATTTTATCTGTGAAATATTTCCGAAACATTTGCCATTATATTTGCATTAGTGGCCGAAGCTCTTCCTTTTGCCGTTGGTTAACTGTAGTTTCTCCCTTCTGCTCTGTGCGAGTATTTGCTGGCGGCATCAGGATCCTCCTACACGACACGCCAGTTCGACGCCAATGAAAAGAAAAATGTGAAATGCCTGCTTGCGGAATGAAAAAAAAAAAATAGCGAAGGGAAATAAAATGGTGTGGCCAAAAGCAAAGGAAAGCCTAGACTAAGGAACTACTAACGTATACTCGTACTATGTTCAGTCGACGGTTTTTTTTGTTGGTCTATTCCCAGGCGGAAACTGCTTATCACACATTTCCACACAGCCACGCAAATTCACACAAGTGCGGCAAACGAAATACAATACAAAAATTGCTGCTGCAAAAAAAAACACGAACAAAAATATAAAAGAAGAAAGAAAGTTACGTTGCTGGATGGTGAAAAGAGTGAGACACTGAGAGGTGAGAGGAGAGAAAGAGAGGCTGAGTAAAGTAATAGCGCACAAAGAATGATGCGTAGACATGATTTCCGTGCGGTTGATTTCCCTGCCACAGCTACCTCAACCTACTCCCCTGTCCCCTGTTCCATTCCCCTCACTCCCCTGACTCCCCTCGCTCGCAGTCTTTTGACGCTTTTGCTTGCAGCAAAACTATTTGCTTGGGGATTTAGTTTGTGGTACCTTTTTCGGTGCGTATACGTAACATCTTATCTACATGTATTTGCGGGCCTCAAGTGCCCGCTGCAGTCGACGTCCTCGTCCTCCTTCTCGTGCTCGTATCGTCCTAAGCTGGCAGCTGCCTGAAGTAGCATGTAATTCATCTTATTCCCCAAAGACAACTCCGACAACGAATGCAGAGAATTTGGGGATGAGGATGCGTCTGTAGAAACTGCGGACATACAATTTCTGGCTGGCCTGTCTGTCTGTCTGTCTGAATCGTTTGCCCGCCTGAAGATATGAGCCACGGCCCAAAGACAGACAGTGAGAGAAAGAGCGAGAGAGTAAGATACAATAGAAAGAGAGAGACCAAGTCGAAGGCGTTGCTGTCGTCGCGCTGAGAGCGTGTCTCCATTGGGACATAAATGGCATTTGGCACAGCTCAGCCAGGCTGAGGCTACGGCTACGGCTGGAGCTGAGGCAGGAAGACGAGGCACGCGCCTCATTACGTTGAGTCGTTACGTGTCGAGTTCGAGTTCGAGTTCGAGCCGAGCTCGAGATTTTGTTGCCATTTCCACTGCTTCTGTTATCCCCCTCTCCTTTAGCTGCTTTAGTTTTGTTCGCATAAAATGCGTAATGAATTTTAGATTTCCTCTCAAATGGCCGAGTAAGAAGTTATGGTCCACAGACCCATCAGCCTCAATAGCCAGATGGCTCATAGACATGGACACCTTTTTCTCGGACCCTTAACAAGTTTATATTCACGTTATGACCAGCAAAACGTTTACGCCCATGGCCTGCCAATAGTTTGAAATGTACTTCGATGCGAGTGTTAACATTTAATGAAGTCGTCAAGACTTTGACGTTACTAAAATAAACATATGCATACGATCGATTTCACACTCAAACCCAACGATCGACACTCCTTTTTATAAAATTGCAGTTACAAGCATTAAGCTTAAAAACGCTTTCAATTATTTAAAGAACAGAAAGAGCTCAACAAAGTAGTATCTAATTGAGAAAATACCCAAAATATTTGCTCAATAAATGACGAGCATAAAAATTTAAGTATGTTTATTTTATTTATATTGCAGACAATTTGTTATGCAGTAGAACTAAATACTGCAGTTAATCCCCATGTCTAAGCTTGGCACGGCAACCACACTCTATCATTAATAATGCCCCCAATTAAATGCGACAAAATACAAAAGTGCAGCTGAACACTAAAAAACCAAAAAAGCCAAGATCTGTAACCCGAAACCCGAAACTTAACTGCAGTGGGAATAATTTTTCATTCAGGGTCGTTGGCACATTCTCAGGAATGTTTGGGGAGCTGCGGCTTCTTTTTATTACCACCTCAAACCCAAAAACTCTTCTTATTCTCTCCACTCCACTCCCGGCCTCTTCCCTCCCCTCGCATCCTGCCGGATGCCAATGGAGCAAATGCAAACATAATTTTTCTTGCACCTAATACCAGATAAATGCAGACAAGAAGTAGAATACATGCAGCAAAGCGACAGCAGCCAAAAAATTGTATAAAAAACTAAAAAATATAAAAAAATATCCATACTCGTAAGAAGTAAAGGGAAAAATTTAAAAAGTGCTTGCATAAAGTTCCTTAACCCCAAGTGGCTGCCTCTTACTATCATTTTATTATTTTCAACATTTATTTGCAACGCGTAAATAAAAAAAAATATAAAGAAAAAACGAAACCTGAATCAAAAAAAAAAAGGAAAGGAAAGGCAAATACGTTTAGGGAATGGAAAATGGAAAATGGAAAATAGCCTTCTGTCTCTCTGTCTCTTTTCATCTCTGCCAATGAAGCAAAACTGCAGTTGGGCTGCGGAGCGCAAGAGGGCGCAAGGGGGGCGTGCTAGTCAAATGCATTTTAGGTAAACATTGGCCAAAAGGTGGGCGTGGTAAACACCGCCTCCAGCCGCTGGCTGCCGCCCAATTGACGTAAATCGTGCGCAAGTTTTTGGCAGCCAAAGGACTGCGGCTAAGCTCCATGGCACAGGTCAGCAAACTGGGCGAGTTCAGCCCCCAGACTGTCTTGTATCCTTGCTGCTCTCTCTATCTCTCTCGCACACTCTCTTTGTCTGTCTGAATAAGCAACACAGGCTTTTCCTTGGCAGCCAAGGAAATTCTGTCTACAGTTTGAAACATCCAAAGTTTCAAATCAAAATTTCAATCGCCTCTCAACAAACTCAACGAATTTACATTTCGAATCCCATAATTTCAACTGAATACTCAATACTTAATAATCAACATTTCGCGACAAATCTCCAACAAATCGCAGACAAATCTCCGACAAATCTTGCAGAATGGAAGAGCAGACACCGCCACCGATCACCATCGAGCGGGACAGTGCGACGATCATAGTGAATGAACCGGATGTGGGAGCGTCGGGAACATCCGACGGTGTCGCAGACGTGACTGAGGATGGACCCGGCGTCTCCGGGGTCCATCTGCTGCTCATGTGCCTGACTGACTCGGATCGCCATGTGAGTTTCCACGAAAACGTTGTTGACAACGAGGGCATGAATCGCCGCAAGTCCAAGTGCTGTTGCATCTACCGCAAGCCGCATGATTTCGGCGAAAGCTCCTCGTCCTCGGACGACGAGTGCGAGCATTGCTGTGGCCATCCCGAGGTGCGTCTGCGCAATCGCTTGAAGAAGCAGCAGCAGCAGCAACAGCAGCAGGCAAAGCTCTGCCCGTGTGGCTGCCACAAGTGCCACCAGCAGCAAGAGCAAGAGCAGCCGGAGCCCGGGCAGAACGATCATCCCATTGAGTTGGCTGGCGACTCTGGCAGTATGAAGCCCAAGTCTGAATCCCCGCTTCTCGTCGCAGCATCGTCTCAATCGCTGCAGCCCTAAGAATGGTGCAAAGCATCCCAAATTGACGCATTCGTTCAGTTACTTTTCGGTTTTTGGTAAAAAGTATTTCTTTAAAATTGTCAAGTTCTGTCAATTGCTTATTGATCTCTAATGAGTTAACAAATCGTTAGCAGATATTGCATTTATCTTAAGGAATCACATGGCATTGAAATACATTGATACATATATACATTGTATTTTAAGGTTCTATTAAATTGTTAAGTTCGTATTTATCTCTAAATTGCTTTAAGACAAGTTCTTTTCTCTACAAGCTACAATTGAGCTACAATTTCCAACGATGTGAACATTTTAGTCAACGAGGTCTTACGGTTTCGACTCCTCATCAAAAGCTAGTTAAGGTAGTAGTATTTAGCTATAGTGATGCAATTTGAAACTGTGAATCAAGTTTATTATCGAATTGTAATATTCGTCAATAAAATAAATCGAATTGTGAGAATATTTTCAAATCAAACCTAAGTATCGAAATTTGACTTGGAAAGTTTCTGGGTCAAATATCAGACCAACTTCAAACTTTCAAAATTTTCCAAAGCCAAACCGAATTTCAAGCTAAATTTTATTTTTTACGCACTAGAGTTTTACTATGCAAATAATAAATAGATAATTTCGTGGGACTTAAGTCTTAAGATTTAGTCAACTTATTATATCATAATTAGTGTAAGACAGCATCTTAAATTGTATTCTGAGTCGCTTACTTTTTTTTGTAAAAAATCAGGTCGAAATGAATAAAAATTTTGAATTGTTAATATGCTACGTCAAAAATCAGACCAACTTCAAACTTTTCGTATACTTATTGACCGAAACTTATCCGATTTCCAGTCCCCAAATGATGAGCGCACTGAGAAAAATTTCCATTCTTTATATCAATGGATTTAATTAACTCAGTTGATGGTCAAAAAGTCATCGAAATAAATTACTTGAAAATAGCTTAGAGAAAATCAAGTTGTCGATTTTTCGATGAATTTTTATGTCACGACTATGCTAATCTTTTTAAATGGAAGCTTCAAATATGAAGATAATCATCATAGATGTCGAAGTCAAATATATTAAAGGCTTGACCGTTGTTTTCTGCAACTTACGTACACAAGCCTTTGGCAAGGCCAATGTGAGCCACAAAAAAGTGGGCCAACTCGCCGCAGACATCAAGAGAGCCATTCCCGATACATGGCCGCCATTAGTCAACGCCATGCCACGCCCACTGTCCGCGCGCCCTCTATTGATTGATTATGGAAACTGTCGGTGCGAACTTGTAAATAGATTAATGAACTTTTGCTGATGCACTCACACTCACACTCAAACACACACACATACGCATACACTCACACTGATATCCTGTGGGTTGTGGCATCTGGAATCGCTGCTGTCTGTTGCAGTTGATGTCCTGAAATATCCGCCGCGTCCTGTTATGCTTGCGAGCTGCGCATTGGGAATTTCGGAGCTGTTCCGAGGTTGTTTCAACTTTGACACGTGGCAGCTGCAAATTGCAAGTTGCAAGTTGCTCATTGTTCGTTGCGCGTTGCGCGTTTCGCTTTCGTAGTGATGGCAATGCCAAAGTGGAGCCTGAACCGATTCAAATTATGCAATCGTGTGCATGAATATCCTTGCATATCCTTGCCTGGCATGGCACCAATTCACAAAGACCAAAGCGAAAAGCAAAATAAAAAATAAACAAAAATTGCAATAAAATAGAACGAAACATTTTTGTTTGTTCCTTGCTCTCCTTTTCTCCTTTCTCTGACCTTTTCACATACCCTATATTCACTGCGGATATGAAATACCCCCAGCCTTAACTTTACTTTTTTGACTATGATATATTTGGATTGTTAATTTTTCATTTGTATTTGATAATTTATAATTAAATGCTATGATGTTTTACTGTGGATTATTCTGGTCGTGGCTAAATAAATAAAATAAAGCCAAGACTCCATAAAAAAAATACTAAAACTATGCTTGCAATTTGGTGTACTTAATGTAACAGACAAGCCTGTTTTTAGAACTCTCCCAGGGTATCTTGTTACCGATCACTTTTGACTGCAGTGTTTTAAATTCTGCTTTGTTTTTTTTTTTTATTCTGCCAAACTTTGAACCCTTTGCAACTCTGTCTCAGTGTGCATCTGCATGTGTGTGTGTGTGTGTGTGTGTGTGAGTATGCGAGTGAGTGAATGTGCCATTAAGCCACATTTTAATATGTGTTGGTGTGCTGTGCGCCGTTAGTCGTTTTTATGAGGTCTCTTGGCGCTTGATTCCGCGGCCCAAATGCTGCCAACCGCATTTGAAGTGGCTGTTGGAAATGAAATACGCCACAGCAAACAGTTACCACAGTTTGCATAACTCATGTGGACACACATACAAACATACGTGCATGGCTCTGATACTCATGTGCTATATGCACAGATCTAGGCACATGAAACACTGAGTCGCTCATAACAAAAAAAAAGGAAAAAAAAAGAAAACAAGCGCAAAAAAGGGACACGACAGAGATTTAAATTTGGTCAATGGGTCGCCCCGTCGGAATTCAGAATTCGGGATACGAGTTGGAAGTTTCGCATTGGCCGATTGAATCAAGCCCTTTAGCTATTTTTACATCGAATTGCTCGCATTTTATTCTTTCTGTTCATGCTAAAAATTAAATAAAAAAATGAAAAAAAAAATCTGAAAAGATATCCTTCACACAGAAAAACATTTTATAAGTATAAATAAATTCTTGCAAATTTTAAATTTTAATCAATACAAAAGTTTTAGATATTTTGAATTGTATTGGTAGAAATAAAGAGCTTAACTTATCGTTTTGTTACTCCCCTGAACTTTAACTAGTTAACGATGATAAAAATATTTTCTTGTTTTTTAAAATTGAAATACTAAAATTACTGAAATAGAATAATAGACATTAAAATATATATTATACAAAAAAATTAAGTTTTTAAGTACCGTAATATTCACGCTTTCTGCAAAGTTTTTTAATGTTATCAAATATTTTAGTTTCGTTTTGAATTTTGTGATATGATGTAACTACAATATTATTATTAAAATAAATGAAATCGTGGCTTATCTTAGGATTTATCTCAATGTAATGTTGGGCCGTTCGAAAAGTAATATTATCTCTCTGTGTCTCTGTCTGCTCCTTTGCTCTTCCCTAGTTGTTGCCACTGTCGAGTGATGTCCTTGCGGGAAATGGGCGTATCGAAGGAATTCCAGGCTCAGCTGTCATTGCGAATGTTTTGCTGTTTTTGGTTGCCATTTGGTTTGCAGCTAGCATTGATGAGGTTGAACATTTCTGGTCTGGGTGTTTGCCTGCTCCTCGGTAAGGCTGCTCTCCATTTGATGTGTTTTAAAATGCGCCCCCATAAATAACAGTAATGACAGATGCTGGCAACGCAGTTGGCCTTTCAACCGACACGTCGCATTCCAAAAAAAAAAAAACAAAAAAAAAAAACAAGAATATAAAACGGATAAGAAATCGCAGCCAAGCTGTGACCTTCGCCCATCTGCCTCGACGTAGAGCAATTGAATCGCTTGTAGGCTATGAATAAGTCGATTACTAAAGGAAACTGACAGCAAGAAGAGACCCCATTTAAGCTACCAACCCAATAGCAACCAAAAGACAACAACAGCAACTTCAAAAATATCTCACGCATTAGGATCCGACCTCAGCTTTGGTTTTGGCTTTAGCTTTGACTCCGATTTCCTTTGCAATTCCCTTTTCCATTACCATTCCCTTTCCCATTTCTGTTCTGACAGCACTTTTTTTAACACCAGACGTATTTAAATGACATGTACTCTGACTGTGCGTGAGCGTGTGTGTATTTGTATGTGTATGTGTATGTGTGTGTGTGTGTATGTGTTTTTGAGTGTGAGTTTGTTCTTTTGCTTACTTTAGCTGCACTCCGTTTTGCAAATCATTTAAAAAGCACTTAAGTGGAAATTAAAAAGAAATTATTCACTTTGGCACATTTCACTTTACAACAATTGCACAACAAGAACAACAACAGCAACGCACACATAGAGAAACAAAATTTTTCATCAGTTGCTTTTTGCATCCTTCTGTCCCCTTGGCATTGGTGTAATTCTTGTGGTTCGCCTCATTATCCGAGCCTGGCCGAAGGTCTACCGACCAGAGTCCAGAGTAGAGTCGACAACAGATCCCATTGGAGTCGCTTCCCTTTTTTAGCCCTGTTGGGTTCCTCAGCCCTCAATTGTGGCTTATTCTGCCATCGCTTAGCCACCGGGCTCTCCTCTTTGTCGGCATCCTTTTGTCAGCCCTCTTTATGTTTCTGTTTCTGTCAATGACTATGTCTGGCATTTTGAGCATTTTGCCACAATATTTAGCATTATTTTAATTGTTTATTACAACCCCAGAGCCACTGGGCATTATGGCCAAAAGGTGTCAGCTACCTTGTTTACCAGACCAATCAGAGTCAAATTATAAAGACCAAATGGCAAATCAGATGTTGCAAAATGTTTTGTACATAGAGTTTGATACAATTCCTGATACTTATATTAAACCAATTGTTTATGTATGATATTTGTATTAATGTATAATAGATTACTCAATTAATTATATATGTATGTAATTATGACTTTGATATTTAGAATGCGATTAAAATTCTTTTTAATTACATTAATTATTATTCAATTTAAAATAAAATTGAGCTGTTTTTTTTTACAAACTTTGACATATGTTCTGTCTTAAAATATCTCTAAGATCATTATTTCCGTAAATGTCACTTCAGATGTGTTTGTCTAAGTAATCGTAAAGAATTGTAAAAACTAATAATATAAACATTCTTATTTGCATTTCCTGATCCCATTAAATATGTTCATACGAGCAATATAGCAAATATCATCGATATAAACATAAAGCGATATTGAATTCACTTGACATAGATAGGAAAAGTTACATTTTCTAAAATGCCATCACTTTAAATATTTTCCTATGTGCACTTTCCCAGTAACTATCATAGAATTTATTTTTTAAATATACATTTATACATAATTACAATGTATCATAGATGAGTTATCTTAATCGTATAAATCACATGCGTTTGTTGGTCAAACGACACCATCCATTTGCCCTCAGGGAGGTGGGATGTGGCAGGTGGGAGGAGTGAGGGGAGAGGAGAGAGAGTTATAGGCATTCCCTTAACTTGGACAGGGGCATGACATACTACATACATATGTACATACATACATAGGTGGTACATTATGGGGACTAAAGCACTTTGTTGCTTTGTTAGGTTTCATATAATTGTTATTTATTTGTTATAAATTTCGCAGCATTTTCGAATTATTTTATTGTTGCTGAGGAAGTCGTGTGTTGTTGTTGTATTTGTTGTTGTTATAGCTGTTGCAGACACAGGGGAACACTCCATGTAGGCCAGGCAATAATATTTGTCGCCCCCAAAAGTATGTACTGCAAAATTATTGACATCTAAATTACAAGCATTGTGTTTGCCTCTTTTTTCCCCTATCTCTCTCTCGCTCATTCTACCTCGCTCTTTCTGTGGGTGTGTGTGTGTGCAACGTATATGAGTGAGGCGTGTGTGTGTGTGTGAATGTGTGTCTGTTCTTATGGCTTTGTTTGCGACGTGCCCTGCTTTGCTTTAATGCCGAAACTGCCGCACAATCAGTTACAGTCTCAGCTGTCAATAGATTGTTGACATTTTTCTTTATATTTTCATATCTCATATACGCATACACCCACGCACACACACACACGCACCCATGCACACACACACATAGACATATGGGTCTGTTTTGTTGCCCACTTTTTGTGTTTACTGCTTAAATCTGCCAATTTACTCGTTTACGTTTCGGCTTTATATGCCCAGTTTCCCCCATCGACAGAAAGGGGAGTTCCTTTTCTCCATCTCATTTTCCTTGATATTCCTGTTCTTCTTTTGTTGGTGGTGCACGCTGCTTCCCGTTTCCATCTGGGACTCTTCTGTAGTCACCACGTATGTCGTGGCTGCGGCCTCTTCGTGTGGGAAATTAATATCTGTGTCATTTCATTTCCTTTTTTTCCTCTGCTTTTTTTGTTTCTCTCTTTTGGGTTAATAAGGCTAAATTGAGAGAATGTGCGACGCACTTAATTATCATCATATTTATTGTCATTATTTATGGTATAATGCGAGAGACAGAGAGAGAGAGAGAGAGAGAGAGACACACACACCGAGGGAATAGGCTTAGGGAATGGGATACAATGTTGAATTTTGGCTCAGTTTTTTCCTCAGCTTTATGATGGGTCATAATATTTGCAATCATTATTTATTACGGCACCGCACTATGCGTTGACTTTGCTTTAAGAGCAGAAGACAGAGATACTATTAACTTAAGTCTAATTTAGTACACATCTACATGTTTCGTTAGTTTGTCGGAATATACTAGTAGATAATTAATTTGAATATATACACGAGTACTCAGGGTTTCCATTACGAGTTGTCTAATCTCATTGAATGACTCGCTTAACTGTCTGTCCAGTTCACTTCATTCTCTTCCTTTCTGCCTTCATCAATCATTGGCTGGCAACTTTTTTATTTCAATTTAATAGCTACTCAACCTGGTTGTTGGTATCAATTAATTTCCAGTTTATGCGGCCGGCTGCAACGACCACAAAAATCGTAGTAACTTTTCCATAGAAAAGTTTGGCAAATTTGATTTTGTGTTCTCTCGGCCAGAATGATGTTGAACTTTTACTGTTCGAAAATAACTTTCCGCTTGCATTGCAACGGGACTCACGGACTTATTGCCAGTCCAAAAGTATACCCAGTAAATTCTCAATGTGAACAAACATATATGCCTTGAAATCAGTTCAGGTTTCGTTAGCAAAACTAATTTAATACCAAATAGTTGCCTAAAACAACAAAAGTGGGAGGAAAGGGTAAAGGGATGGACTCATCTATCAAAGAGCATATCCATCATATATATGTACATATGTACAGCACTGGGTATTCCTCAAATTCTTGGAGCTGTCAGATTCGAGCAAGTATTTACCTTTCTCGGATGGGTTTAAAAAGTCTCCGTAAAGTAAAAGTCAAATAAAATCTGTGCCTTGCTGGAAAATTATGCCCAGTCAGACATGTTTTGCTGTTTCTACAACCTGAAAACAATGACAGCAACAACAGTGACAGCAACAACAACAACGGAAGCTGAAACTGGAGCTGGAGCTGGAGCAATAATAATGCAAACTTCTTTACTGGCACACAGGTGCACAAATGCCGAGCAAAAAGTATAACAACAAAAGCGGCAACTCGAACAGAAGCAACAGCAACAGCAGCCCCACAAAATTTACATAACAAAAAATTTGTCAAGGCTTGGAACACGGCAGGTGTCACGTGTCTACATAAGTACGAATACTCGTAGTGTACATACATACATATGTATATACTTACTACAGTTTATATATTTATACATATACACCTGTGAAGACAGCGAGCTAGATCCAATGGGCATGAAAGTCTTAGGAAAGTGTTTGCAAAAACTGTCGTGAAAGGGTCGTCGTCTCCAGCTGAGTGAGTCTGAGACTCTTTTCCTGTTAAATATATGCATGATCATGTCTGGATTAACTTAATGAAAGCACAGACTACAACTGCAACTACAACTAAAACAGCAACGAACAACAGCGAACAGCTGATGGCGAAAAATGTTAACAACTAAAGCGTACGAAGAAAAATGCTGTCATGCAGACGCTAAGACGCTGACAATGTTGCCAAAGCCAGACAGGTGTGTGTGTGTGTGTGTGTGTGTCTAAGGTGTATGCTCTGTTGACAATTACGGCACATTCTATCACCCAGCCAGCATTTGGAAGATCGATTTTAAAAAAATTACCTTGAGGAGTCTTTTTCGAGTCCCCGTGATGATTAAAAAGAGATTAATTTAATTGACGATGAATAGAAGACTCGAAAATGACTCGTGAATGTGCTCAAAATGTGATTTGTTATTATGGGTGCTATTTTTAAAATTTCACTCAAATATGTAATTTAACAAGAGTTCTGGTGAGCTCAGTAGTGTAGCGGACTGAGCCGCCGCCATTAAGCAATTGTGCAAGCGACCCGGGTTCGAATCCTAAAAGTCCTGCATTTCTTAAATGAACAAAAATATTACTCGAATTTAAATCAAAAAGGCAAGTCATGAACAAATCTCTTGAAGAGGATTCTTCGTGGCTAGGATAATAAATATAAATATAAATATAAATATAAATATAAATATAAATATAAATATAAATATAAATATAAATATAAATATAAATATAAATATAAATATAAATATAAATATAAATATAAATATAAATATAAATATAAATATAAATATAAATATAAATATAAATATAAATATAAATATAAATATAAATATAAATATAAATATAAATATAAATATAAATATAAATATAAATATAAATATAAATATAAATATAAATATAAATATAAATATAAATATAAATATAAATATAAATATAAATATAAATATAAATATAAATATAAATATAAATATAAATATAAATATGAATATAGAGTGAGAGCAAAAGCAGTTCGGTGGTGTCTGTAGAGTTTTTTCTATCTTGCACATATGTATTTTATTGCTGCTTGTGTGTGTGGGCATGCTGACATGCTGGCGGAAACATGCAGCAAACGTGCAACACTAGAAGCAGCAGCACTAGCAGCAGCAACAACAACAATGCGAACGGCACTTAAAATCCTTCACAGTCGCGTCGCGTCGTCGTCCTTGCGTCTGACAGACATTGCTGCAAATATTTACGGCAAGTTTACAGCCCCAGACATTTGTTGTGGCCTTATAAATTGTCTGTGCGTGGGCCAAGGTGTCTCTGCTCTGTTCTTCAGTGTTCTCTCTTCTCTTCTCCATTCTCCGTGCTCAGTTCTCTCTACTCGTATGCCCGAAGACAACATCATGTTGTTGCTGCTGGCACCGCGTCGATTGCTGCAGTGTCAGCGCCTCACAATGCACGACAGCAGCAGCAGCAGCAACACCACCGACAGCAATATCAACGACAGCAGCAGCAGCAACAGCAACAACAACAACAATCACGAAAGCCAACAACAGCGACAACATAAAACACAAAGCACGGAACACGAAACACGTTAAGCGCATTGCCATTTGTGCCACATCATGGAGAATGCCAAGGACCCGTAGAGCAGCCGTGTGAAGAGATGTTGTTGGACAAGGGCAGCACCACAAAGGGGGAGTGGGGGTAGGGGGTATGGGAATGTCTAAGGCATGGGAATGTCTAAAGCTTCTGGCACAATGCAGACAGCTGGCAACGTTGTTCAATATTGTAAATGTGCTTTGCGAAATCGCCGATGGCTTAAGGTGGATTCCACGTTGTGCCTCAGGTTGAGGGACTCAGGATTCAGGTTGCGTGCCTCCTTTGATGGGCGCTGAAAGGCGCCGTCGATGGTGGGATTAAAAAACAGAAAATGGAATTTCAATTGATTAGTCGATAATGTTGATCGATGTGTGGAAATTTTAAGTGGAAAAATAGGCACTTGAATGTGCAGCGATGAAATCCAAATAAAATCAATATGTGCATACATTTCGTGCTAAATGTTATTAACCTGGAAATTTGCAAATTGCAGTTTGTAATTGAAATTAGGTATAATGCGTGTGATATACATATTTAAATAAAGAGAAATAAAGACATATGGTAAAACAAATATGCTAAAAATAGACAAAGCTTAATGCACCATTAAAAATATTGTGGACTACGTTGTTCTCTACAGATTTAAAATCTAAGCTAATCTGACAACACTGATGCAAACAATTACAGTTTGCTCCCAACAAATTCAAACTTGCCTCCAATTGAAGTTGTATTGGAATCAGCTGCATTCATTTGAGACTGACATTGCGCCTCATTATCTCAATTGTTCACGCCACACACACATAAAAACACACACTACACACACAGCATACACACAACATACACATAACATACACAAAGTGCTTTTCTTCTACCCGCTGCCTGCTTAAAACAATTAAGATTAAGTTCGCATAAACTTTGGCATATTGCGTATACGACGCGTGTGCTGCTTGCCAGAAAGAGAGTGCACAGAGATAGTGGAGAGAGATGAGATGCAGATGAGAAGGTATTGAAGCAGAGTACGCTGCGTATATTTGCCATTGCACACAAATTAACTACTCGCGATTGTTTTACACGTCATCTTCGTTGCCGCTGTCGTCGTCATTGTCGTCGTCAAGTTGCACGTCGATGGCGGCTATTTAAGACAATGCAGCCTCAGCTATTATCTCAATTGTATGTATGTGTGTGTGTGTCTTAACTGGAAATTGTTTGCTTTATGCCAGCCATTTAACAAGTTTATGGCTTTATTCTGCAGCTGAGAGCTGCGTATTTGCCATCGGGCGCTGTTTGAGAGTGAGAATGAGAATGAGTAAGCTTCATCTCAAGTTGACTGAAAATTGTTTCAATTAACAGCAGCATCATACACAACATCAACAACAACGACGACGACTCAGATAACCCCACAGTGTGAGCTCTTTTGATGATGGTCCTAAAGACAGACTAACTTGTAGATATACACTGGGATTTGCCCGGATTATGAGTTAACTTTGATATCAAATTTACAAATTCTCATTCAGACAAGGCACAAACACTACTTAAGCATTTATCTCAGTGTCTTCACCTTTCTCTATCTCTCTCTCTCTCTTTCAAGTGACAAGTTTGAAAGCAATTAAGGAAAATACTAATTGCTTACTTAAGCTTTTGCTATGTACTTACCTACACATGCCCATCTACATATATGTATGTGTACTTATTATTGAGTCTACCCAAGCGTAAAACTCCCACATATACATATCCACATGTACGTGCAGAAGTCAAACATAAATCTGAAGCCATTTTTAATATGGGTAATTCCGACGGTAATGGCTATATCTTCAAGTTTTTATGTAATATCGCAAGAGTGAGCAGTAAACACAGCCGAATACATTGTCTGAAAATAGCAGTGACTGAAATATTGAAATATTGCTTACTTGAGCAACAAATTGTAAGGATAGTTGGGAAAAAACATTGGAAAATAAGCAAAAAAGATTTACCAAAATCTTCGATTATTAAAAACGTATTTTAAGGCCTTTTAAGTAAAACTAGAAAAAAAAAAACAATTTCAGTTTAAAAATCGTAAAATAACTTTTCTCTTTAATTTTGACTGCAAGCATAGAATCAAAATTAACTCTTATTTTCTAAATATAGAGAGTTGAACAATTATTATATCGAAGAAAAAACATTTTTAAATTGAGAAAAATTCGTTCTCGTAATATAAATTTGAAAGTAACATTGATCCATTGCCTATCTCATAAACTTTTACACTCATAAGGAGAAATAAAAAATGGTGTGAGTCTTGAAAATTTATATCCCGGTGACTTCAAGCAAATTGAATCTTGTTCTGTCACAGCAGCGATATTTTGACAACAATCATTGTCTTACTCTAAATGGTAAAACTTTTGATGACCCACTAATAAAATGTTTATTCTAGTTGAAAAAAACATTAAACTATTGTCAAGCTTGTATATTTAATTATTTTAACATTGTATCTAGCCAATTTTCAGTCTTTGTAGGTTTTATTAGAATATATTTTCAGATTTTATAGCAAAGCACTTTAAAACTGCGTACCTTAAGACATTGTAGCGTTGTACTCGTAATTCTTGTAGTTTTGCAGCGGTAAATCCTTGAATTCGAGCAGTTTGCCTAGATATTATACTATTGTTTGTTTATATTATTTTCCTTTGTCTAGCTTATTTGTTGCTCTAAGGATGGGCTTAAAGTTGTCAGCAAATCGTCCTGGGAGCAGCTTTGACTTTATTTTTACCTAACCCCTCGTACTCGTATTCCTTTGGCTCTTCCCTTTTCTATGTGATTCTATCTTCACTGTGTGTTGATCCGTACTTTGTAGTTGCAGTTGTTGTGGCTGCTTTGTCTAGCGACAATTGAAAGCTCTGAGGCAGTTCGAAAAAAAAGAAAAATAACGTAGAAAAAGAAGAAGAAAATGAAGCAGAAGCAGAAGAAGGAGAAGAAGAAGAAGAGGCAGCAGTAAACTGAGAAACTATGAAATAAAAGCCAAGCGCCAAACGAAGCAGTCGTTGAACAAAGTGAAGGGAATGGGAAAGGAGTCGAAGTAAAAGTAGAAGTCGCAGAAGGCAAAAACAAATGGTGCAAGCACGTGACTCTCCTCCAGACTCATCCTTTACATTCTCCACTCTCTTTCTGTGTGTGTGTGCGTGTGTGTGAGTGTGTGTGTGTGTGTGGATGTCCCAGTGAGTTGTTGTTTGTTTCTGCCGGTATGCAGCTGCATTGTAATGACCACGGGAAAGGGACTGAGAACCGGTTTTTGGGATAGGGTCGGGGAATAGGAATAGGAATAGGAATATGAATATGTATGGGAATGGGAAACCGGGAGGTTGTCGAGTTCCAGTAACAGCAATACAACAAGATGCTCTTGCTATTGCTGTGGTTGTGTGGTTGTTGTTGCAATGTTTCTTGCGCTGTTCCACAACACAAGAACTTGAGTTGTTTGTTTTTGCTTTGTCGTATGTTGACACATTTTTAGTAAAACATGCCGCATGCATGTGTCTATGTGTGTGTGTGCATGTGTGTATATGTGTGTGTCTATGTGTATGTGTGTAGGTGTGTGGTATGAGTCCGCTGGTGTGCAAAACCGGAAATTGCAAATGCAACAAGATGTTCTGCGGGAGTTGCCACATTGTTTCTGCTTGCCACACATCAATAGACTGTGAATAGCAGCTGCAACAATAAAAACAACAACAACAACAGCAGCAACAACTATGACAACAACAGATTCCTGTTAAGCTGCTGCCATGAACATTCACTATCTTTACTTTGACTAACCGCTTCAAAAGTCCATATAAAGTATCACTGCGCTAGTGACGAAAGCAGCACGAAGTGTGCGAAAGCGACTAGCATATATACACAGGAAGAATGGAAAATTTGCTATGACTGTCCGATCAGGTCGAGTTATACACCGATCGAAAGGTATCAATTTAACTTACAAATGTGCATACTAAGACTTTTAGAAACTCACCTGGTTCTTGAGATAAACAGGTGTAAGTGGGAGGGGCAAAATTTAAATGATTGGAGCAAATGTGGCCGTTGGAGCCTTTCTGAATTTTTTTAATTTTTTACTATTCTAATAAAAAATACGCGTTGAATGACACCTTGATCATCAAAATCCGAAATGAAGTGAAAATTCAGCTTGTCAGATTCAGTTTTGTTTAAAATAATTTATGTGTAATACTTAATATTATTCGTCACAAAATTGGATATCAGAAATTTTGGGGCATGAAAATGTTTTCGTCACTAGACTTTTACCTCGTAAAGAGGTCTTTTTATGGGATATCCAAATACTCGTATTTCTTAATTTTACCATTTTATTCTTAATAAAAAAAATAATGAATTAACTACAAAAAATATGTTTACAGCACTTTGTTTGGCTCTTGTCTTTGATTAGTTTTATTGCAATTGCAGCTTTATATTGTCATTGTTTTTTTACTCTTGTTTATCTCCTCTATTTTTTTTTGTTTTCATTACCATCAACTAACCCAAAATCAGTTGAGCTGTTTTCAAGTCATTTTGTTATACGTTATAAATTGGAAATGCTTGTCCAACGAATATTAAATGGTATAGTTTAAAAGTAAGTAAGTATGAAACTTAAGTTCACAACTAAATAAAATTTGTGGATCACGGGTTTCCAGACAAAGATAATGCATAGTAAATCAAATCGTAGAGAGTTAATAAATAGTAGCTACTAGGTAATTTAGTTGTTCATTAAAATATGTAACAATAAAAATTGAATTTAAAATAATGTAAGGCATTTGGGGGTTTAAAGAAGGAGATCTTCGGCAATATAATCGAGTTGCAAAAGAGCTAAAATTTTATTTATCGCATCGCTTTTTTTTGCAGATTAATTAGACTTTTGCTTTTTTTAATTGTGCATTGTTAGCACAGTGGCTGCCGCGTGTATGTGTCTAGGCCGCCACGCCTGATGTTCACCAAATTTGTGCTTACTTCGCAAAATGGCAAAACGTTTTTTACGTGTGTGTGTTTGTGTGTGTGTGTTGTTGGCCCTCTTTCCCCCTTTTGGGACAGGCAGGTCGTTGGCCATTCGCTTCAACACGTTCGCTCACTGCCCCTTTCTCTGTCCCTTTCTCCACTCTGTGGAGCCCCGTGGGCAGTAACTGCATCAACAACTTTTTAACCAAGTTGCCAACCAGGCTAACATGACCGCAGCGAGGACGAAGCTGAGAATGAGAATGTGAATGAAGTCGGAGTCGGAGTCGGAGACGGAGACGGAGACTGAGACTGAGACAGAGATGCTGATGTTGAGGTTGAGGTTGAGACTGACGACTGACGACGAGGGCAACAAAAAAATAACTAGCTCGACGCTCTTGCCACTCGAAATGCACCATTATTGTTACCAGCGTCAGCGTGCTAGTGTGCGAGCGAGAGGGTGCGATGACAGTGTAAAGAGTGTTTTGCTTTGTCCGCGAAATAATTTCATTTATTTTGTTTCTACAATTTTTTTTTTGGTTTTACCATTGCGAAAAACTTCAACTTCAGCTGCAACTGCACAGATTTTTGGCCAGCGTTAATGCGACATCCCTGCGGCCACTTCTCTTTCTCTCCCTCTCCTCTCTCTCTTTCTCTCCTGTTTCTCTCTCTCTCCTGTCTCCTCTTTCTTCTTTTGGCTGTATTCAGTGGCAGTGGCAGTTCCAGCTTCTACTACTATTGTTGTTGCCTCTGTTGCTGCTGTTGCTGCCACTGTTGCTGCTGCTGTTGAACGCTTTATGGCGTCGTCGTCGTCGTCGTCGTCGTCGCGGTTGGTCCATTTCAGTCTGCTCGTGTGTCTGCCAAGTTTTTATGCCATGCAGCTAAATAGTTGGCAACTTTTTTATGTTATGCACCTCCCCCCTTATCCTCCCACTGCCACATGCCTCACAGAGCTGTAAATTGCACACAAATTGGCAGCACTTTTTATTGCTGTTGTTGCTGTTGTTGCTGATGTTGTTGCTGCCTTTGACAACTTCTCGCCCAGCAGCAACTACGAACTTTCCTGATTGGCCACTGGCTTTTAATAAAAACTCATTTTAATAAAACTAAAACAATCATTTTATTTTCCCTCATTTTAATTTTAATGTTTTTTTTTGCTTATTTTTTGTTCTTTTATTTTCTTACTTCCGCTCATTGCTTTGGCAACAGCTGCACTAAAATTAAGTGTTCGCGGTTTGACTTTTCGGTTGTTTCTTCATTCTTATATTTCTTCATTTCTTCTGTATAGTTCAAAGTTGTTTCTCAAATCGCCATTTTATTTGCTGACTAGCTTCAAATTAAATTCGTGTACGTTTTTTCTTATTTCTATTAAATCGCAACCTATTTTTCTAATGATGTTGAAAATTACATTCATTTGTTGCATTTTTATATCCATAATGAAAAGAGGTATAGAATATTATCTCTCTTTAAAAACTGAAGAAAATAATAATTTGTTCTCAAACAAAATATTCAATAAATAAAAGTATACAAAGAACATAAAAATACATTGAAATGCGTCCTAAGAGTTTCAAGTTAATTGATTTAAATATTAGTAGAGGGAAGCTGATTTAAATTTATTTAAATAACCTTTTATTTCTTTTTAAAATATCAAATCCATAAGTACACATCAAAATATTGTAAGCACAGACACAATATAAAATAGAGTCCATCTTTTGTTTAAGCCAAATTTGGGTGGTGTTGGCTTATATGCATGTTGTTTGGCTAACTAGTTCGCTTCATGGATTATGTGCAGTTCGTTTTAACAACAATCTTGTTTGTTAGTTGGATATTTATGGCCCGAAAATTGCAGCCTTTTCTTTTTAGTGTTATTGCATTATTTTTGGCATAATTTGTTGTGCATGATAAGCCACATGGCACTTGTCAGTTGCCACTTGCCACATGCAGCAGCAGCAGCAGCACTCTTGGTTTTACTTACGACATTAATTGAATGCGCTCACACAGACATGCATACGAAAATGCAAATATAAGTGTTTGTATATACATATATGTATGTGTATATATGTAAGTTTATATGCTCATAGACTATATGTATATATACATATATTTGTAAGCGTGTGGAGTATGTTGAGGATTCTAGCTGCATCATGACTTCTGATCCTGTGCAAAACCTGAACCCAGCATCCAGGTCGGGCTGCAGCTGAGGTTGCTTTTGACGCTCGTTTATTGCATTTCAAGGCACGTACTAGGCACACACACACACACACACACACACATACACTAGCTGGCTGAGTGTGAAAATCCATACACACACACAGACACACACACACACACATGTGCAGTTTTCAATAACAGGCTCTGACTGGCTCTGGCCTCCTCCCGGTTGCCCCTCTGCCCACTGAAACTTGGCCAGCTTGCACTTGTTTATCATTTATTACTGCAGTTATAAAATCCTTTTTCCTTTTTCTTTTTATTTCTTTTTTTCTTGATGTTAGCTCTTGTGCATTGCTCCCTCTCTGCTTCTGTTTCTGCTTCTGTTTCTGCTTCTGCCTGTATTTATTTTATATTTTAGCATATTTCATTATGGACGCCAACGATATAAGTAAATACACAGACGTATGAATGCATATATACATGTGTGTGCGGGTGTGTGTATGTGTTGTCTGCCATTCATTTTTCGCTGACACTTTTGCCACCTCGCTGTTGGCAAAGCTACAAATGCAATAGCACGAGAATCTCTAGAAGAAACAACTGCAACTTCTTTTCAACTAAATTCGAATATTGTGATACCCTAGGAATGCAGATGAGACACGAGACACTTAATCCAATAAATGCTCAAGTTTAGTCATCCAAACTGAGACTCATTCGATTCTATTCATAAAGTAAAAGACGGTGGTATACTTTTTTTTATCTTAAATAATTACAATGAGTTCAAAGAGCTTGCAATAAATTGCATACAATTCAATTAGGGGAACTTCTTCTTCTGTGCTTCTTTAAAGCTTATTCCTCCCACATATCTTTTTGTATGACATTCAAGTAAGTAAATACTAATAATATTTTAACAAAGGGTATACTCGTAGTCAGGCAGATGTGTTAAAGTTTGCAGTAAGAAGTAGACAACGGCTTCTGAAGAAGTCCAAGAGTCTGCCCCAAAAGGTGGCAAAGTCGCGTCGGTGACGTGTTGTAAATACATACAAATGTACTTATGATGTATGTATGTATGTGCGTGTGACTGTGTGTGTGTGTGCATAAGTGGAGAGTTTGTTCGTATGTGTGTATCTCATAACATGTCATTTCTTGTTGCTGCTGGGTGATAAAGTTCATTTACCTTTTGTCGTTTATCTAAATACTGCGTACTCGCTGCAGTGGCAAATGTGTAATTGTCTATATTCTGTTTTCCACACTCCCACACACACTCACACACACATAGACATACACTCACACATACACTCTCATGTATTACACATACACAAAAATGTTTGTTTGCATTTGGTTCTGCTTGAGTTAAAATGCTTCACGACGTCGACGTCTGACAGACTAGATACATACATATGTGTGTGTATGTGTGTCTGTGTGTGTTTTGCACATGTGTGTTGGTGTGTGACATTAGTGCAGCAGGTCATTCCGACTGTCACAGCAAACGAATTGAACTTGACTTAGCACAAAGTCAAAGTACCTTCAGTTGAAGCTCTGCCAATTTATGAAATGCAAATCAAAATATTATATTTACATCACATTTAAAATTTATTGGTGCTTACAAATAATAATAAACAAATCCGCAGGGATTTGACTCTGTACATTTTGACCTGTCTGTCAACAAATCAGTTGCTAAAAATAATATTAAAATCGATCTTGTTTGAACAATTCTTTTGGTCATGTCAACTCCAAATTAACTCTAGCGCTAAAATTTGCTTTGATATATCGGATTTAAGATATCCCCGCATCATTTAAGGCTATTAATTCCTTAAACCTCTTTTAAAGTAATTTACAGACTTTGATTGAATGCCTTGTGAGACAGATGCGATCTAAATATCGTTGAAAAGGTATTTTGAAGGGCTCTTAGGCATACCTTATAAGGGTAAACAGATACGGGTTAAATAATGTATTTTTTTCCCACATTTTGACAATTTAAGAAAAATCTACACATTAAATCACATCAAATATTGCAATTTTAAAATTTCTGATGTCTTATTCAAAAATGTCTGATATCCCATAAAAAAAACCTCTTTACGAATAATATTAAGTTTTACACATAAATTATTTTAAACAAAATTTTTGCATTCGGCACTGCGCAAAACAGTGAGTTTTATTTGGTCTGAAGTAGAGATGGGCACGGGCCGGGCCGGGCTTCGTGTCCCGCGGGCCTCTTCAAAAAATCACTGGGCTTCGTGCATGAAAATCGAAAACGGGCTTTTTTCGTGCGGGCCCGGGCCTAAGCAAAAAGCCCGAAGCCCGGTAGGCCCGAAAAGTCAATTTTTCATATCGATTAATAAAAATATTCGGGTGTGCCACAAAAATCGCTTTCGCTTGAATTTCACTTAAATTTCAAACAAATTAATATTTTACATAAAATTTTGTAAATATTAATTTTTTTGAATTATTAAGATTAATTGTTAGATTTAAGATTAATTAAAAAATAAAAAAAAACACTTTTTTTGACATTAAAAAATTATGAATAAAAAAAATTAATTTAAAAAAAGGTTTATATAGTTGTATCGGGCCGGGCTCGGGTCGGGCCGAGCCTCTTGAAATTTGACCGGGCTCGGGCCGGGCCGGGCCTCTTTAAAATTTGACCGGGCCGGGCCTGGACCGGGCCAGAAAGATTTATTTCGGGCCCGGGCCGGGCCGGGCCTTAATAAGGAGGCCCGTGCCCATCTCTAGTCTGAAGAATTGAGACATTTTAGCAAAATGTGCCGAGTGGAAAAATTTTGTTTAAAATAATTTATGTGTAAAACTTAATATTATTCGTCACAAAATTGGATATCAGAAATTTTGGGGCATGAAAATGTTTTCGTCACTAGACTTTTACCTCGTAATATTAAATTCTCAAGCTAATTGCGGAGTAGGGTTAGCTCTGAGAAAATATTTTAGCTTGATGATTTTTTGCTGTATCTATTTTTGGAGAATAGCATCAAACGAAAAGCAATAATGTCTACTGCAATAACTGCAAATATGTAGCTCTGATTATTTTTTATTTACTAAGCTATTATTTCGTATGCAACAAATTTCCTGCTCTCATTTCAATGGAGAAATATAAGCATGAGGAAACTATCAAAATATTTGTAGTAACATTCAAAATTGGACAACACATGAAATCACACGAAACTCGCATTTTATTTAAATGTGAATTCAGGAGAAAACAAAAATAAATCATTGAAATATAAATATCAAATAAAAATTAAAATAAATGCGATTCCAGAGAAATTTGTGCGATTAAATTCATTACTCGATGGGACATCGCAAGCCCATTGATAGAATTTGCGTTTCGCAATTAGTGTCGGTCAGGTGTAACGCGAGTGAAATGAACGCATTGAATTGAATTCCGTTCACCACCTATCTAAAGAGTACTCCAGCAATTAAAATTGTATTCGCAATCGACAGTGGCATAAAACGATGCAACGCCTAGCATATTTTTTCTTTTCATTTTTTTTTTAAATCTCCTGTTGTTAATTAAATGCCTTTCATTATTTTTCTTAACGCTCTCACGCAGAGTAAAAAATAATCCATTTGGTGTTCACTTTAAAATTCATTTTGATTCCCCGCAACGTGAATGCAATTAATGCTCACGGCGAGTGCCAAAAGAAAAAAAAGAATGGAAACAAAATAAAATAAGTGAAACCAAAAACTAGAAGCTGAAGCCGAAGCTGAAGCCGAAGCTGAATCTGAAACCATTGGCAAACTTCATTACTAATTCCATTTCAAGCACAAAAACACAGTGCACACATTCAACACTACACTACACAACATACACAACATACACAATTTGTAACGCCAGAGACGCAGCTTTGCAATTATTGGCCGCATTTGCATTTGCAACAATCAATGAAATGGCGCAATTTCATGTACACTGGGGCAATCACCATTTGCTAGCATGTAAATAGGCTAAAAACGCAACAAGAAATAATTAATTTTTAATTATCACTTTTTTATATTTCTTTTTTGTCAATATTTATTTATAATTTTTTAAATATATTTTTATCAACACACAATATACACTTTTTTGTTTTTAATCGTATTCATAAATTTATTTTTATGAAAATATTAAAATGTTTATTTTATTATTAAATAATTTATTTTCTATTTTATTCACTTTTAATATTTTTTTGATTAGTAGCACAATACTTAATTTTATGGATATTTATTTATATAAACTTGTATTTACAAACTTACTTATTTCTTGAATTATTTATTTTATTTATTTTTTTTAACTAAAATGTTTTATTGTTCAGTTACAATTTGTGTTCCTATCGTTTGTTTGGTTTGTATCCCACAGTGCCTGTTTGCAGTACGCCGCACAGTGGGGCCATTGCCCATTTTACTTTGCAAAAATCATAATTATTGAACCATATGAGATAATCAAATAATTTAAATGGCGTATAACAGATAACTCTTCAACCTATGAAACAAGTGATTAAGAAAAGTGCCACGCTCCCTAGATGCTTACTTAAGGGCTATCAAATTTGAAATTTGTGAAATTTGTGAAAAAAGTAAATTTTATGGCACCTGAAAATAAATATTCTTTAAAATTTTTGATTTTTTTTGTTTTATTTTTAAGAATTTTATGCTTAAAAATTACTTTCAAAAAATTTAAAAATACCATAAAATTTATTTTTTTCACAAATTTCACAAAATTCAACTTTGATAGCCCTAGGTAAGTATATAGGAGGCGTGGCACTTTTCTTAAGCACGTATTTCATAGGTTGAAGAGTTATCTATATGCTATTAAAATTATTCGATTATCTTATTTGGTTCAGAAGTTACGATTTTTGCAAAGTAAAGTGAGCAAAGGCCCCACTGTGCGCCGTCAATCGTTACGTAGCTCCCTTTGACCTGCCCCTACACATTCAATGCTGCCTCTGTCTCTGTGTTTGTCTCTGCGCCCTGCCTGCCTGTCCCCTGTCCCTTGTCCCCATCGTCATCGTCTGGCACTCTGTGTGCAGCTCACGATTTGGTGCACCCAATCGACCCATAAACCCAGTTATTTACTTAGAAGCGCCTTTTAACATTTTTATTCTGTGTATTTTTTTTTCGCCCGTTCTCCGTATTTTCTTCGTTTGCCTGTTTTAGTGGCACGCCAAGTCAAGCAGCCGGCGTCGACGTCGCTGTCGATGTCGCAGCTGATGCCGCTTTTTGCATTAAATCAACGCCGTCAACAATAATCAACAACACAGCGCACACTGGGCGAAAGCGGTAGAGAAAGAGAAAAAAGAAGTGGGAGTGGGATTGGGATTGGGAGGGGGTGAAGAAGGGGGAGTGGGAAGAGCACTTTCTCCTCCCTTGAGGTATGAAAAAAAGGGGAACCCATACCATTCCAGGTCCCGCCTCACTGCAGTGAAACCAATTTCAATTGCAATTCGAACTCCAATACGAGAATTCGTTTCAATTTGTTGCAGTTGCCGCCCAGCGTAACCGCAATAAAGGTGGGCGGCGAGTGGCAGGTGCGGTAGCTCGGTGGTGGGGTGGTGCCTCGGTGGGCTGGGTAGTTCGATGGCTTGTAACTGCAGCCAAGAATTGATTCGCGGCACAGGTAACATATATGCAAATAAGGTCAACGTGCGCTGCTGCTGCTGCCAAACGTCAGTCATGCTCTCTGCAATAGGCTTACGAGCACGACCCAATCCCCTCCCCTCCCATTATCCTCATCCTCATCCTACTCCCATTTTCCATTTCCCAAGTCCCAGCCCCAGCCTGGGTCTAGGCAGAGGCACATTTTGAGGCAGCGCCAGAAAGTATGCAACACTGCACCGTAGGACTAATGGGAAATGGTAGGACTAAACGCGGGGTGAGGTGGGTCTGGTCTGGAATTCTCACTCTCTCTCTCTCATTCTACCTTTGTGCCATCATCTATGCTGCTCGGTTGCCCCATTCATATAACAACCTTAAATACCATACAGAATCAGACCACATCTGAGGGTCTAACTGCAATGAATTGGACTCATCAATAACCATGGAAACTGAAAGAGGAGCAAATGTTTATCTTTTATGATTCATAATTCATATTTGAATATTTTACAATTGACAACATTTGGACGAAACCTTTAAAGCCACATTGTTATCAATTTTTAATAGACTGGTAGTAAAAATAGGAACATGCATTATTTTAAATTTCACAAAGTACTTAATAATATTTAATTTTTAAGACAGAGGTTCAATTAAATAGATCAAAATATATGTATATACATTTATTGTTAGATATTTATTTAAACAAATTTCCATCTAATATTCAGAAAAGAGTAATTTCGAAATTTTTTACTAAGAGGGTAAAAGTATTACTTAAAGCCAGCAATTTATTGTTAACAACTGAAAATGCTAGGCGAATTAATTAGTACTAGGCGATCAACTTAGATATTAAGCCTGTTATAGGAGAATGAATAAAACTTACTTATCTGCTTACGATTTCTAAAGGAAAAGTGTAACTTTAACAATCCTGTTGCGAATTGTACTAATTCGAAATCAAAGTTAATTTTAAAATGGTGAAATCAAAAATCTGTAATTTGAATAACTGTTAATTTTTGTTATCTTTCAGCTTGGACTGTTGAAATCATTGTGTTGTGTCCTGGCGCTAATTAGTTATCCTTTGAAATGCACGCGAATCGGAGGATTGATATTGTAATCGTCGCTCTATTTGATATTCTTGGAGAATCGTGTAAGGACAATCGTGAAACGACAACGGTGAGTGCGAATAGATTAACATTCTGAATAGACGGGAATTTGCAATGTAGTGCAAAACGTTTAAGACAAAATCAACAGCCAATACACAAACACAAACAAAAACTGGGAGAAACGAGAAAGGGGAGGAAGGGGAGGCAACGTGGCCAATCAATAAACTCGTTCAATGGCTGTTACCAAACGCAATACAACAATATTCGCTCCACTACCCTTCAACCTTCATCCTTCACACCAACTCACCATCATCTCCCCTTTTCAAATCATTCTTTCCGCGTTCCCTTACAGCTCTCTTCCTCGTTCCTCTGGCTGCGCCACTTGCAACGCTTTGCTGCTGATATTTTGCATGCCACGCTTTGCTGCTGTTTGTTGTCTGCTTTGTTTAGTTCCAGTTGTTGCTGTTGTTGTTGTTGCTGTTACGCCCGATTCGCGAGTATTGAAAATGGGGCAACTGGCAACGGCAGCAACAACGTCAACGGCTAATTGATTTTATGAAAATGAAATGGCTAAAATGCGCTCTATTTAGCAACAACAATGCGAGTGAGAGAAGAGAACAGTAGCGAGGTGGAAAGCAGTGCCAGAGAGAGAGAGAGAGGGAGAGGGAGAGAGTGGGACGACGAGTGAGAAGTCAACGAAAGGGAATGAATGGAAACAGTTGGCAGCTTGTTAACGTGATGATGATGATGACGATGATGAAGGGAAACAAGGGGAGGGCGAACACAGTCGCAACGAGGGGAACAGGGAAAAGGGGAGAGGAACACTGCGCTGAATTCGCTTCGTTTCAATCAATTAAGCGCCAATAATTAATTCAATTGAATTCAATTCATTCGCCATCACGACCAAAACAGCCACGAGCAATGCCACGAGCTGTGCCACTGAGCCTTGCCACAAGCCATCGCCCAAAGTTCTCAGCCACACCCCCCTTTTCCACTCCTTCCCTTTCCCCTTACACGCACCAAATGCCAACGACATTAAAATTTTGCGGCTCTTCTTCCGACATCGACGTCGTCGTCGTCGTCGTCAGCGAGAGAAGCGTCGTCTGTGCTGATGTCTAGCGCCATTTGGATTTCAAACGCCATTAATTCACTTTAAAATTTATGGCCTACAAATTGCCGACGTTCTGCTCATTTCGAATATATCCCTTCACTTCACTCCTCTTCCCCGGCCAAACGGACAAGAGAAGGACGAAACGTCAGAGGAAAACTCTTGGGCATTGGGGCAGCGTTTTCCGATTAATTTGTAGCAATTTTTCATGGGCTAGAGGACTTCTATTTATTACTTCTAGAGGTTATTTCAATATGTCTCTCAATATGTGTTTGTGAATGTGTGTGTGGGCGTGTGTGTGAAAGTGTGTGTGTATATTTATGCAGATTATGGTCTGCGGTATTTTAATGACAGCAACACCTGCTACTTCAAGTCCTTCCTCGAAAGTCCACAAAATAAAAAGCAATTAGAATGAAGAAAATATTAGAAAAAGGAAGATAGAGAGACAGAGAGAGAGATTGAGAAAATATTAGTCAATGTAATTAAATTAGGTATTGGTAGCATCACTCAAGTCCTTGTCGATGGAAAGTTCAATTAGGTGGACGAACTTAATATTATAATGAGTAACTACACGCAACAACAAAGTAATATAATTAAGCAATAGATACACATTTAAATGTTTTGACTTTAATATTTGTAATAAACTTTAATTTCGATATTTAAAAAACAATTATTCAAATTGTATCATTGGACCAAGTTATTCAAATTGCTCGAAAAGTAAAAGACAAGACAACAGAATTCAGGTCAAGAATTTGGATGACTTATAATATTTTTAGTTAAATTAAAAATAGTGCTTTTGGGTCAAACTTTGGGCTCCCTTCGAATTTTACTTTGACTTGTTTTCGCACACATTTGTAAAATATTCATATTTTCCAATATATTCTACTTTCTTTTAAGTCTGAAGCGATGTTTAACATACATAAACAATAAAATGTATGTATATAGTTTAAATAGACTTTGCTTTGTTCTCAAACAATTTTAAATGTATCTTAAATGTATTTTTTTTTGCCCTGATTAAATTCACAAATAAATATGAACACAACTATATATGTTATCCCAATCAGGCCACCTCTTTCAAATGGATTTCGTTGTCGACTTGCTAGTTAACATATATGCACGCTATAATGAGTTTTTCAAGTGTTCATAAATTATTAGCTGGCATATGCATACATATACATTAGGGTGTCCCTTATTTGGTCAAAGTCAATATTTTTAAACGCATACGGGCTAGTTCTGTTCATTAGGTCTTAAAGCACTCAGAAATAAATTTTTACCTCAATCGGAGTATGATAACCCGTGCCGACTTGGATCGGAAAATTTAAAGATTATATGGGACAAAAAAATTTTTTTTTAATTTTTTTAATTTTTTTTTTATTTTGTTTATTAGGTTCTAAAGAACTCAAAACCAAGTTTTCACCTTAATCGGAGTACGATAACCCATTTAAATTTGCATCGAAACATGAAAAATCATCAAAAAATGTATAATCAGTGTTAAAATACTGTTTTTTCATGTTTCGATGCAAATTTGAATGGGTTATCGTACTCCGATTAAGGTGAAAACTTGGTTTTGAGTTCTTTAGAACCTAATAAACAAAATAAAAAAAAAATTAAAAAATTAAAAAAAAATTTTTTTTGTCCCATACAATCTTTAAATTTTCCGATCCAAGTCGGCACGGGTTATCATACTCCGATTGAGGTAAAAATTTATTTCTGAGTGCTTTAGGACCTAATGAACAGAACTAGCCCGTATGCGTTTAAAAATATTGACTTTGACCAAATAAGGGACACCCTAATATACATACATATGTATATTTGAACGTTATATCTTACGTTTCCTGTTTTGCTTTACTTTTCCACTGTACGATATGGTTAAGGAAGAAGCAGCAGCAGAAGAAGAGGCAGAGGAAGAAGAAGGAGGAGAAGGAGAAGAGAAAAGGAGCCGCCACTTCTTGAATACGATGCCAGGGGGCGCCACTTTTAAACAATTTCACACTGTAAAATCATAAATTACGCCATTTAAGTGGGTCAAATGGAGGAATTTGTGCGGAAGGCGCTTCACAACACGGCGCAAAAAGGGTGAGAGCGAAGACGCCAGTGTTGGAAAGGGGCCGAAGGGGAGCGCTGGAAAGGGATGAAGAGGCAAAGGGGCTGATGGTGCTTAACTATGTTATGGTGTGAGCTGAGCTGTGGGTTGTTGTCGATGCGGCTGCTTTCCATGTTACTGGGTCACTGCAGGCACACAAATTGCGGTGAGCGTTGACGCCGCATGATGACTACCAAAGCAAGTAGAAAGGGGTGTGGGGTGAGGGGAGAGCAGGAAGCACAAGAGAGGTGAGGAGGAGGGGAGCCGGGTAACGACTTGGCTTTGACTCGTAGCGGAAATATGTACAGTCTCAATATAAATGAGCTCTCTCTCGTTGCAAAGTCAAATAAGCCGCAATAAAAATAAACCCAAAGCACAAAAACAAATACCAAAAAATACGAAGCGACGTCATCGTTGTTGTTGTTGTTGTTGTTTATGCACTCGTAGCAATTACTGCAAAACTAGTCCTAAGAGAGGGAGAGAGAGAGAGAGCGAGAGGGGTGGAGGTAGGGGCGTGACGTTGCCCACAAATTCGTCGACCTTGTCAGCACTTTTTGTCTGTAATATTGTCGCGTTGACAATTTTTCTAAAGCAACTTTGCAGCAGCAACAACAGCAACAGCAACAACAACTCCGATACGAGTACTTGTTAAAACAAATCAATAATGCACTATTTGTTCTGCTTGTTGTTGTTCTGGTTGTTGTTCTGTTTGTTGTTGTTGTTGTTGTTGCTAGCTTGTTTGTTACCCTCGCAACTGGCTGAAATTTTATTAGCGGGCTTCCTTTTAGCCCGAATGGGGCTTCACTTGATTTGCCCTTAAATGTGGCAACTTCAGTGTTGCATGTCATGTCACATGTGCCACACACAAAGAGGGCACACACACACATACACACACAACACACACACACACACACACACGCACGCATCTCGTCTGCCTGTGTTGATTTTTTTTCTATTTGTTGTTTTTTTCTTTTAGTTATTTTTGCGCTACTTTACGCCCTTGAACTAAAAATCTAATGACCACTTTATTAAGTTAGTTAAAAGAAGCAATTGCTAGCAGGAAATAGATGTAGAAATTGCCATTGCAATTGCAATTGGGTGTCAGGTGAGAGAGCAAAGCCAAGTGAGTAGATTCCCTTCTCATTCTCTCTCTCTCTCTCTCTTTCTCTCTCTCTCTCTTTCTATCAACTCTGTTTGTCTCACTTTCAGTTTCACTGCGATTGCAATTTCAATTCCATTGCCGTTGCCATTTAATTTTGGATTCGGTTTCGGTTTCGAATTTGGGTTTTGCACTTCGCACTGACATTTGCCTAGTTATTTGTTCTCATATTTGCCATTCAAATGTTGTTCCCTATTGTTTTTCTCCCGGCCAACATGGACAGAACCACAACAATAACAACAACGTTAAAAAAAAACAATGCCCAGAATTCTGACCACATTTCATTTCGAGTGTAATTTTTAAATATTCCAAATGCTCTCTGTCGACTCGGTCGACTTTCATTCTCTGTCTTTGCCTTGCCTTTGCTTGACTTTCCCTCTTCCTCTTGCTCTTGCTCCAATTGTGGCGCCACCTCGCGGGCGCTATCTGTACTTCAGCCACATAACCAGTCACATTTCCCCCTTTTTATTCAGACCCCACCCCACCCCACCCCATCCCAGCACTCCTGGTACATTACAACGAACCCATCGCTCACTTCGTTCCTTCCGCTCTGCTTCGAGCTGGCATTCACTTTTACTATTGTTATTATTATCGCAGTTGTAGTCCTCATTGTTGTTGTTGTTATTCGACGTTGGGCAAGGATCTAGGTCGCTTTTTGAATATATTGTTTGTATCTAAGATTAGTGCGCCAGATATCAGTTTTACATAGCCATACACAATACAATATCATTTGCATATCAGTGACTCAATGAGTGCGAGAGATAGCGATATTCACGTCACTGGAGCGAAAGAGACAGCTAACAGTTCTCTGTTTCCCAGTTGCCAGTTGGCTTTGTAGAGTTGCCCAAAACTGTTCAATAATGAAATTTGAGTTAGTTTTAACGGAATTATAGCCCAAAGCTATTTAAGCCGGACACTGAAAATAATAACTTTTAATTATAGAAATAACTTAATAGTATTAAATTGCTTCGTATATTCATCAGCAATCATGAGAAAAGCTGACATTTATTATGTCTATCTTTGAGTAAATATTAAACTAGAAACTTTAATTAAAAACGTAGCTACTTGAATTTATTTCTGTTCAATTCAATGAATAGATAAAAACAGTCAAGGATTTTCTGTAATCGTCATCCATCCCGCTTTTTATCGGAATTGACGTTCTAAAAATGGTGTTACAATTTATTATCGCAAGAAACAGAGTATGAGATGGATTATAGTTGGTCTTCGAGTAGCAGAAATCACAGTAGTTGTCTAAAAATGTAGTGTTCAAAGCTAAAAGTTTCCCTAACAAATTAAATAGTTTTAGGTAAAATCAAATGTATTGAAATAAACTGAGCTAATGTTGCTCTTGGCATTTCGACGTTTGCAATGGAGCTTCTCAGACAATTGACATAACAAGTGAGAATAATTTGAAGGGCTATTAACTGATTTGAAGTGGATCACAAGAACTCATATGAACAATTGTCAGTGCATTAACGCTAAGTAGATATTGTGTCTAGCTCTCTGATTTCCGACAACAAATAACCATATATAAACATATGTGTATGGGTGTGTGTGTTGTGTGTGTATGTGTGTATGTATATGGGCACACAGTTCAGACAGTTGTAGCCAGGCTATATGTCACTTCAATGACATCGCGTCTGACAATTGCCTGCAATTGTGTATGGCGAGCAATTCCCCCTTCAGGATAATAATAACAACACAACAACAACGTCAGCAGCAACGAGAAAAAACAAGAACAACAGCAAGAATAACAACAAGAGGTAACATAAAATCAAATTACAAACTAATATTACTCACAGTGCGTTTACTTTTCCGTATCGTTAGTTTTCACTGTCAATTGGGAAACGCAAAAGCGAAATGAGAATGGACCAAGCCATCAAATTGTATGCCAAAGATGCTAAGCGTGCAGATGGAAGGGAAGGGGCAAGAGAGAGAGGAGAAGAGGAAGAGGCTGAAACTGGGCAAATGAGGAAAATTGCAGTCATAGCAAAAGTAGCGGAAATATAACAAGACAAAGGCAAAGTCAAAGCCAAAGAAGCAGAACGCAACATAAATACAGACTGATGTGTGTGTGTTTCAGTGTGTGCGTGTGTGTCAGTATATGTATGTTTTTGTATGACCAACAAACAATGCGAAATATAACATAACCAAAAATTGTGTCGCCGTCATCGATTTAAGCCAAATGACTTTGGTAGCGAGAAGAGGCCTTGATTTAGAGATGGGACAGCAGCAGAAGGAGCAGGAGGACCTAAAGGGGAGTGCCCGAGAGGGGAGTTGGGAGGTCAACATAGCCGAAAAGTGACTGAGCAGTTTTTTTTTTTTTTTTGCATGTAGACTGTGTTCGCATCGAACGTCAAAGTTTATACCCTATAAATAACATTTAGTCCCAAATCAAATCCATCACTTATTGGCAGCATTTTGGGTAATTTGCATTATTTTCTTCTAGGAAAATGCCATCAGGAAAATTAAAATATATAAATTCTGTGATTGTCATTGAATTTTCTCATCAACATATTTTAGTTACCTTCAATACTAAAAGGGAATTTTGGAATTTGGAACTCGTAGTCTACAACAAAGTGAAAATTGAAAAGCAAATCAAGGATTTAGTTAGTTATTTGAAAGGAATACCCTGCAAATACTACATTGTGATTATCATGGGCACGCACACACAGACACAGACACAGACAAGGTAATATGTGCGTGTATGCACAATATACATACATGTACTTACATCCTGTTATGTATTTGCACTTCATAATGAAATCAGCTAAAGGAGGCATCAAAAATCATGTATACGCCATGGTAGCTTATGCGTCGTGGCTTATCTGTTGTTATTTTTGTTGCTTTGTGCTGTTATTCTTGTTCTTCTTCTTGTGTTGCCGCTGTTCGTTGTTGTCGAGCCATAATCGCTAGCGCCATAAAAAACGCATTGTTTATGCGACGTAATTGGACACCACCAGCAACATCAGCACCACCACCATCATAAGCACCACCACCACCGCAGCAATGAACGAGCCACGAGCAACGAAGAACGAACAACGTTGTTGACGTTGTCGCGTGGTCATCATCGTCGCTTGCTGGCCCATTTCCAATGCCATTAAAAGCGTCCATTGAGCGATGAATACAAAGGAGGAGTTCAAGGAACCAGAGCCAGAGCCCAACCCTCTGATCAGTGGAATGGATGAATGGATGGGGGGCGGGGGGAAATCCCACCCACTTCAACTCTGGACTACTCAGCGAGAGCATTTGTTGTGCGCTAATCCGTCGCGTATTTTATGCTGCTGACTTGGCGAGCGTCCCATATTCACATTCACATTCCCGGGGCTGACCCAGCTTACTATGACTTTCAAACTTTCTGAGGGAACACACTCAACAACAACAACAACAACAACATCGACAACAACAACGACAACGAACACGACAACAGCAAAAACAACGATGACAACGACAACGCAAACTTGGCTCATATAACATGCTTGTGCTCGCACATCAGCTTATGTAAATAGCTTATCAAAACAAGAGTAAAACCCACAAAAAAATAAAAATAAGAAAAAAAAAATTAAGTAAAAAGCTAACACATAAAAATATCTCTATATGTATGTATGTATGTACTATATATGCACTGGGAAACGGAACGAATCTGGAACGAAACTTGGCAAACAAGTTTGGGAAATTTGCAAAATTTTGAAGCGCTTTTCGCTTTAGTTTATGATGCAACATCATTTTTTGCCAAATAATTTCGGTGAGCAAACTTTTCTGGCCACACACACACAAACACACACATACAGGCATACACACACATCTGTGTGTAGTTGAAAACTCGGTGAAAATTTAAATTAAAATTCTGCAAACTTTTGGCTCGTGTATTTTTGCGCAAACACTGCGCATAATTTTGCGCAAATCTTTGACAAATATTTTCACATGCTAATTTCACGTGTGCTGCCCCGCCTCTGCATTCGCCTCCGCCTTCTACTCCTGCTTCCCTGCCTCTTTTGGTGACGTTCCAAATACCAAAGGTACACAAAGTTTGGCAGGATCAGGAGGCAGGAGTTTTTGGCAAATGGACCAAAGGACTTATTGTTGCATTATCAAATTCCGCAGCATAAAACAAAGCAAGAACAGGAAAATTGTCAGCATGCCTCAAGTTTTCCATGTCCACATACCTTCTGCAATCCAATTTGTGGGCATGGCAGATGGGCAAACGGGCGGATGGCAGCAACTATTCTCAAATTAGGCTGGCATTCTATCGAGATTTTAAGCCGCTGTTTGGGGCCTTCAAAACCCGAAGATTTAAAGAGATTTCGGGACAAACGTGCAGCTGAAAACTGTGCCAAACTGAGCATTTCAAAAGCTTGCCACCAAAAGTGTCCGAGTGTCCCAGCACAGACCACGCCCTGCCATCCTTGCCGCCCTCTTTCACTGTCTGCTTGGCACGTAGTTAAAACTTTTCGTTCCCCATTTTTCTTGCAGTGGCAAGCCATTATTTCTATACTTAAACCCGCTGCCTGTCCGTTCGTTCGTTCGTCTGTCCGTCAGTCTTTCTGTCTTCAAAGTGCAACATCACCCCAAAAACTCTTTCAATTCCATGCTGCATGCCACATGCCACATGCACTGCGTTGCACATGGGCGAAATTTAAATGCGACGCCCTTTTGAGTTGGTTCTTCCTGAATTTCGGGCATGTCTTGCATAAACTTTGCGTTTTGGCCTAAGACATGGCCGAGGGAAAGTGGTTTCAAGAGGGAGAGGGACGCACTGGAGAGCTGTCTCTTTCAGTTACAGACTGCGTCGTCAACATCTTGGATAATCTGCATATAAACTCGAATTCCGCCCATTGTTGGCCATAATGGCTTGGACTGGAGGAGGTGTAGGAGGAGTGCTCAGATGCTTGCGCAAATTGAAAAGAATAACGCGGAATTAACATGGCAGACATTTTTGTGAGAGCATATGGCATCTAAATACATATATACATATATATATATATATACATATATATTCAGGCCTGTTCCGGTTTTCACTTTTTACTTTTTGGCATTTAGTGATATGCATTTATTCACTTTGAATTTAGACCAAGTGTTTGAAAATTATCGTTTTTCGCTTTATCGGACTTGAACTCATCAACTCATTCGCTGAATATAGCCAAATTGGTATTAGAGCAGGTTAAAGAAATTCAATTCCGACAAATCTTATCGAAAGTGAAATTCGGAACAGGCCTAATTAAGGTTATCGTTTCGAAGAGATGCAGAGAAGTAGAGAATGGAGTAAAAGCAGAAGAAGTTCTAGCAAACATCATTTATCATTCAACTCTTCTGCCTTTATCTCTGCCCAGATTTACTAAACACAATTCATTAACTTTTTTCATTAAACAGCTTCATTTTCTCCCCTTTTTTTAACTTTACCTTAGCTTAATCTAGATTATCATAACTTTTGCTTCCACATCAGCTCCATTAAAACTGCAACTATTTAATCAGATTTAAGTTGTAATAACAATTAAAGAGCATTGCAGTTGGAAGTGCTCGACTACGAGATATGCGGTAGTCAGCTTAAATTGTTAATAGTTTCTGCAATATCTATAAATCGTATCTATGGATAGTAATGAAATTTATATTTCAAATGTGGATTAGGTTATATTAAAGGAATATCAAGTTTGAAGCTCATTTACATTATTATTTATGTTACAAAATACAGAAAATTAAACTGATCTGAAATGGTTATACTTCATAAGCTCATTTCACATTTGGTAGAATCAAGTAGTCAGTATTTGTGACTGTTTTATTTTATTCTGGATTAGATCATTCGCTTATAACATATTATACTTTCACTTAATGTGCTGCAAATAAATTTCGACGAAGCGCATAAAAATCGTTGGATTGGACAATCATATTTGGGGATACAAAATCCTCCTAAATCTGCTCACACCAAAAATCAGATATACGCGAGTGTGTGTGTGTAGTGTGTGTTTATGTGTCTTACATACATATCTAATCAATATGTGAGCCGAAAACGAAGCTGGAGCCGAGAAACCGAAACCGAAACCAAAATCAAATTAAATGAATTATTTAATGAAAGAACATGTGAGATTACAAAATTATGTGAGTTACGCGCAAGAATGTTTTATGAATGTTTATGGTCGCGTAAAATCTATTACGTCACGCCAACCGAATACGCCGGATATGGACGGCAACACGGACACGAGCACGGATCCGGATATGGATTGCTCGTCGCAACGGTCGTAAGCAAAGCCATCTGAGATGTGAGGGGACCCAGAGCTGCAGTTCGTAAATGCTTTAAAGCTCGACCAAATAATACCAATAGCCGCCAGCGAAGGGTACATTAGTTCACTGACGAGCTTGGTAACATCGGATTAATCTTTTCCCCTTTCAATAAATGAATCTTTTTAACATATTTTGGTTTATTCAAGTAGTGTATGCAGGGTTCGTTGATTCGATACAACTTTAATACAGTTAGTTGAGGCACAGTCTATAGCATTTGTGCGTGTGTGAGTGTGTGTGCGTTTGTGTGTGTGTGAATTGAGCACTTGTTTCACATAAAACTGACTTTCATGCGCCGCCTGCCATGCATATAAATGATAAAAATACATGCTAATGTCGACTCTTCGAATATTCGGTTCAGATTCCATCTTTCTCCTCTCTCTGTCTCTCTATCTGTCTGTCTGTCTGTCTTCTTCTCTCTCTCTCTACACGTTTTTGGGTGTGTATTTTATTAGCTCGCTGCGAACTAACCCAAAGCTAATGGCATGCTTAAGTTTCAATTATTGGTAATAGAGTTGCTCTCGTGCCGTGGTTAATTCAAGCTCCAAAGCGAGAGAATAAAATTAAGAGCATACTTTTCAGCGCATCGAATTAATTTTAGCTGTGTTTCCGACCAGCGATTTTAGCAAATACTTTTACCTTTTAATTACCTCCTCCATTTTGTTGGCCATTTGTACATATTTGATAAGAATTTTAAATTTTTCAAAGAATTCTCAAAGCTGAAAAGTTGTATTTCAAAATATAAATAATCGAATTGCTTTAAAATTTATACAGAAATCACAAGTGAAAGCGAATTCAGAGAAAAGCAATTCCACTTCGAACATTTTTCCGTGCTACAGAACTTCGAGTAATTTATACAGGCCTGTTCCGGTTTTCACTTTCGGCAAGATTTTGCGAAAATGAATTTCCCTCACTTGTTCCGGTTTTCACTTTCGGCAAGATTTTGCGAATTGAATTCACGTGACATTGAGCAAGTGAGTTTGAATTCGGAAGGGTTAAATCGATGATTTTGGCATGCTTAGCATAAAATTAAAGTGAAAATAAAATATTTATACAATACTTCAATGTTTTGGGAATATTACTACATTATCAGATAAAAAAAAATATTTTGTTTGATTTTTAAATAATTTTTATTTCATCATACCCCAAAATCGATAAGACTCTAACCTAACATTTTTGTCGGATTTGCTCGACCTGTTCTGGTTTCCGCAAATATTTGTGAAAATGAATGGCAACTTTATTAGGGCTGCCCTTGTATATGAAGAAAGTAGTAAATACTTTGGTACATGTTTTAAACCACAATTTAGGTGTTTTTATGTATTGCGTAAAATGAAGAATTAAATTTCTTGTTTTTTAAATGCAAGTTTGGACAAAACTGTTTGTAATTTAATGCAAAAAAAAACTGCTTATTTATGTAAACAAACACTGTGCAACAATTGACAACTCTGCAAAAAGACATTTCCAGCACTGAAATTAACCCGCGCTTTCAAAAATACAAAGGTTATAACAAAAGTAGGTTTTACCTTTGAAAAATGTTTTGACTTATGATTAAATAAATATTTGATGAATAAATTACACAATTAATAATTATTTTAACAGGCGAAAATTCATTTGACGCAAATGTCTGATTCGCTTAAAACATTTTCCAGCACTGTTCTGCAAAAAATTACTCAACACAATGTGGAAGGGAAATTCGGAGGGTAATTCGTAGGAAATGTAAAGGAATTTTAAGGGAAATTCGGTCAAATCTTGCGGATTGAAATTCGCAAAAAACAAGTGAAAACCGGAACAGGCCTGATAGTTTTTAGCATGTTCACCGACCTTTTCGAACTAGGCTGCTAGGATTGGCCCCTTCTCAGATTAAATTTCAAAAGGGTTTGTTTAGCAACTTTTTTAAGTTTATCATTGCAGAAAAGAAGGATTTTTATTTTATTTCTTCTTTAATTAATATTGTGTAGCTTAAATAAATTTAAAAGTTATTGGAGCGGCAAACAATAAAAGTTATAATAAATTCTAAAATTCGTACAAAAAATGTGACATTATTCTCATGGCATCGGACGCCAGTGGATTGAGTGATGATTTCTTTTCACCCAAAATTGTTCAGGTGACTGGACTGTGGCACGGAGAAATGATATTATCGTGAAATTCAAGTGGAAGAAATTTCTGTGGCATACCTGATAATTCACTGAAATCAATACAGAAGTAAAATTTCTAGTACGAGTTGAACAGATCTTCTAGAAATCTACTGTTTACTGTTTTCGTTCTTAAAGTTATGGGTATACTGCAATTGAATTATCTGCAACGGAATACGGAATCTGTGAATCATAGCATAGAATTAGCACTTTTTAGTAGTCACTTGAGGGAGAAATTGAAGAGATCTCGTGCCTGAAGAGTTGAAGAGCCAAGGTCTATTGCCTTAGTCTTTTACTTTCACCTGAGTAGCCACTTCTGACTGCATTGCATTGCAGGCAACTGTCTATCTGTCTATAGAGTCTACTCTTGTTACTAGCGCAATGTCACTGTCGTCGATAATCACTTGGAATTCACAAATTTGATTCTGATGACTTTCGTGCCTCTGTTGCCTCCTCCTCATCAAGGCTACCTTGAATAGTACGAGCCTAATTAAAAAGTCGGCGCTTGGCAGGCAAATGCTTGACGACAATAATTGCTGGAAGGGAAATAGGCAATAGGGGGGAAATCCACTTACGTTGTGGATATTTCGAGATGTCAGCAGATTTTTTTTGTTTTTTTTTTTGTTATAATGGCCTTAAGGTGGCATAGATGAAGAGCCTGTTTTTGTTCTGAGGGCGCATCAATCAAATCAATCGAAGCAAACTGAAAGAGAAGCAGAAGCAAAGAGTGATATTGAGAGGGGAAAGAGATAGAGAATGGATAAAAGTGTTCAAGGTGAACAGTGTATTTTCTTTTCTTTCTTTTCCTTTTCATTTATTTTTTTGAAGGGGTTAACTCAGCCGGATGGACTAAGATGGGGTGGTTGGGAGGTGTTGTCAGCATAAAATCTTTTGATGCCGCTGCATAAATGCAAATCAAGTGTATTATGTGTATTGTGTTCTATGCGGGCGCGTGTTTATCTACGGAGCAGCCTTCAGGCTTCTTCAGGCCTTAGGCTGGCTTTAGCCCCTGGCTTGCTAATCAGTCCTTTCCTTTAGAGATCCTTTAGAGGAGCCCTGTCCCATTGTTGTTGTATTGTATAGTATGCTGGCTGTGTTTATTTAGCCCTTGGTTCACTCACAGCTGCCACTTTGACTAATTAGAGAGCTGGCTGAAAATGATCAATTTGCATTTCACTAGCGCCAATTATCAGTCCACACAGTAACAACAGCAACAACAACAACAGCAGCAGCAACAATGGGGCAACATCACGTGCTATGTTATATGACCTAAACAAACCAAGCCAAAATTCACAAAACGCACAAGGACGAACCGAAGAAAACAAAACAAAAGCCCGAAAGGGTCGACTCAAAGTTGCGAACCCAAACAAATCGTAAACACTACACTGCCACAAAATACGAGTACCGAACTGACTGGGTTAGTTGCGTCAAGGGATTGCCCTGGTCAGGTGTGTTTTCTCTCTCTCTCTCTCTGTCCCCCTCTCTCACTCTCTCGCTCCGTCGCATGCAGAAAAGACTTGAAGAAATTGAATTTTCAATTTATAGCTACAAATTATGTGCGAGTCTTTGCAGCGTGACCGTTAACTGCGTATGTAAGCGAAAAATTTTATCACTTGACAAAAAACATAAATTTCTCGTTACAACCCAAACTCTCATACCCCAATCAAACACATTCTTTCTCTCTCTTTCGCATAGACAGTCTCTGTCAATGTTGAGCATATGGCTGAATATGGAAAAAGATGCTTTAGTGGGGGTGAAAGGGGAAACGCTGAGTTTTATGGCCGGTCGGGCACTACTTCATATTCAACTCCCGTAAGGCTAATAAAGCATAATTTAATGAAGCATGTTGCAGTCACTCGGGCAAGGACTTCCGCTTTGTGTAAACAATAGTTTATAATTCTCACACACACATACATGCACGTATACTCTTGGCCAGGAGCAATAAAAGTAGACTGGCAAAACGGGTTAAAACACAAACCTGAAATCAGCCGAGTCATGTGGATAAAGGTACTCGTACATGTGGCAGATGGAAATGGAGCTGAAGTTGGAGAAGGAGATGGAGAAGGAGAAGGAGAAGAAGAGCAGGCTAATTGCCTCATTGCATCAGCCAAGTGTCGCCTATGTGTGTGTGTGTGTGTGTGTGTGTGTATGTGCATATCAGTAAACGGGAAAAAGGTCGCGATTAGGGTCAAAATCAGCTTTAATTCCGTCTGCCGAAATGGTTTAATTCAAGTAAGCGTAAAAGAGGCAGATAGAGAGAGTGGGAGAGGGCAAGGTTGATTTTTATTGAGAGATATGAAAATTATGAATTTAAATTAATATTAAACGATTCATATTGCCATTTGTCAACCTACAGACACACACAGACACACACACACACACACACACACACACATACATACACAATACATACACTCGTATGCTGTCCTTTTTTTATGACCGGCCACCTGTCTCTAATCCACGTCCTTCGGCCTGACCCAAGCCTGAGATGGCCGATAAGGTCGACGTGGCCTTTAAATATCAGGCGACAACCCAAAATACAGGCCACAAAACGAGCAGCGACACAATATGCTCCAATCCAAGTCTTCTCTCTCTTTCTCTTTCTCTCCCTCTCCTTCTCACACTCCCTCTCAAACTCGACTGTCACTCAGTCTCAGTCTCAGCTCGTTGGCCCGTTGTCCCCTTGGCCAGCTTTTACATTTTAAATTTTTTATCGCCAACAACAGCGACCACAGTTTTATGTGCGCCTAACCCTTTTTGCCCGCACAGAGGAGGGCCAAGATGGAGCCTGGGCGACAGCAGAAGCGGCCAAAAAATATGCTTTTTTAAAACCGCCAACTCTTTCACATACCCCCTTCCCTCCCTAGTAACCCCGCCCCTCCACCGATGCCCCTGTACAGAGAAAAAAAAACCGAATGAACTCGACGAAATTATTTTCGATGCTTAAAATGTACGAATTACTGAAAATGAGCATAAAAATGCCTTAACCAAGTACTAACAAACTTGATATAAGAACGAGTCTTGAATCAAGTAAAACTCTACAATTACTAGACATAAGTACCAAAATTCTGAATATAAGTTCGAACACAGATCAAATACTTAAATTCTAACATATTTTTTTACGTTCGCTGGTTTAGAATTCCCAAATGGTTCTGGCTTGTCTGCTATGAGGTGCTGTTTTTCGGACATTTGGAAATTTAGACGATATTTAACAGGATAATTACTTAATCTAGTTTTTACTTACTTTAATGCAAACAGAACTATTTTATTGGGTTGACGGTTGGGCTAAGGTGTTGCTTGATAATCATTAAATTTATTTTAAGAACATTTTATATATACAAATCAATCTTACACGGTTTTGATTTAAATTCACAGAATGCTTATGTTTACATGGTTTTGTTCCAGAATGAAATGGATTTGAATCAAGTTTGAATTTCACTTAAATCAAGAACGCTTTAAAGTAATTTTTAGATCGAAATTACTAAAATAGCTAGTTTTTGTACATAAAATATCATATATCTGACTGTAGTTATTTCAATCTTAGTGAGAAAGCAAGTTCGAAATGTGTCGTTTAAGGTACGAAATACTTTATTTTTTCGCTCTGTGTACTAGCCCTTCCCATTTGGCCGACTGACGCACTCAGTTTTATTGCACTTTTGTCTTTGGGTTCAGTTCGGCTCCATTTGGCCTGAACTTGTCCTGTCCACCTGCACACCTGTCCACCTTTTGACTTTCCAGCCACATTGTGTTGATTTTGCAGCACTTTCAGTTTGTTTTTCTTTTCCTTAATTTCCTTTTGTTCATATTTTTAACCTTGTATAAATATATATTTTTTTTGTTATTTTGCTGCTCTTTCCAACTTGTCGCCCTGTGTTTGAGTTTCGTATGAAAAGCTGGAGCGTTGACAAGGCTCACAGATTACCTGCCAAGTTAAATAACTCTGCAAAATTCAAGTTGTCCACGTTTATGGCAACATTTACTTATTAACTTGATGCTTTATCTTTAATTCGTTTGGTTTTTTCCTTTTTTCCATCCTTTTATTCATCTTTTCTGCTCAGCTCTCAGCAGCTCTGAGCTTTAATCAGCTTAAAATATTTCTTCACTGGAATTACATGTTATTCAAATAAATTCTGGACACTGTGTAATTATTAAATTAAATTAATCCGTCTGAATCCGAGTACTTTACTTGTAAGATTTGTAAAACAGACTAAAAAAATGTATAAAGACCAATACATGTTTGGCAAAAAAGTTCGAGTAAAAATAATAAAAACATTCTGCTTTAATTTTTAATTTTTCTGACTTTGGTCGAATTTTGCTTTCAAATAAAAAGATTTAATGCTCTTACCTTAACCAATTCTAACTGTTAGTTATTAAATACATTGAAATCATGAGTGTACTCTAGATGATTCCTAATAAAATGGCTCGACAAAAATGTAAATTCTGGAGTAGGAAGATATTAACGTTTCAAATATATTTTTTTACACAGGACTCCCTAGGCTTTACCTTTCCAAATTTATAAATCTTCCAATTACATTTTTTCGAATATTGTTTCCAGTTTTGTCTTATTAATTTTCTGTTTCCATGTTTTTTCTGTCCAAATTCTTAGTTCCCTGAGCGAAACTATTGCTTTACTTATGTAGACACTATCCCAAAGCCAACATTTGCTGTTTGATTAATAAAGCTTTGAAGAAGAAGTTCGATTCCTCAAAGCTAGCATATCTGTTAAATATCTGTAAAAACAAAAAAAAAGAATCAACGAATCTTTCACTCGGTTGAATGTTGACTCTTTTGCATATGAGCATTTGACTGCAGGGCACTTCATTTGCCATTTGCCATACACTCATACACTTGTACACCCATGCACTCAAACACCCTCTCATCCATTCACTGATTCACATTCACCCATTCAGCGATTCAGCCATTCACAATTTGCTGAAGCCTTTAACTTTCAAAACGTGTGTGCCTCTGACCATTTGCGGTACTTGGACCGACTGCAGCATTTTATGGATAATCGATGCCGAAAGTCGAGACGACGACGACGACGGCGACGACGACGCTTTTCCATGGAACTCAGACATTGGCGTTTGTTGAGGGCAAGTCATATTGCTTTGGACAGCTGGAAAAAAGCCAAAAGCGGCTTAGGGTGTGGGAGGACAGACGGTGGCAACAACAATCTAACGACAGCTTAATCCTTTTAAAACTGAGAGCACATAAAAGCAGCGACAGCGACAGCGACAGAGGCAGCGGCAGACATAGAATACAGAACACAACAACAAAAAATCGCACAAAAATAAAAAACTGAATTTTTTTTAAATGGAAAAGAAAGGAAAAATTGACGATGGCGATGGCGTCTGAGGATGAGATTGAGGAGAAGGATGACGAGGAGAAGGAAGAGGAAAAGATTTTGCGGCATGAGAACAATAAGGTGCTTTAGGATGAGACCAAAAGTAAGTGCGAGGATGAGAGTGGGACGAGCACTGAGAAGGCAAGAGTTGAAGCGCCAGCGTGACACAATAAAGACAACCCGAACAACCGCACAACACGAACAACAACCGCAGTAACGACAACAACAACAACAAAAACAACAACATTGCACAAAAGCAAAGTGTAATAACTATAAAAATAAACCGGTGCCGAAAAGCAGAAACAGAACAGACAATGACAATGACAGGGCGGAGGTGAAAGGGACGGGATGAAGGAATAAATCTGTTGGTAGAGGAGGGTGTGTGTGGGGGTGGGGGGCGGTGGGCGTTGCTAGGCAGTGAAGCATGTTGGGATAAAGACAGAGCATCAAATGCCATTTTGTCATTACAAATCTTCAAATGCCTTCATTATAAATAGATCCTTTAAAGAAGTCAAGTTCTGACTTCAATAATTGCTAGGGAATAATACTAAACAGGCTAAAAGGTAAAAAAAGGAATTGGTTACAATTAAGGATACCCTGCAAAGAAATGCTGAGATATCAACAAACAGAATAATTTAAAAAAAAATTGAAGATTTCTTTTAATCCGATTACAGTTAACAATTAAACAGAATTAAACAAGAGATTTGTATCAACCGCCAAGGGGAACTTAACATAATTGCTAAAATTAAAGTGTCAAAGTGGAATTTGTTTGCCAATCTCTTTTTTTTTTGCTTAAATGAAAATTAAATCCAGTTAATCACTTTTTTGGACCTCAGATTAAATAATTTAACAACCAATTAGCACATAATAAACTAATGAATCCTGGCATACAAGTTGCCACCACATTGGAGAAGTCTTTATCTGTCTTCTCTCTCTCCCACTCTCACCCTCTCTCTCTTCTCTCGTAGCTTGACTGAAGTCTTCTTTTAGCCATAAAACGATGACGACAAATTTGTAGCTCTTAAGATGCACATAATCGCTTTTGCCAAACAACAGGAAAGACAGAAAGAGACAGAGAATGAGAGAGAGAAAGAGAGAGACTGAAGGAGTGGAAGGGGGGAGGAATTGACGATAGATATTAGGGAAACGAAACGTTTTATGGCTTTAAGCTGTTTTTCCCAAAATTCACCTAAATTGATTATTATACAGCTGGCAATATAAGACAGGCAAACAGGACATGCAGCAGGACAATGGACAGAGAACAACAACAACAACATGTGTGTGTGTGTGTGTGTGTGCTGAAAAACTTTGTTAGTTTCAACACGTACACAAATCCCAGAGCAAAGCCTTTTAATGGCAGCCAAAAACTAACAAACCACATTAGCACGAGAGGCCGGGATACCGAGAGAACCAGGGGGGCAGGGAACAGGAATGAGAACTGAGAATTGAGATTTGAGAAGTGAGAACTGTGGACCAGAATGAGCGGATCAAGCTTTGACTAAAGCTGCCACCAAGTTGTTGAGATTTGCCAGGCGAAAATATCAACAGCAACAACAACAACAGCAGCAGCAACAATAACAATAACAACAACAAGCAAAGGCGTCGAGCACACATCCTTTTTCAAACACAGATGCACGCACATACGCACACACACACACACACACACACACACACACTCAAAGGCAAATCTAATAATAAATCCAAGACACTTAACGCCTTAGCCGCCTTAGCATGACCCACAAACCAGTCAAGGGATGGATATGCTTATAAGGAGAAGACAGGGGAAGGAGGGGAACGAGGGGAAGAGCGCAGAGAACAGAGAACAGCGAACAGAGAAAGAGGTGAGAGGTTGACTGGTTATATGTTACTGTTGTTGCCAGCTCCTAAGGGAAATGCAAATCGCCGAAAACCCAACGAAGCGTCTGGGCGCCGAATTGAGTTGAAGGATGATTGCCACAGGCCAGAGAAAGGAGAGAGAAACAAGAAACAAGGGGAAAATCAGGAAGAAAGTTGGTCCACTAATGTGCCACAAATCCATAGCACCCATTTGGGGATTTCATTCAGCATTTTACTCTCCGCAATCAAGGGCATAAATATTTCTCAATCAGATTTGCTTCCATTTTTGCGTTGCCCACAAAGATGAAAGCAAGAAATAAATACGAGTCGATCAATTTCACTTAAAAGAGAAAGGGTACAGCTGGTGTCGGTGTTGGTGTCGGTTTCGTTGTGAAGCGGATTGTTCTTTCTGCAGTTGGTAATTTAATTGAGCTTGCGGTCAAACGTTGGGAATCAGGGGAAAATTACTTGATTCTGATTTAATTTGCCTAGATAAGAATCTAAGTCTCGAGACTCGAGACTTGGAGAATCCAGACTGTGATGGGTTGCGGGTGTTGGTTTGGTTTGGTTTTCTCTGACTCTGTGTCTGTCTCTGTGTCTGTGCTTGGGGTTTCCTTTTGTTTCAGTTGGCGCTCAAGTGGATTAGGCCGCAAACACTATGGCCAAACTTTAGTGGCTACAAACGATTTCCGGGCTGGGGATGGAGATGGGGAGGGGGATTGGGATGGGAGATGTTGTATCAATTTGGATCCTTCCTTTTTGTTTTTTTTTGTTGAATGGACGACCGCTGAAATGGATAAATGATTGAACGCCTGGTCGAACAATGCCAGCGAGCAGAAGTGAGTCCAACTTTCTGCTCTCAACAATGATTACCCAAAACTAATTTGAATTTTATTGATTCAATTCGGCATGAATGTCTTAGCAGCCCATTCTTGGCATTGACTCCACCCCGAGCGTGGCTTTTATCTGCATCTGTCCTTCATGATGTTTTGATGATTTGCCTGAGCCTAATCTGCTCCTTTAAATTTTTTGGTAAAACCGCATTCTCCCCCAAAAGCGAAGGATTGACAATCCGTTTGATTTTTATGCTCGCCTGCCTCCGACTTCTATTTTTAACTAGTTCCATATCGATTTCGGCTCTTGCCTTTAATACTGCAAATTGTATTTTAATACGATAAACGCATATGCCCATTGAAATCACCAGCCATCTCCCTCTACATTTACTTGAGCACTTTAAACATATTGACAAACTGAGTTAGTTTTTCACATTCTCACTCTCTCTCTCTCTATATGTCTCTCTGTTGGGATGACAGGCTTATCAAGAAAATGGCTGAGTGAATGATAAGCTAACAACTTGCAAATCAAACTAACAAGCTGCTGATTTGCCATTTCATTATGTACTCAGAGTATATAATAGATATGTATGTATGTATACGAATGTACATACCAGATGAACTGGGTTTATACTGACTTATCATTTACTGCTGTCAGTCTGCGTCAGCCATCATTAATCAGCCAGAACTTTAGATACCGACTTATAAGCACACACATTGTAAGTAAGTCTGTGGATACATATGAATACTGCATGAGTACACATTGCAATCCCTTTGAGTGTCCGTAGTTCATATTTTGTACAAGGTGAAGTATTCAAGAAATGTCAGTTTTAAGTTCACTTTCTTTATAATTTTATATTCTTAAAGATTTATGAAAATCAGATATTGAATATTCATAATTTTAATAATTTAATTTATATATATTATTTTATTTATCTCATTTTATTTGTCGTCCACTGTGCACAGTGGGTTGCAGGTGGCTCAAGTGCATGGACGTTTCCTACTTTGAGGCACTGTCGTTTGCAGCCTTTTGCCAACTTGTCAGAGCTCAGCATAAGCTACTGATGTGTGGCATATGCAGTCTCACACAAATAGACATACACACATATGTACGTATATGTTTTGTGGTATATGTATTAATTTAGTTCTTGATTGGGAACGCGGGACAATGGGAGGGAAAGATTTGGCAAGAAGCCGCACTAATAACACTAGTTTACAGCCAAAATGCAAAGTGAACCAAAGTATTTTTTTCTTATGGACATTGGCCTTCTAAACACGAAAATGGCACTTAAAATTTTTTTCATGGAAGCGTTTTCGAAATATTCAAAATTTTTCGAATTTTCAAGGTTACTCCGACACTTTTGAGTATATTTCCATTTCTACAGATCCGATTTGGCCGAACAAGAACTTAAATTAAAGGTGAGTTATTTCTCTTCAACTTTTGTCCATAAAGTATTAAGATCGGTTCAGCAGTTCAGGTGCTAGCGATTTTAATAAGTTCGAAAATGGGCGTTTTTTGCGATTTTTGAGTTCGAATGCTAACATATCGTCCTGGAAAAAATATAAATCATAAGGATAAAATTTTTTTACTCGTTTATCGTAAAGCCGATACTGTTTCAAAGAAAATAAGGTATAGTTTATGCAAATCCATCGACAGATGGCGAAGTAAGGCATATTTACGTGAAACACCTAGCACCAGTAAAAAACCGATTGTAGCGGTACTCACATGCAGCGACCAAACGCACTTGTATATGTGCAAGGGCGAAGGCGAGCATTTTCCACAACTATTGGCCCAGTTAAAGCTGCATTAGTTCGCCATATGTCGATGGATTTGCATAAACTATACCTTATTTTCTTTGAAACAGTATCGGCTTTACGATAAACGAGTAAAAAAAATTTTATCCTTATGATTTATATTTTTTCCAGGACGATATGTTAGCATTCGAACTCAAAAAATCGCAAAAAAACGCCCATTTTCGAACTTATTTAAATCGCTAGCACCTGAACTGCTAAACCGATCTTAATACTTTATGGACAAAAGTTGAAGAGAAATAACTCACCTTTAATTTAAGTTCTTGTTCGGCCAAATCGGATCTGTAGAAATGGAAATATACTCAAAAGTGTTGGAGTAACCTTGAAAATTCGAAAAATTTCAAATATTTCGAAAACGCTTCCATGAAAAAAATTTTAAGTGCCATTTTCGTGTTTAGAAGGCCAATGTCCATAAGAAAAAATACTTTGGTTCACTTTGCAAAAAAAAGTTTTAATTTTGTAAACTAGTGTAATTATACCCCAAAACTGAAATTTGATTAATTCAATATTGACACAGCCTTCCTTCCCTCTCTCTTTCTCTTTCTCTCTCGTTCATTAGCTCTCTCTATTTCGTGCTTCAACACTCGCCAAAAGCTATTTACTCCCACCGTCCCTATATCTGTGTGTGTGTTTGTGTGTGTGTGTGAATTTTAATGTTCGCTTAGCTAATAAATTTTCGGGCCGAAGTAATCAAATAATTGCCGAATGTACGAAAAAACACAAGAGCATAAGAATATGGCTTGTTTTATTGCCATTTTATTTCGCAAAATTTACGAGCGGCCAAAAGTTTTGGTTTTCCTTTTTATATTGCCCCAATGAAAGCAACTACAACAACAATAACAATAACAGTAACAGTAATATCAACAGCAACAAGAACTGAAACAGCAATAACTTGAACTTGAACATAATAAAGTAGTACTAGAAGTACAGCCCAAAATCATGTAACCGTTTATTGATGGCGATGTTCCTCGAATGACGCCGCCCGATATGACAAATCGCGACCCAAGTGAAAGTGAAAGTTAAAGTGAAATTGCGATTGAATTGAGATGAACAATTAACTGGCTGAGAATCGTATTCCTGGAAGTTTGGCGTTTAGGGGGAGTTGGCATTCTGTCTTTCTCTAACTTTCTTTTCGACAGCTACTTTTTATGGATTCATATATTTGTTAATTTACTGTTCAAATAGATACAAACTTTTTCAGCTCAAGTTATCTATCCCAAATCAGCTAAATATCACGAACTGTAATTTTGAAAGAAAGAAGACGCTCCAAAAATAAGGTTTAAATACAAAATCATAATCAGCGCTTTCTACTTAAAACCAATTTATTTATTTATTAAACAGAAAGTTAAATACTTGGCTTGAGTACGTTTTTCATCTTAATTTGAGCAAATAAATTGATCATGGAATTTCTTACAGGAATATTAAAAAGAAATATATACATACATATACGAGTATTCTAAATCAGGAAATTTAGACAAGAATTAAAAAATGTACTATGAATGCAACTTAATTTTAAACTATGTATGTATACATATCTAAGTACTACTTATATTTCTTCAGTTGGAAACATAAAAGGAAATGCAATTGAGTTTATGTATGTACATATGTATGTAATTTGGAATGTACATAGTTTTGTATGAAATTAGAAACCTTAACTGCTTTAGCTCACAATCTGTTACACTTAGCGAAAGAGAAATGTTTTCAGGGAATGTCATGCGGTGATCAAATGAAAGGGAGGGATGGGCTGACATAAATAAACGTCTATTTGAGCGTAACGCTGTTGAAATTGTGTCATGAACTCCGGAAAAGAAGACGCGTCAACACAATCTCACACTTGTGTTCGTACTCACACACAGGCGTGAGAAAGGGACAGACAAATGGAAAGAAGAGAACAGAGAGACCAAAGTTGGTTGGTTGGTTGGCTGGTCGCTGGGTCGCTGAGTCAAAGGAGCGTGTCGTATCTACAATCAGTTCCAGTCTCCCAAGCGCCAGCATATACAATTTTTTTGAGCAAAAATTACAAATTCCACAACTAACGTGGAACAGCAGACCAACCCTCCACCCTCTTCCCTCTGCCTTCCCTCTACCCCCCTCTGGATCATCCCTTTGGCTGGTCCGAAAAAAGAAATGCCGCTTGGAATCTGTCCTCAACTGGCCAGCTCCTCCCGACTCCCTCTTCTCCCATCTGCTGCTGCTGTCCAAAAATATATACAAAATACCGCTTCTGTCCACGTTGGCCATCTATGTATATCCATACGACCTCCCCACTCCGCCCCTTGCCACCCTTACCACCACCTTCTCTTTCAGTGTTTCTGTGTGGTGTGGGCGTGTACCACAAATGTTTTGAGCCACTCAAATGCAGCTCAGAGGCAAGTGGCTCTTCGCCTTTCTTCGCTCTGTATGTGTGTGTATGTGTGTGTGATTTCCAAGCACATGGCCAGCGGCTGGAACAACAACAATGCACGAAATTTAATGCCAACAGCAAAAATAATGAAAGTATTTGCTTTGCTAAGCACAAAAATATGTCAAAGTAAATTTCACTTCATTTTTTTTTTCCTTTTTTGCTTTTCCTTTCTTCCTCTTACATGTATCCTTTCACTCTACGCGTGTGTGTGTGTGTGTGTGAGTGTGTGATGGCGTTTAGGTTGAGTAGGTTGACTTCAAGATGCGTTGCACGTAGCCTCGTAGCATGTTACAGATTTCACTGTTTGTATACCCTGGAACATATTCTGCGCAGGGTATTCACAGCACACAGCAAATTTTAATTTGTGTTACTGAAAGTAGAGATTCGGGTTCTATGTATTAAATTCTATATTATAAGACTTTGAAAAGGAAAGCATGCTTTCAGTTTTGTGTATGCTTCAGTTTTTTTTTTAAATTGGATTCTTTTGATGACTAATCATGATACCCAATCACAACTATTTGCATTCAGAATTTGATTTTTGCTTACTTTACAATTAAAATCCAATTTTGACATGGGTATATAGAAAAATGTCATAACTAATTCTAATTTATATTCACGAATGATCAATACATATTATCGAGACCTTATTTAATAAATATTTATCCGATACATTGTCTCGATCGAAAATGTATTGTTAAACTTATTTTCAGAAAATATATTTTATTTCGATCACAGGATAGCTTGCAGTTCATCATTTTATGAAATGCTTTAGCTTATTAATATTTATATGACGACTGCAGTTTGTACCAGCATTGAGTTGCTGTTTTTGCTACATTAACTTTGTTGTGGGATGAATGAGAGAAGTTAATAATTTAAGACTCTCAGCAGGTGTGGCCATATTTTAGCCAAGTTAAGACGAGGACGAGTTACGAGTACTCGTTTGTAATGGGAGTCTGAGATATCGACAAGAAAAGTTTGAAGAACTTTAAACTGACACAACGCAATGAAATCGTGAGAAGGAGAAGGGAAAGCAATTGAAACTAAGGCATTATGATATATCACGATTATTGCTTATTTTCAAATCTGCGCATCTGTGTGTGCTTGAGTGTATGTGTGTTGTTTGTGGGTTTCCCCCTTGTTGTGACTTGACGGGTAAACAAGCGAATCCATCAATCAAACGCACACAAAAGTGACATTCTAAACAGGGAAAGGAATGTGGGTAAAGTGAACCCAAATCCAAATCCAAAAACCCAAGCCCGAAAATGAAACTGAAACCCAAAAAAAAAAAGAAATAAAACGGAAAAAAGAAAAAAGCGAATTCAATATGCATGTGAGCACGTCTTTCACTCAGGAGAAATGAATGAAATTTTTGTCGAATATTTATCGGGCTTTACCCAAAGGAGCACAGATAAACAGAGAAACAGAAATGAAATAAAATGGAATAAAATAAAATGAAAACGAATATGTACGAATATGTATGTAATTTTAAATGAATCAACTGTTTTCTGCCTTCCTCCTATCTCCTCTCACTTCAACAGAATATTTATTAATTTAAATATTGATATGAGCTTTCTAATTGAATAATTTAACAAGCTTTCTAATCTGAGAATTTTACACTTTTGTCTATTTGCAGTAAACCGAGTTCGCAATCGGAATCAAAGTTGAGCTGGAAATTAATAGTGTTATCGATAGTGATTATCGAATATCGGCCGTCAAACTGAACGCGTTGCGTGTGAATTTTTGTTTGTTTTTTGTTTGGTTCCCAACTGAAAGAAGACGCCTTGAACTGCAGACATACATACGCACATACACACACACGCGCGCCGTGTGTAGGTGTGCGTGAGTGAGTGAGTGCACTGGTAATCATGGATTGGACTCGGTGGCAAGACGCTAAAGCCAGAGACAGAGCTGGCAGCAGCACCCAGAGCATCCAGAGCAGCGGCAGCAGCAGCCTTTGCGATTGCGAGCATCACGAGCACGGCCAGTGGCTTCCCATTTGATTCGTCCAGCTTCATATAGTAGGTTCAATCAATCAGTCAATCAAATCAGTCAGTCGTCAATCAGCCAGTCAGAGTCAGACACAGAATCAGTATCTCAATATCAGTATCAGTCAGTGCACATGTCACCAACCAAACAACCAAACAACCAATAAAGCAAACAACCAACCAATCAATCAATCAATCAGTTAGACAGTCAGTCAGTTGATCAATCGGTTAGATCGATAGCTCGATAGTTCGAATTCATAACTAACTGATAATATCAAGCAGCTATCATTAATACATGCAGGCAGTTTCGATATAATATATCTATATACACACGTTTATGTAGTGCAGTGTAAATTCAACTAATCATAATATCGAACAAAACAACAACAAGCAATATCGGACACGATCCAAAGGAGAAGGAAAAGGAGCGGGAGACGGAGACGGAGTCGGAGGAGAGGGAGTCGAGGAAAGCGAAGGGAGCGGCGCATGCTGCGGGTTTGTTGGCCTAGTGGAAGCGCCAACAGTTGCAGCAACAGCAGCAGCAACAACCACAACAGCAGCAACAGCAACAGCAACAAAAACTAAAAACTGAACAACAGCAACAATAAATCTATTACAACAGCCGCCTCAACACTGCCAATGCCCTCATTGCCATCATAATAATCAACAACGTCATCATCGTTTGTTTAGATTTGATACAAGTGAGTTTAGAGCAACAGCAACTTGTACTTACAACTGCATGCCCTTACACTATATTTTAATTACATATTTATTCCCACATTTCTAACGATGAGTACACATGTCTAGATTTAAGAAGTCTGTCTCTCAAATTTTGTATAAAGTAAACACTCACATTCCATCATAAGTATCATTCTGAAGCTGGAGTGAAAAATACTCAAATACTAGCCATATTGCCGAATTGTATATTTTATCTTATAGTCTGTTAAATTATTTCATAAAATGCTGTCAAACTGTGTTTATAAACACAATTTCATGAATTCGACAATCACAAAAATATTGAACATTAATTCAGTCTCAAAACATGATAGTCGTTGTACTCTCATAAACGGGGGTATTTTTTCAATTCGCAAATTCAATTATCCGTATAAGTGTTGATGGAAGTCCACGCTAGTGATGAAAACAAACCCCATAAATACACATATACGGGTGTGCTACAGAAATCTCTTTCACTTGAATTTGACGTAAATTTTTATGAAATTTACGTCATTTTTCAGGGGAAAGAGATTTCTGTGGCACACCCGATAAATGTAGAAGGAGTTTAAGTACCTAAAAACTATTGATCGAAACCATTGCAGTATTTCAAAGATAATTGTTTAAAATTATGTCAAATTTATGTTATGTTTTATTTTTAGAAATTTAAACACATGAGCTTTAAAGTTGGTTCGTTTCAGGATAGATTTTTTTTTCTTAATTTTACATATATTATCTGTTGAATTTTTATGAATTTGTTTTGTGAAAGGAGAGTTTGGCGAAATAATGATTTTAAACAAATTGAATTTAAATATACAAAGTTTTTTCAACAAAAAAATAATAAAGTTGAATTGCCATTTTATTTAAAAATGTACAATATTTAACTTTAACGATTCTCCGAAGGAATTTATCGATAGTTCACATTATAAATATTACTTAACTTTAACTTCATTGCTAGGCTCAAACACTTTGTATTGCTCGATATAAACTAGTCTTGTCTCTCCCTCCATCTATCTTTATACATATATAAAAATATACTCATACGCATAAATACTAAATAGTGGTATTTTTTAGCTTTTAAAAATGTGCAGTATCTTTGGGAATTTCATGAGTATCTATTAACGCGCCTAGTTCCATTGACTCACAACGATTAGTAGCAAATACATTAATTTGAATGTCTGCGTACATACGTTCATGAATTGATGTATGTATGTAGGTTTGTGAGTATGTAAACTGCAATTAACAGTAAGCGTCTCGTAACGGGTGTTGAGACTGTGCATTCACCTACGAATACGAGTACTCGCACTCGCACTCGCACTCGCACTCTCAGTCTCTTATTCGTGTAGTTTGAATGTATTCGATCAATGCTCAATTGAGAATTGCAGTGATTGCACTTGTGAGCTGCCAACTAACCTTTACCCTTTAGCCCCCTTTCACACCTCATGCTGTCCGCGTCGTCATCAGTGCCCAGTGAAGGCGTCTGGGGCATTCGTATGGCACTTGAAGCACTCATAGTGCAACATTCATTACAGTGCATTGATTGCAGGTCGACAGCAGTCGCAGCACTCACTCACAGCAAGACACCCACTTAGAGCGCATTTGTACATTTGTAACTAGCGTAGCCCCACCCATGATCTACCCCTCTCCCTGTTCCTGTTCCTTTTTCTCTCCTTCTCCCTCTCCTTCGTCACTCACACTCTTCTCTTCACTATGTCCAGTCTTTCAATCGCAATCGCAATCGCAATCGGGCAAAAGCAAATCTCATGCAAATCATATGCAAAGTAGGACGACGGAACAAAGGGTTCAGAAGGGGTCAAGAACGGGAAACGTGAATCGGGGAACGGGGAACGGGGTCCAAACGCTTGTCGGGCGACAAGCAATTTGTACAAACATTTGCGCAAACAAAACGCAGGCGGTCACGAAGAAGCGGTGCAGGTGGTGGAGGTGACTCAAATGGTTGAGGCAGTCGCGTGACCCGCAAGTTTTACACAGTTGGCAACGTAATTGCTCATAAAACGTCCAAAGAGTGAAGCGATAAGGAGCCCAAAACCGTTTATAACAATTATACTACAAGCTACAATCTAAGCAGCCTTTTGGGACCGAGCAGGGAGCAGGAATCGGGACGGGACTCGAAAATCTGGGGTCATCCAATTGAAATTAAAGCAACGACTGGCAAGAGTGTGAAATAGCCTGTCGAGCCGAGCCAAAACGAGCCGAGCTGAGCCCAGCCCCATGGTGTGGGGCCCATGCCGGGCATCGCCATCTGGCTAAATGTATAAGCCAGACACCTTGACGCGCCGCGGCAGTCTGAGATCCCTCCGCAGCGCACCCCTGCTCAGCACGGTGCTGGAGAGCACGCTCTCGCTGACCCGCATCCATCCGATTGCCTCGTTGGAGCTGCCGGGCCTCGACTATGCCTACCAATCGCAGTCGGCCATTGGCGCCTTCCACCATCGTGAGCTAGGCACCTCCCTGCGCAGCGGCATCGCTGCCATCACCGCGGCGAGCGCCAGTGCCGCCGGTGGCATCTCTCAATCCCAGAGCGCACTGCTCGGCCGCTACGGTCCCAACGCATCCATACGCAACAGCGAACGAAAGATTGCCCAGCCCAAACGGTATGTGAATGATCGCCCCCCTTTTCACCTGGTCACCTGATCCAACGATCCCATTAACACACCTCTTGTTAAGGTACCTATTCCACTTTGACCTAATCTTTATTTATTTCGCGTAACCTCGAGTAATTTTGAAAATGATTCAATCTTCTCAGCATACGATTATATAACCGTTACAAATTATACTTAATTTAAAATGTGCTTGCGATTTATATTATTATTTTGCGTATGTTTATGTACAGATACTTTTATCAGAAGAACACAAACATTTTATTCATATTATCAACTATAAAATACATCGACACAAATTTGTATTATTTAAAATAATGTCATTATATATAATTAAACAAAAGTCGATTTATGTAATACATTGAAATTATGTTAAATGTATAAAGTATTTATTGTATCTACTTTCAAATCGCTCAAAAGTCGAATATGTCCTTAGATGATTAGAAAATTCTCTAAATGAAGTTTCCTTTTATACCCGGTACTTAAAAAATAAGAAAAAGGGGATATTATATTCGTTGCAATGTATGTAACAGGGAGAAGGAAGCATCTCCGACTCTATTAAGTATATATATTCTTCATCAGCATCAGCATCAGCCGAGTCGATATAGCCAAGTCTGTCTATGCGACTGTTCTTCCGTCCGTCCGTCTGTGTGAGAGCCTAGATCTTAGAGACTATAGAAGCTAGAGCAACCAAATTTGGCACACAGACTTCTATAAGCCCCACGCAGGTCGTTTGTTTAAAATTTTTGCCATGCCCCTTCCCGTCTCCGCAAATCGCGAAAATCCAATAAATAAGTTATCTATAAATTAAAGCTATCATCATACTTAAACGCAACAAGCTCGGACAAATAGAAAGGTGGTAATGGCTGATTTAAGTTTCAAGCAATGTAAGTGCCTAAAAGCATGCAATAAAAAATATTTTAAATTTATTTAAATAAGTAACGGGTATCCCATAGTCGGTTGTTGTTTGTTTTGATGAATATAAATATGTGATTGAGTTTCGATATAAATCTGATTTTCGACTGGGTGGGAATACAAGCGATAGTCAAACATCAATTTGAAAATGCTTTATTCAGCTTTGAAACCACATCAATCGATACTTCGATATACCTGAATGCTCAGGTAGTGAGTAAATTTTTGCCCCGGAGCCACTGCGTGCCCACCGCTGCTATAGAGTATAGACTTCAATACTTGTCTATTTGTAGGCCTGCAAGGGGCTTTATTGTGAACAACTGACATGTATATAGAATTAATGGACTACCAATCGCGCACGGGGTTCCAGCGCTTGAGATTGCCATCCCAGGGCAAATCCTCGATGCCGGCTTGAGCAGCGATGGCGGCTTTGACGCGGTTTGAGAAATCAATGGCCGATTCGTTGTGCCTCCGCTTGAGGGCGGGCATATACCAGACATCGCACTTGATGGACCACGAGGAGATGACCATCAAAATGTAGCGCAGCATGGAGCATCGAGTGCTGTCCCAGAAGGCATCGCCGAAACGTCGGTCGTAGCGCACGGCGACGGGATAGACGACGTTGCAGATGGCGAAGCTGCCCTTCTTGAACTGCATGACCGCCGTGTTGTTGATGCAGGTGCCCTCCGGGAACAGCAGGATGGGCGGTCTGGCACGCCCGGTCGCGTGCAGGCGCAGGACCAAGCCCAGTGACTCGCGCTCCCCCAGCACTCGACGCTCGAACCACAGATGGGGCGATGCCCTGGCCAGAGCACGTTGGATGAGGCCGAGGATGCCGTCGTGCCGCTGGCCAGTCAGCGAGTAGTGGACATCGCACATGAGCACCAGGACGTCCAGGGGACTCGTGTGGTTGCACACACAGATGCCGATGCGGGGCAGATGCTGCACGTTGTGAATGCGTCGCACCACCGGGATGCACCACATGGTGAGTCGGAAGCACGGTCGCAGGGCCATGTGCACCAGTCGGCGCTTGAAGCTCCACTCCGGCAGCTGGCCGAGCAGACCCGTCACCAGGGTCACCAACAGGAGGCAGCTGGAGCAGCCCAGCGTTCGCAGTGGCACCAGCAGACTGTAGCGGAGGATCAGTCCAATCAGCCAGAGGACGAACAGACGCCAGTTGAGATGTCGCTTTCGATGGCGCAAGTTGCGCGTCAGCAGATTCCATTCGCCGGGCGGCGGAGCAGCGGCGGCAAATCTCGGCGTGACTTCGTCCTCCAGCACGAGCCGCAGTCCATCCGCGAGCACATCGCAGCACTGCTCGATCCTGGCATTCAAGGCATCCTTGTGGGTCGCCACCTCAGTGGACACCTTCTGCAGCAGCTCCTGCGATTTTTGTGGCAATATCGTCACCTGGTTTCCCCCCTTGCCACGTTCTAGGCGATCCAGGCGCGGCTGGCGTGGCTTCTGGCGTCGTGCCGTCTCCAGTTGCCGCGAGGTGTACTCGAAGAGATGCTCGAGCAGCCGCAGATAGCAGTGATTCATGGACTCGCAGCAAGTGCAGAGCAGCACCAGACTCAGCACCGCCAGGCCAAGCACTTGAAGCCACATTTGGAGAATCTGAATTGGATGGGGGATGAGGGAGAAAGTAAGAGTGGGAAAAACTCGTTAATCCCTAATGCCAAACAAGTTCTCAATTAAAGCCCTAATTCAATTTATCGCCGCCTTTTTGGCTTTGCGCCTTTTGTCTTTGTCTTTCTCTTTGTCGGTCCGCCTCCCTTTTTCCCTTTATCCGTGTTGCCTTAATTTTCTCTCTTTTTTCTGTAATTTATTTTTGTTGGCATTTTGTTGAGCTCCGCCGACTTTGATTTATTTAACAAGGAAGAGGCGCCGAAAAATAAAAAGCCGCCAGAGGAAACTTTGCCGTCGTCCGTCGTCCGTCGTCTGTCGACTTTCGGTCCGGTTGGGTTTTCCCAACCTCGCCTCCTTTTTTCGGCTTGAACGTATACTGTGTTTTGATTTGCCCTTATCCCCATTTGGTTTTGCATATGGCAATAATTGAATTATGCACAACAAGGCCGCAAAATAATTGGGCGCCGCTGTCGCCGCAGGCTCTTGGCCTGGCTGGGATCCTGTTTCAGTTTGTGGGACCGAGTCCTGCAAACCGAAATCACTTAAAAAACCGCAAAAACTTCTGGCTTTGTTAATTCGTTAATTAAATGGGCCTGGCTGACTCTCGATGACAGCTTGTAAACAGGAATTCAACTTTAAGGATTACGCAATGAGTGAGGCCACAACAATAAGCCCCCTCCCCCCTCTGTTATATCCCCTACCATCCTTGCTTCTATCATCCGCTCATCGGGTCCTTCTTTGCATTCCTTCGCATTGATGACATTGGCTGGCAGCAATTTCGCTTATCAAAGTCAAACACCGACGTCAACGACGTCCACAACGACAACTCATTTAGACGCTAGGCGAAATCCTACTCTCTTAAGCCCCATCCAACGTCGGCGCGTCTCTTCCTTTGCCCCTTTCCCCGTCAAGTCAAACCCTTAATTAGCATAGAATGTGTTTTAGAAAGCCACTTGAGCTAAACATTCAAAACACCTACACGACGTCTTTCCCATCCCCAACCCCAACCCCAACCCTAACCTCCACCCTCATCCCCACCCCCACACCTAGCACTTCTCACCCCTAATTCCCAAATCCATCCTCGACTCTCTCCTGCCCACACTCCAACGACTGCTGCGACCTTAGACGCTTGCGGCTAAGACTTTCTGCGGAGACTGTGTGGCACAGTTTATCAAGAAGGCCGATTGCCGATTGCCGGTAAAGGGTATACACGCTATACCATTCATTTGGTAACGTCGCTCACGTATCTCTCAGCTCTGAACAGGATGCAACACACTTTAGCAATGTGTTAGGGGTGTTCTATTGTTCTATGTTCTGTAAATGCTGCATGTTAGTTTATTAAATGTCTCCCAACACTAAATGCATGAGTTAATTGTAAAGAGAGCTTCGAAAGCACATTCAAGTTGAATGTAAGTTTTTATTTAATAATTTAAATAAATCATTTATTGTAATGGCTTTAAATCGAGATGGCCCAAAATGTGTATTTGCCTATCCCATGGAATAGGAGAAAGTATTTTGTACTATTTATTTATACTATCATCTACATTTTTAAGATGAAGAAATCAGTTCAACTTAAAAATTACGGAAAAATAGAACCTGAAAACTTGAGCTAAATACGATTACCACAAATTAATTAATACATATAAGAAACAAATTATTTATTTTTAAATTCTACATAAAATTTCAAGATTTCAAGACAACGAGAACATTTAACTACTTAAACACACTACGTGCCTCTTATTCTAGTCGGTCTACTTAAGTTGAACTCAGAACTCAGAAGAGCTTTCCAATATTAAAAAATGCTGAACAGAGCTTTAATCTCTATGAATAAAACAAAATTACAACTTAAAAGCTTACTGCGAGCTTAAAGCTCTGCTTCTTCATAACTCAACTTTGTTTGCTTTAGATAGTGATATCGTTGATATGGCACTCAATCTGCTATACCCTGTATTAGGAGAGTGTATAACAGTTTCGGCAGAGCATACTTTTCTCAGCTTTGAGCGCACGGCGCAGTCGACGTGACGTCGACAGCACGTGATGCTTAAGTGTTGGGATAAGCATTTCCGCTCTTCAGACATAACGCGAAAAACGTGCCACGCCCCCGCCCCCGTCCTGCCCCACGCACATGCACAGATGTACAGAGAAAAATGGAAGCAACATCAGCGCGACTACAGACGTGACAGCGCGGGAGTATAGAAAAGGTGGAGGGGTAAAGGGATGGAAAAGGTGGAGGGGTTAGGTAGATGAGGAAGCACAAAATGAAATTGTGACGTTGCTGGCACGCCTCTTTCAACGCTCGCCTCGTCCGCCCACCTGCCATTCAAAAGTAATTTAGCGTTTAAAAAACATTTTTCTGCCTGACTTTTAAAAAGTTTTGCATAATGCGCGCCGTCGCATTCTGTTTGCTTGTTTGTTTGTGTGTGTGCCCATGTGTATGTGTGAAGGTGTGCGTGCGTGTGTGTATGTGTGTGCATGTGGGGTGGAGTATGGGTGTGTCAACACTCACCTGTTTAATGTGGCCACGTTTCGTCGTCGTCTGTCTGATTCAACTGATTGTATTATAGCACCTACTAAACAGACTGAAAGGCAAAGCCTCTGAGCATTTTAGTGTATATTGACTTTGACGTTGACGTTTCACTGACTGCCTGCCTATACATGTGTGTATGTAATTGAGCGTGTATACTATATGTTTGTGTGTGCGTAAGTGTGCGTACAATTGGGTTTACAAAGCAATTGCTTATGAAAATCACATTTAGTAGTAATCTGTAAACACTTAAAGCCACCCCCAAAAATGGTCCGCTTTCAAAGAAAACACAAAGTCGTAAGGCTTTATTCTAGCTTCGTGGTCTTAACTTAACTTTTTTTTGGCCAGCTTAAAAATGGCTGATTAGCTTGGCAGGCCTCAACGTCCAACATTTTGGAGTGCACAATCTGTTTGAGGCCCTTTAACAGAGTTAATTAAAAACAAGTGAAAACGCTGAAGTTTTCAGTGCCCGACTCACAGATTTCCTGTGTTAAGCTCCTACTAATATGAATAAGGATTTATCGAATAAACTGAATGAATGAATAAAACATTTTATTTAAAATTTTTTATGTGGATTCTTCAATTATAATAAAATTATTTTAAATATTTTTAAAATTCATAGTACATAGATTCACAAATATATAATACCTATAGAACTTTTTAAATTTGCACAGAACAGACGAAAGTGCTTGGCTCATAATTTTGGATTCTTTTGGAGTGCTCTCCTTTAAATGGTTTTCGACATTTGATACAGTTCTCGCAACATTTCGCGTTGTCTTTCCGTTTTGCTTCCTTGTTAGCCACATGCGTAATTGGTTTAGGCCATTTACTCGAGGCAAATATTTACTTGGACAACAAGAAATGTAATTTCAGGATGCCTTTCTCTCGCTGCCTTCCTCCCTCATTCTCTCTCTCTATCTCTCTCTCTCTCTCTGCATCTTTTTTCAATTTATCCTTTCTATTTTTCTCAATTGATCTATTTACTTAATTAGGCGCGCAGTCAGCAGAGCCGAGCCCCGACCCATCAATAATCTCTAACTGGCGATTTTTAATTTGCTTCCTGCCCTTCTCACCTCCCCTCAGCCGTCTCCATCTCTCTGGAGGTCCTTTTATTGTGTGCATTGGAATTGGAATCGTTATTGGTGTCATCTAGTCATTATTTAATATAATCCCGAATTGATAAATTATTTCCGTTGGGCGCAACGTGACGAAAGTTGTCAGCGTATCGTATCCCGATTTGTGGTCAAGTTGTTAGTTTCAAGTGACGCGAGTCCTGTATCCGGAGTCCTTTAGGCGAATGGAAAGACGAGTCTGACTATCTTCGCGCGTTTATTTGCGCAATTAATCAATTTAGCTGGCGCTGTTTGTTGAATAAGTGATAGAGATTTATCACTCGCCCACTGAGCTTGCTTTTACTTCAACTCCTCCGCGCCTTCGTCCTTAGAGCACAAGCTGGCGGGCCTTCTAGTGGCCCGTCTCACAGTGGGCCAAACTGCTCTGCTAGCGGAATTTTATTAATAACTCGAGTAAATGAAGAGATATTTGAATGAAAATTTTAACTTAAGGATTTCAATGCACTCTTCACGTACTCTCTAAATTTCAATATTCTAGGTCAAACATTTCTCATACCTCCCATACAACTGATTAATAACAATACTGGACACTTTTCGGACCTGTGTCTTTTGGCAGAGGTTCCAAAAATTTTTTATGGGACGGCCCATGTCTAACCTTTTTTGTTGAAAAAGAGGCATGTCAAGCCATTTTTGATTTTTTTTTCAAAAAAGTTTCTACTGTATCTGCATGCCTTCCATTTTTCTGTAAAATGGGCCACGAAAGTTTTCAACTTTTTGTTTTTTTCTTCCAGGTAATTTTTATAAAATATACCAAATACAAATTCTTTGATGGCTAACATTTTATTTTTGGCCACTTTTTCGTTAAGCCAATTAATATAAATATATAATATATATATTATATATAGCGCTTCGAAACTGACATTCCACCTAAAAAGGGCAACAGACTTAAGAGTTGGTCGTAAATGGTTAACATTTTGGAAATTTGTACACCACAAGGACTCATACTTTACATATATGCTAAAATTAGCTCGGATCCGATCCGAGCACGCTAGTTTTAGCCCAAAGTTGACAGCATACGCTATAAAAAAATGTATTTTAAAAAGGCATACTTTCACCACATTTTTTTGCTACACATGAAAAGACGGGTCACAAGCATATAATTTTTATTGATTGATAAGAAAAAAAGATATTGATTCAAGAAATTGACAATTGGTTTGAAATTTGGCTCAACCAACAAAGGCTTAAGAATGCAGTCAAATATTGGCAGGCCACGTGCTAAACATATGTTCACTTTGGAAGCTCACATCCGATTAGGAATGCACCGGAAAGCTCATGCAAAAGCTTTTATAAGCTATGACAAGAGTTGTCTATCAAAAGAAATAAAAAAAAACCCAAAAATACAAAAATTGAAATTCGACTTATATCCCGCTAGATTGCCTATTTGGGCCACTGTGCGTCTGTCTGCTGGCGAACTTTGAGAGCGCATTAAAGTTCACGACAGACCCTCAACATTCATTGAACCCAATGCTTTGACTTTTGCGTCTCAACGCACATGAAAAGCAGTGGAAAATGCTTCAGAATCACGGATGTGGAGACGAAGACGTAGCCTTAGACTCAGACATAGACGTAGACGAAACAGAAGCTGAAGGGTCTTGGTCTTGCTCGTGGTTCTGTATTTACTTTGATTAAATCTAGAGAAAACCGCGAATAAACAGGACTTTCTATGATGTCCAATGTGAATATCTCTCATTAAATAGCGACGAAACACGATACAACAAAAATTTTATTTTTATTCAGAATTCATATCAAAGAAAAATAAACTTGATAAGGATTTGGAAATACTTATAGGCATGGCTTAGATTGATGAATCATACAACAAAAGTGGGTTACAGATTCAATACGAAATTTGAAATAAAATACAAAAGTATAAATATTAGTTTATTAATAACTAAATACCTTCTCTAGAATAAAGAGTTCTTTAAACTGAAAGTACATACAACTGAGTTTAGTATGAAAAACTATGTCAATATGGTGTGTGTATTTGGTATGATTGAAGATTTAACGATCAAACACTCATCTGCTAGGAAATGTATTTTCTACTAATATATTTCTTTCAACTACATTCCTACAAAAAACGTTCAGATATATGTTATTTTTAAAGATTCCTTGAAGCATTTTGTGTGCTGGGAACTTTAAGTGCCGTGGTCTGTCGACCGCCAAAACCTCTTTTTGCCATTCACATTTTCGTCTTTTAGCTGTGATTTTTGTATATTACGCAACGTTGGGCGGCTGATGGGTTGCCGGGTGCTTGGGTGATTCGGGTGGCTCGGGTTGGGGCTTTGAGGGTTTGGGGTCTGGTGCATTTGTGGCCGGTCAATGCACCCGGGAGCATAGGCAAAATTGTATAGCTGCGAGTGAAATCAAAAGGAAAAGCAGAAATGCGGCGGGACAGAACCCACCATAGCACCACCCTCATCCCCGTTTCCTTTCCCACTCCCACTCACACTCCAGCTGCAGGGGCCCGCAGATACGGAAGTGAAGCAATGGCATGGCCACCAATGCCGATGTTTTCATTTTAAGTCGCGCCATTTTGGCATTTTGGCTTGTCAACGCGAACGCGAACGCCAACGCCAACGCCAACGCCGATGTCGAGGCCGATGTCGATGTCGATGGCAACTTACGGGGGCGCACTTATTAAAAATTGTGGCCCGCGGAACGTTGCACATTTTCTTAGGTGCAAAAAGTTGCACTTGGCGAATGGCCAAAAAGCGCATTGAACGGTGTGTGTGGGTGGTTTGACTGATTGAGTAGTGGTACTGCAATTGCTTCTTTCTCTTTCTTTCACTCTCTCTCTCTCTCTCTCTCTCTCTCTATCATTGGATCCTTGCTGGTGTTGCTTTTTTTGTTAAGGGAAGTGTAGGCACATGAAACGAAACGAATCGAAACACGCGAAACTTGTCGGTGCGATGTAATAAATTTTGAAAATGTCCGAGCCCACGAATAATGAATGGCTTGCCCAATGCACACGAAAGACACCAACAGCCACACCCATACATGGGCACTTTCTCACTCACTCACACACACACACACACACACATAAAGTGCTTGACATAACTTCAAATTTAAATAATATAATGTGAATTTATGTAATTTAAATAAACACTATTGCATATGCTTTCTATTGCCCCCTGCTCGCTTCTTTCCTCTACCCCTGACGGACGGACAGACGACGGACAGGGCTAAATCGACTAGGCCATTGATACTGATTAAGAAAATACATATGTATATGCTTTGTGGGCTCTGTCATATATTCTGCATGTTACATACGGGTGCATGTCATAACGCCCAGTGTCATAACGCCCGCGGGTGTTATCGCGCGATTTTTTTTTTTTTTAAATGTTTTCCTGCGCCGCTTCTTTAGAAATACTTCTTCATATTATGCCCCCATATTCAGGTTACAATAATGACTGAGCATGACCAATGCCGAAAAAATCGCGCGATTTTTTTTTTTTTTTAATTTTTGCCTGCACCCTTACAAAGTATATTTTGAGATTGAATAATAATGAATTTATAGTGAAATGATACACTTAAAAATTATTTTTAGCTATTTGTCTGCAATATGGGCAGTGCAATGGAGAATTTTTTTTAACATTGTTCCAGATTTTTGTCAGAGCATTCATTCATACATTCCACAAAACCATTATGCTCTTTTATCGACCATCTTCAATGGTGTCAGGGTATAAGAAGCGGTCGTAAATTAAAAACATTTAGATAAATGTTATACAATTCAATAACGCATTCAACAAAGATAAGTTACTCTCAATTGCCATATACATATGTATGTATAGAGAGTATCGACACCATTGTTCTTCAGCTTTTCCTCACAGGAAAAACAGATGAAATATTTCTTATTTAGCTTAAATTGTAACTTCTCCCTTTCGGAAAAATGTGATGGCAATTAAATCTTAAGCTACTTAGAATTCGCTTTATAAATCCATAATATTTATCCTTGTTTAATTTAACGACGGAAATTAAATTTAAAGAGCTATTTAGAGCCTGACTGTCTCTCTCTCTCTCTCTCTCTCTCTTTGGTTACCTTTCTGTTTTTTGTTCAGTTGCAGGTATTTGCCTTTTGCACTTTAATTATTTTTTGCATCCTCCCTTTTGGGTAATTGAACTCTGTTTTCATATTTTCTTCACAACGCACACATGCACACACTTCCCTACACGCTCCTCCTGTTTTGGCAAAACAAAAATTTCATTGCCTGCTTTTGGACGCAGCTGCCATATTATTGATTTGAAGTGCAACATTTCGTAGCATACGCGAAACTCTGATAACCTCTGATATACATACTTATTTAAATATTTTCTTATTTTATATATATTTTTATTTTTGGCCATTTCTTAATTGTATTTTATATGCAAGCGGATTCGAGATTTGATTAGCTTCGTATCGTTGCGAATGCCCAAAGGTTTCGCTTCTCGTTTTCTTTCCCTATATTTCCGCTCCTTTTTCTCTCAGTCTCTCTCGCTCTTTCCTCCCTCTATAAAAGAGAGGGTGTGCGAGTTTCGCCTGCAGGTTGCAGTGCTACTTTTACTATTTGCCTAACAAATTGAAACGCAAATGAAATAAACTTAAATATGCATACAATGTAAATAGACGCGAACAGCTTTGCCGCAGGGCAGCTGGTAAAGGTTTTGCATAGTTCATAAAATCAAGCCAGAACTCTCCCTATCCCCTATCCCCAGTTCCTTCTACTTCCCGCTTTCCCCCATCACTCCAATCTTGAGATATTGGCCTGTTTGGCTCATTCCGCTTATCGCTAAAAGCCAATCAGCATCGCAAATTCCGCGACAAAAAAGCGACAAAAATCGACAAGAGTTGACAGGAATTTGTGCGAATTTCTCAAAAACGGAACAAATGGCAAAGCCAAAAATTAAAAAATCGTGGAAATTCGTTGAATATCAATTCCATGGCTTGGCCTTAATTAGCCGCTGCTGTTGCCAGATTTAGTTGGCTTTAAGGCAGCTTTAAAGTTTCAGCCGACTCCCCATTCAGACAGATTCAGATATGCAAATTCAGCTCCCCCTTCAGACTTCTTGTATCAGATATACATATGTATGTACATAAGTTGCAAAGCAAACGCGTGTAACTTGCACGCAAATGCTTTGCTTTGAGAAAGAGATGGAACAGGATGGGTAGGGGAGAGGGAGAGGGAGACTGTAGAAAGAAAGAGTGGAAAAAGAAAGAAAGGAAACCAAACAAAAGTAAACACAAGTTGAGAAGCATAAGAAAAAAAAATATAACTGCAAATATTTTCTTATGCTTGTATGAAATGTAAGCATGTAAATACACACACCGACATACACACCGACACACACACACACACACACATACATACATATATATACAGAATCAGACACAGAAAGTCACAGTCTCGCGGCACAATGCACTGCAGTTGCTGCCAAAGTCGACACAGCACTGAAGACTGAGACAGACACAGAGGGCTGTCATGAAAGTTTGTATGTCATGGAAAAAATAGTTAGCAAGCTGGACATTATTGTATTGGTATATTTCTCATTAGAACAACCTAATACATTGTTGTGTATTAATTGTCTAAGAACGCCGAAAATAAATAACCAAAAAACATATACATTTAAAATAAAATAATAAAAATCATCTCAAAATTATAATAATAATTTGATATGAATATATAATTTGATATTATAAACTTCCATAAGCAGACATTCTTACTCAGTATTCAGCAAATTTCAGAATTTTCGAAATAAATACAGTAATATCTCTTTTAAAAATAGGCAATTGACGTGGTTTATTCTAAAGTATTTTTTATATATTTACACATAAATTTAATCATATAATAATCCTATTTACTTGACTGTTGGTCAAATACTGAAAAAATAGAAGAATTTTGTTTGCAATAAACATATACAAATTAAATAAAATGTCTGAAAACACAAGCAAACGCATTGGACAGCCCTCGCTGTAGTCGACAGACATCAGACTGCTTCAATTTGCTGGATCGCTGCGAACTTTTAAAATATTAATAACAAAAGAATTTAAACTTTCAATGAAGACAACGCGCACAGGCTCAATTTGCATGTTTCTGACTGTCTTGTTGCCGTCTGTATATATATGTGTGTGTGTGTGTACATATGTATATCCTTATATAAATACTGCTGTCTGCCTGTATATGAAAGTGGCTGCTGGCTGTAAGCTCTGATTCACTACTGACTGACTTTCGGAATGACAATCGGCAACGAGTTTCAAGCCAACTGCCAACTGCCTTTTATACTACTTGCACAGCACAGCACAACACACACATATACAAGACACACACACATACACACACATGTATGTATATTCTAGTCCTTAGCATAAACCAAAGCATGCAATCCTTGCACTTCATTTCCATAGAGCAAGCAGAGGAACAGTTGTCAGCTGGAGTTAGGCAACGGAACTTAAATTGGCATCAAATCGATTTCAATTGCAGAGCGGAGATTTTTCTGAATGCCTAATGCGTTTATCGCATTTAATTCCCCTTGACAGAAGTCAGTTCTTATCTACTTCGTGTTTTAAACTGATTTTTATCTTTAATCTTTGCTTTGTGTTCCTTAACTGTGATTGCCTTAATTTAAACTTTACTTTACCGAACTTAAGTTTCAATTTGTGATTTTAAATGAGATACTAGCACACAATCGCTTTTTCCTTTGAGTCTCTGCTTTTTAATAAAATTAATCACTTAGCATTTCAATTTAAAAATCAATAAAATCCAAAATCAGTTGAAATTTAAATTCTCGATTATATATGCAAGAGCTTTGTCATACGTGAAAATTCGATTTTTCACCCATCCATTTTAAACAATAGAGGCATAATTTATATGTATTATAGAATAGCTAGTTCAATTCGAGAATGAACTTTATGTTGTTAACCACTTTTCTATTTCCCCTGTATTTATGATAAATGAGTCAGTTAGTCAAATTGTTTTAATTAAGGAACAACTTTAATTTTTTCTATATCAAACTTCTCAACCTGTTTTATTTATTCATGTCATAAGATAATTGTCTGCATTATTAAGGAAATTTTATTAAATTGATTAAATTGGGAAACCTTACCTGAATCTAGGAGCGAGCAAGCACTTGCAATGAGTTAAAGGATTTGCATGTTTTGCAATTAAATATGTCAAGTAACTAAGGGCACTCGAGGCGTATGCTTTATGCACATTCAGAAATAAATCATGAACCATGCAAAACAGACAACTTACCCACACACACACACACACACACACACTCGGATGCAGATACATTTACAAATGCACACACCTACTGCTTGTTGCTGTCAATTAAAATGCTATGAGTCGAGTTAAATTTCTTATATTGAGTATACGCAACGTTGGCCAAAAGTAGTTAAAGCGAGAACAAGCGATGCGTATTTTCACAGACGTCTCAATTCTCAAAGGACATTAGCAAATGGATTGATTATATAAATACCTTGGTAATTGGTTGATTGAACTCGCAATTGCTGGAATTAAAAGCAAAATTACGCATACGTCATGTGTGCACAGAGACGTGAGGTACTCAAACAAAGTTTGCATTAATGGAAGTAAATATAGTAAATGAAATTGTGTGTGTGTGTAGTATATGTATAGAGTAGATTATTATAAATTTAGTAGTTGCTTCGATTAGCATAAGTACCCCACGCTGACTCGACTCGAAATAATGAATTTTTCACTCATAGTTTGCAAGTATTTAAGTTGCTGCCACTAAAGCACGAGCCAAGGAACTGCCCACTCCCACTCCCACTCCACTTACTCGTCCTAGTTGGAAAAAGTCTCCACCTGAGCTTGTGTCCAGGTGCAAGTGCGGTTCCCTCTGCCGCCTCTCCTTCCCTGCCGACCCGACAAGGTGTAATTAAATATCCATTTAGTGTACATTACGTTTCCTTTGGCTAACAAACGCGGCCCAGAGACTTGCAGCTGAGTTAGGTAGACACATTACCAACTTTTTGCCGTATACTCTTCCTCTCCCTCTCTCTCTCTCTGCCTCTCTGTCCTTTTCGAATAGTCTCTCTGGGAAAACAGCGAACCCTGAAAAAACCTCTTAAGAATAACTAAAGAAGCGAATGCACCCAACTTGAAGCCGGAAAGGCGCCAGAGAACTTAAAGAGCTGCTTATGTCTAAATTAATTTAAAAGTTCGTTCACTTGAAAAATCGTGTGGCCGTCAGTGGCGCTTAACTCTCGCTCTGCTCTCTGCTTTGCTATCCTCTATCCTGTAGTCTGGCCTGATCCTCCCTAGCCCCCTCCTTGTCCATTTGCGGCCGCTTGAGAGTTACCCGCGGTGGCTGGGCCGGACATGGGATGGGATTGGGCAGATACGGTCAGGGAACGGACAATAATGCTTCCAGGCGCTCACTCGTTTATTAAAGATTATGCTTATAATGACGACGACAATGTCGACAAGCAGCAGAATGCGCTCTATACTCGTCCACGACCCAAAGAAGAACGACGAGCGAAGTCCCATCGTCCATCCCATCTTCATGTTGATGATGCTATTTTTCGAAAATTTTCTTCATTGTGTATATGTATGCACCTTCTCTTTCTCTCTCTCTCTCTCTCTCTTCTTTACCTCTTGCTATTTTTTTCCTTTATTTATTTTTTATGGCATGCTTTATTTTATTTTATTTCATGGCTCTTCGCTCGCTCGTTTCATATTTCCCTCGTTTTTTCTCTCTTCTCTGGAGCCATTAAAGTTTGTTTCTGCTTTTGTTTATCATCACACTGGACCTGGACTTCGCCTTGGACCTGGACCGTTCTCGTTTTCGCTTTCGGGCTGTCATACATGCGGGGTGAGTGACGGGGGTGGGGAAAGGAATGAGAACCCACGTTGAGCGTGACGTGATTTGTGTAGCAATTTTCCTTCTTCTTATGCCACTTGACGCGACGCGTCGCTTGAGCTGCTTGCGGTTTCTGCGGCACCATCGGCTAAGCCATCAACACCCCAGGCATCAGCAACACTGATAATGAAAGTCTGCACACAGCTTCATCTAATATGGTTTTCTATCGACCTACAGCAATATAAAGCAGGGATCGTAACTCTTATAAGGTTTTTGATAAAAGTTATGAAATAAGAGCTATTTTTAAATCCCATTAAAAAACCTCTTTTCGAGGTAAAAGCCTAGTGACGAAAACATTTTCATGCCCCAAAATTTCTGATATCCAATTTTGTGACGAATAATATTAGTTTTTACACATAAATTATTTTAAACAAAATTTTGGCACTCGGCACATTGCGCTAATATGTCTCAATTCTTCATACCAAGTAAAACTTAGTGTTTTGCGCAGTGCCGAATGCAAAAATTTTGTTTAAAATAATTTATGTGTAAAAATTAATATTATTCGTCACAAAATTGGATATCAGAAATTTTGGGGCATGAAAATGTTTTCGTCACTAGACTTTTACCTCGAAAAGAGGTTTTTTTTTGGGATATCAGAAATTTTTGAATAGGACAACAGAAATTTTGAAATTGCAATATTTTTTGACAGTATAGCTTTGTCAACTTTGTTTATTGCTTGTATAGCTAAAACAAACTGTCTGGCAACACTGGTCCCCTTTACAAGCACACATGCCCAGCGCAAAAGCTATCAGCACTCTTCAACTCTGACTGCTATGACACTTTGCTGCTGCTGTCCTTTTCCCATTCTAAGTAATATTTGGTGCTTGTTGAATGGCAACATTTTCCATCGGTCAAAAAGTGTCGGTCGGAAACCGACCGTGTAAATGCAGCTTTAAAAATGAAACAGTTAATACTCGAAATCTAAAAGCTGAAACATTTGCTACTGCAGAACTACTAAAGTGTAAAATATTCCCTCGATCCGTTCACCTACTTTAGAGACGCAGTGTGCAGTGTGCAGTGTGACGTAGCATTTAGGTTGTCTGTGATAATAATCTAGTAAATGGGTCACATGTGGCTGAAAAATTGTGCCACTGTCGTCGGTGGAGCCAGACGCACCGAGGTGACTTCGCTTCCACTGTGAGTCGGCTGAAACCTTTGCGGCGGATGCCGTCGGCAGATCCTTTGTGGCCTGGACTCGCTTCAACATGCCTCAGCTCGACTCGGACTCAGAATCGACTCGACTCGACTCGACTCAACTCAGACTCGACCCAGGCGTCGACCGTCTCAATCGCCCAAACAATCAGCCTCCCCTCGATCCGCTTCTGTCTCCCGTCAGTCCCCGCTCAACCCCTTCTTATGTCCATATTTCTCGTAGTGCCCATTGTTTCTCTACTCTGTTTCATTTCTATGTCATTTCCGACGACTTGCGCCGCTGCTGCTGCTCTGCTGCTGCGCTGCTGCTGCTAGTGGCATTTCACAGCTAATTTCAACGAGAAAATTTTTGGATCGTGAGATTAAGCGATGACAAGGGGCCAAGTGAGTGAATGAGAGAGGCAACAGTAGAATGGTGGAAAGGGAAGGGTGGGAGGTGAGGATGGGAAGGACTACAACCATAAGTCATCCGACCGCTTGCCTGTACGACGCTTATGCAAATTTGTGCCAGCTGACAAATGGGGCAGCATTTGCACAATGCCGTCAACGCAACGGAAAGGAGCTGAGTGGAGAGTGGTGGTTGGAGAGTGGAGAGTGGAGGGGGAAGAGGGAGGACAGCGGTAAGAGGTAAGAGGATGTGACTGAGAACTGAGAACTGAGGACTCACTACTGAGCACTGTGTAAGTTCGGGGGCGCTGGGGCGTGTCTATATAAATGTCATTTGTGTTTCTTTTTTTGTTTTTCTTTGGATTTCGTTTGGTTTCTTTGATACGTTTTCTCTTTCTGTTTTTTGCTTTTTTGGTGGGTTTTTTTTTGTTGCCCGCTAAGCCCGACATGATGATGATAAAGTGCACATTAAAAAATATTTGCCTGCCTTTTGTTATTGTGTGTGTGTGTTGTGGAAAGCGATTTTATTTATTTGCGGAGCACGCTTTGCATTCTCAACTAGGCAAAACAACAAGAACTCAACAACAACCTCAATGAAAAAGACAGCAACAGTAGTATGTACATTGTACAAACATAAGAAGGAAAATCAATGAAGTTTTTGAACTCGACTGAGAGAAATATACATATAGTGTGAGAGCGTGTGTGTTTAATTATTATTACTCGTTATTATGTAATATATAGTGGCGCATATAATTCACACTTGCACACACACACACACACACACTTAGCACGCATAGAGATACACGTGACACGCCCACAGCGCCCATTTAGCTTGTCAGCTCTTATCAACAAGCTGCAAGCTGTACAGATGAAGTCTTTGCTTTTAATTCTTTCTTTTCGTTTTGCCTGCCGCCAACGACGAAACGCGACACGTTGAAGCCAAACACATACACACATACCCACACACACACACACACACACACACACACACACACACACACACACACAGACACACACGTACACACACATACGCACATAAAATTATTTTCTTCATATATTAAGTGTAATAACTTTCATGTGTCGCCGCATGCGGCATGAGGCACGAAGCTCCTGCAATTACGCGCGAGGTCCAAACGAAGAGTATTAATGATTCTTCTGAGCCCTGTTTTCATTAAGCGGCTTATACAGGCCTGTTCCGGTTTTCACTTGTTTTTTGCGAATTTCAATCCGCAAGATTTGACCGAATTTCCCTTAAAATTCCTTTACATTTCCTACGAATTACCCTCCGAATTTCCCATCCACATTGTGTTGAGTAATTTTTTGCAGAACAGTGCTGGAAAATGTTCTAAGCGAATCAGACATTTGCGTCAAAATAATTTTCGCCTCTTAAAATAATTATTAATTATGTAACTTATTCATCAAATATTTATTTAATCATAAGTCGAAACATTTTTCACAGGTAAAACCTACTTTTGTTATAACTTTTGTATTTTTGAAAGCGCGGGTTGATTTCAGTGCTGGAAATGTCTTTTTGCAGAGTTGTCAATTGTTGCACAGTGTTTGTTTACATAAATAAGCAGTTCTTTTGCATTAAATTACAAACAGTTTTGTCCAAACTTGCATTTAAAAAACAAGAAATTTAATTCATTATTTTACGCAATACATAAAAACACTTAAATTGTGGTTTAAAATATGTACCAAAGTATTTACTACTTTCTTCATATACAAGGGCAGCCCTAATAAAGTTGCCATTCATTTTCACAAATATTTGCGGAAACCAAAACAGGTCGAGCAAATCCGACAAAAATGTTAGGTTAGAGTCTCATCGATTTTAGGGTATGATGAAATAAAAATTATTTAAAAATCAAATAAAATATTTTTTTTTTATCTGATAATGTAGTTATATTCCCAAAACATTGAAGTATTTTATAAATATTTTATTTTCACTTTAATTTTATGCTAAGCATGCCAAAATCATTGATTTAACCCTTCCGAATTCAAACTCACTTGCTCAATGTCACGTGAATTCAATTCGCAAGATCTTGCCGAAAGTGAAAACCGGAACAAGTGAGGGAAATTCACATTCGCAAAATCTTGCCGAAAGTGAAAACCGGAACAGGCCTGATAATTATTTTACTAAATTGTGACACATTTTTTTTCCAATAATTTCACAATCTAACTTTGTTGGACAAATTTTAGTAAAGGAAATACAGCCGAACTTACCTAACTTTTTTTTTAATTTTTTAAAAGAAACCACAATTTTATTCATTCATAAATACAATTCAAATTGTAATATTTTCTTGCTATTTAAAAAAAAAATTTCAGTTTGTTCAAAACCTGTCGATATTCTCAAAAATTTGATTTTTCGTTCTCTTGCTGTATCCAAAACCAGTTCCCGATTCAAATGACATCATAATTAAATTTCCATTTTTAATGCTAAAATAATAATAAATAAACTAATATAATGAAAACTGTTTTCGATGAGATACCATATTTTTCAGCCACTTCAATTTTTTTGGTCCAGTTTCGAATTTCTTAACATATAAGTCAAAAAATTTCTAAAAGCGATAAGCATTTTATGTTATGTCATGGTAAATAATCTTGCACCGATGCGCTGACAAAGAAGTACATTACGAACATCTTTCCCATAGCAATTTCACAAGCCTTAATAATTGTTGATGCAATATTCTATCATATTGCATCACCATATGTTAATGTACATCAATATTACATATCAAAACGCGCCGGAAACAAAAGCATAAAATAGAAACGAAAAAAAAATTTAACGTTATTGGGGATTTTCCTGAAAAATTCAACTTACAGAAGTACGGGCCAATATTTTTGTTTAATTTAAGGAGATATTCGACTTATGGAAGTTCGAGTTACGGAAGAAAATTTGCCCAGTAAACTGCCACTCGATTTTGTTCGAGTTAGAGAAAATTCGAGAGAGGGAAGTTCGAGTTAGGGAAGTTCGACTGTAAATCTGTATCAAAGGAGGAAAATGTATACGATTAGGAACCAAACATAAAGCAAATACGTAAAACATAATGAGAGAAAATATATTTGACTGTAAGTTACTTAGTTTAATTTTCAAATTAACTTAATGCTGTTTTCTGACGCTTTTTAAATTAAAAAAAAACAACTCAATTTAACGAGTAAAAGAAATTCTTATTTTTTACAAGCCTTAAAGTAGAAATGTAAAGCATGATGTTTTTATGGAAGAAAAGTTTGTTAAAATTTCCCTAGTTTTTATTATTAAATCAGCCCTCGCATATGGAAGTCTGTTTCTCATTCGCTCTGCATGTGTGTATACGTAGTAAATATACATGTGGGAGTGTGTGTGTGTGTGTGTGTGTGCGTGGAGCACTTAAATAGAATTGAGTGCGAGTGAGGAGTGCGTTGTCCTCATTTGGTACTTGGCGCACAAATCCAGCGTAAGACAATAACAATCGTTGTAGGTGAAGTGTAGTTAGCAGTGTGTATGTGTGTGTGCGCTTAAAGCTTCATGTGTATTTAAATAAAAGAGAAAGCTAAGAAATACCCCAAAAAAAGGCAAGAATTGCGAAAGACCCTCGGAAAGCAATTGCAGCAATTGTCAGAGAGGCGGGCAGTGGGCAGGGCAATGACAGGTAGCCTGGTCTAATTACCAGCAAAGGACAAATAAAAATAGAAACTGAAACAGAAACAGATACAAAAATAGCAATAGAAAGGGAAACGAAAGTCAAAATCAAAAAGGTAAGAGACATGAGCTGAACAATCAAAAACAACAGAAATGGCAAAACAAAATGACTGTTAGTCAACGAAAAACATAAAGAAATGCAGAAACTGGAAAGGAGGAGAGAAAGGGATGTATATGGGAGAGAGGATGGGAATGGGGTTGGCAATGGGATATTTGTAAAGGCAGTTAAAGGAAATGATACATTCTTGTTTCCTTTTGTTGATCCTGTCGCTGTTGTTTAATAAATTGTGACCCACTCGGACCAATAAACTAAAACACAAAACGAAAAGCGAGAGAAAGCAAAAACTCGACAAATTGTCAACTTATGAGTTGCCTCTTGCTCTCGCTCTTGTTGTTGTTGTTTCGTTGCTATGACATTGACAACAGGCATCACGATCATGATTCCAACTGTTATTCAGTTATTTATTATGCACTCGCAGTATCGTATTCAAATACTATTCACTTAATCGCTTTTTCCCTTTATGCACAATTATTTTGGCATTGGCATTTTGTCAGCCCGCCAGTCATGGCATTTAAGTGGCTCGGTGGTTCATTCAATAGTTTAGCTCGACGAATGGGTTGAGCTGGTAGTTCAGCAATTACTGTGAATACTATGAATGCACAGTTAATTAAGACAACATTTTCAAGGCCAACAAAATGCTGTATATATAATAGCATATTATCCCTTACTTATAAATTGAATATTCGATCAAAGACAATAAGTAGCTGACGTGCAAAATATAACCAAAAGAATTGTCCATAATTTAGCTGCAATTTTAATATGGAACTATTAATTAGAGTACACTATTTATATAAAATTTGTATATTTTATTTAAACAAGTCTTCTGCTAACTTTAGTGGCAACTTAAATAGAGTACACTATGCACTATAATTACGATTATATATATATTTTTTTTTTTTAAATGTGTGGAAAATAGCCCACCGTCAGTATTTTTAGTATTAAGTAATCTACAAAGCAGGGGTGCCCAAAGCCAGCATACGAATGAGTTTGCACTAATAAGCAAATGCATCAATACAAGAAGAGAACAAGAGAACCAACAACAAAATCACATTGAATTTGTTCTTGTTCACTTCTCTCGCGCGATCGCTAACACCAATCAGAGAAGAGAACAAAACCGATTTTTGTGCTGCGCATTGCATGCACATGAAAATGTATACGATATTTTGTTTCCTATGCTTTAAGGAATTACGAAAACAAATGAGGCCGAAAGTCAATGAAATGAGCAAAAGCTGAGCATCCCTGCTACAAAGTAATAAGAGTTGGTCACACTAGAAATAGAAGACGTATTAATTATCATGCTATTGGAATAAACGAACATTACATTAATTTTACACTAATTCGCGTTATACTATATTTCATTACCATTGCGCAGAACTAATCTCCAATTATAATTGCTGTGCTCAAATGATGATAGCAAAAATCAATTCATAAAAAATTAATCGATACCAAAACATGGAAAGTAATTTGAATCATTACTCTTGCTTAAAAAAACAATTAAAATTTTAATCGATTCAACGTCAAGTACATCGTATAAAGAATAACGTACAAAGTATATTTATATTGTGTTTTGATTAGGTAAGTGCAACCATAAAATATTTAAAAAACCTCTTAAATAGCATTGCAAATTCGATCACTGCAGCACAAACACTTTAAAGAGTTAGATAGATAAACACATTAAAGAGTTAGATGAGTAATATCTTATAATTATTATATAATATTTAAACTGTCAATTTTCACTGGCCATTTACATTTACAATGCAAGATTTTCTCAATTTCTCTATCTCGCTGATGCTTGTAATTGCGCTTATTATGCGCTAGTAAATCTCAAATGTAATACAAAATAAAATCGTAATTTCAGACCAATTTTGTGTCGTCTCCTTGGCTTTAGTTGCCTTTTTCCTGTGTCCATCGCTTATCCACCCTTTTGTCTATTGTTTATGCAACTGTTAACTGACAATTGTAGCGCACTATGGTCCCGATGACCATTTCTATTTTGCTTAATAATTTAAAAACTCAAGAGCTGCACAAAATATTTTGATCTAGTTTTGCATTGGACTTATGTTATCAATTGGAATCGGTGCTGTAAAAAGTGGGCGTGGCACAACCTTTTTCTTTATTTAAGAGTATGTGCTTTTTTTGATCGCGATCGATCAACTATAGTAATTAATTTACATTGAAGCAATCAGTTCACAGCCGAGTTTTGAATGGAAAAATATATTTTTGTTGTATCTTTTGTTGTTTTTTATGTTTAAACACCGCAACTTGAGTTTTACTATCTGGATTTAGATTTTATAACTTTACACAATACATGCTGAAAAGTGCTAATAATATAAGTTTTATCTTTAAGTTATCTATATTTTTATCTCAATGATATTTTTTTCTTAAAATTAATTTTCGTGGCAAGTTAGACAACGCAAATTTATTAACACAAAGTGCAAACCACACACTCCATTTTAAAATATTAGTTAATTGGTTTTTGCAGCCTTAAAATTGTTCATAATATCTCTGTTAACTTAACAGTGTGAGTCAATGTTGAAATTCTGATTTTGTAACACTTAAATTTGATTTATTTTCGATGCGTCGCCATCAAATGTTCATTCAATTGGACAACTTTTAATCTCTATTTTTTTTCCCAAAAATGTATCATCAGGACCATAGTACAGCCGTCCAATACACACACATATACATGGATACTTTTAGCGTCTGTATCTGTATCTGTATATGTATCTGTGTATGTGCATTTTTTCGTGCTGTCCGTCATTTTTTTGTAAGCCTGTGCGTCTGTCTGTCTGTGTGTGTGTGTATCTTAGAGACTTTTCCGATCCGAACATGGTCTATCTTTCATCCTTGGAACAATTATCAGTGGTCGCAACCGTCTCGCGGACGCAGCACATTGCCAACGCGTCTGTCTCGACTCGAGCCCAGGGTCGATCCGATTTACCAATTGTGGATTCCTTTGTCTCTGTGCGTGCGTGAAGTGCTTTGAGTAATTACATAATATCACCGTATTAATAACGTAGTTCGGTATTTAGAAATCAATGTTAAACCAACAAAGAAAAATATTATAAATTAATAAATAAAAAGATATATTACATTTATATCCGATAGCTTTGTTCAAGTTAACTTATAAATCTTATTTCATCGACCACTTTTAATATAAATTTAAGTGTCGGTTCACTCGGGCTTCAAAGGAAATGTCATTTTCTATTTATCGGGTGTGCTACAGAAATCTCTTTCACCTGAAAAATAACGTAAATTTCATACAAATTTACGTCAAATTCAAGTGAAAGAGATTTCTGTAGCACACCCGTATAATTGAGGCTTACGCATTATTAAATCAAATTAATTGATGAATTACAATAATTACAACTAAATTACGTTAACTAAGCTATTAGTAATATGTGTGCCCACATTCTATTTTAATAGCATAATCTGTTCGCATTTTTAAATCTTTGTTATTTATACGTAAGAGCAGTTAAGAGAGCCGTAACCGCAGCATATTCGCAACTCTACACTTTATGTTGTTTCCCAATTTATTCATCCAATTATTATGCATAACCTCTATGGTCACATCATTGTTCCGCCGCTCACCTCCATGCTATCTGTTTCTCTTTGCGGATTCCTGAATTTACCACAACATTGCGTGCTTCAGAATAGGTGCTCTGTTTATGTTATTTCCTCATCCGATACTCATTCCCGCTGTGCCTTATTGTTTATGTTATGTTTGTCGTATTCATAGAATTTGTTTCAAGTTCTGTCTCAGAAGCCTAATAAATTGTATGGCCCGAACGGAATAGAACACGTACACATAAATCACAATATATATTGTTATATTTTGCGACAGAGCAATTTCTTCAAACGTAATAATTTTATTCTTGTTCACGTTTTATTTCAGTGCGTTTGGAAAAGTATTTTAAACTTAAATGAAAAGTTTAAGCGAATAGCAAAAAAAGTTAAAGTTACTTAATTTGTAAAAGCATATCGATTAATTATGGTATATTTGCTTTGGGGAATTTGCTTGAATTTCAGCTTAAATCCTGCCCCCGTAAGGCCGCGAGCCTGTCACCTGAACATCCCAACACTCAAGCACACTCACAGAGAGAGAGAGAGAGAGAGAGAGAGAGAGAGAGAGAGAGAGAAAGAGAGAGATATACTTAGGATAGGTTGTATTTCAGGTAGCAATTAAATATAAAGCTTAACAGCTTATGGAGTGTCTTTGCAGTTTCATTTGTAATTTCCGTATGTCTGTTAGAGACAATCTCGAGGTTTAACCTCTCCAATATGATTGCAACTTTATTACAGTAGAATATCGATCAGGTGACCTTTAATAACTGTTAACTTAAAGCCCCGCTGAAAAATAAATACCTTAAATCAAATGACTTCAATTGATTACAAGACGATATAAAAACTTGAAAGGAAAATTACGCTCAGAAATTGAGTGAACTGGAAGACCAAATAATGCAAATATCCAACCAAATACCCGATACACGTTAAGGACAGTTCTTGGCATTCCTTGAATTTATTTCTGTTTTTTTAGAGGCGGGGCAGCATCGCAAACTCTTGAGAGGGTGTGTTCTGAGGCGATTGTTTCTGTTTCTGATACTCCGATACTCTGCCAGAGGGTATATAATTTAGTATGAAACGCATTGTCAAATTTCAAATTTTACATTCGTTGTCATTCCATTTAAATTAATAAAGAATAATTACAGGAATATCTCCGAATATAATTACAAGAGTAAATATCTTCACTCAATTGTCTTTTTAGCTATTCAATTTTATTTTGGTTTCGTATATTGTAGGGTATTAGGTCTTCGGCACCTTGCACATCACAATTCTTCCTTGTTGTTCTCTTTTAATCGCTTGTCCTTTTACTTGCTGCGCGCTTTTAATTTATTATTTTTTTTTCCCAACCGCACTCAAAACTTTTTGTATTTTTTCCGATTTTCATTTTGGGACGACAAGCGTAACAAAATGTTTAACTGCGAAAAAAAGAAATAGAAATGAAAATAACATTAACAACAACAAGAAAATAAAACAAATCTTGGAATTGACTTCTTTTCGGTGGGACACCGCGAGTTAGCTGGTGTTGTTGTTGTTGTCGTTGTTGTGGTTACCTTTTTACAAACTGTCGCCTTTTTGAGTTGTTGCTGACAGCGTGAAAATCAAGATAAATGTGTCGGTTTTCTCTTTCCAACTGTGCTTCGTGCTTGTTTATTTGCTTTTCGGGTTGTTGCCGCTGCCTCTGTCTCCTGGTGTTTAAAAGGCCAGTTTATTTAATTTTAGATACAATTTTATTTAAAGATCTAAATCAGCTAACGTTGTGGTTGAGAGATGGACCAATAAGAACCGCAAATTCGCTGAGTTCTAGAATTTGATTTACATTTTTTCTACAGAAGCTTTTTTTATTTTCACATTTTTTTGTTACTAAGCTAACTTTAATCATAATTCACAATTGAGTACAAAAACCCAATGAATATGATTACTTCAATATCGTCTTTTTTAATTTCTAAAATTTTCACAATGATTTTAAAATCGCACTTTTGATAAGTGTTCAATATTTTATATTGTATTTTATACTCAGGATGGCTATTTCGTATTCGAACTTACTTTTCTTATTTTTAAACTCGATTCAGTTGACCTTTATCATTAAACTCTTGGAGATGGCCCGTCGGAATGCAATCGTTAGTATAAAAAGCTTTGTTGTTTTCTAGATGTCTGGCAAAATCTTACAGATTTTATTTTGTATTATCAGATATAGGGAAACGATATCGAAACTGAAATAAATCTTTCTTTTTTTGTATCAATGTATGTACACTCACTCGCATATCTCTGCGTACACCTTATTTTTGCTATAACAGCTATGTTAGTAAAGTTATCACCGTTAAAAAATATATTTGGAAAGGTCGCTTAAATTCCGATTGAATGATGCAAAAATTCCTTAACCCATTAAATACCCTTCGAAAATTTCGAACTTATGTAAAAGTCACTTTTCAAAACTTTTTTCCTCGATTTTTTCCAAAAAATGTTGAGATGCAAAAAATTTTGGAACAATTCAAAGAGTAACTGCAAAAAAAATTTTCAAAAATAATTTTGCTAGTATTTTTAAAAATTTTTTGAAAATCCTAAAAATGACCATTTTAACCCATTTTTCCTCATTTTCATGCAAAAAGTGCCTTTTTGCAGTTTTCAAAAAATTTTAAAAATACTAGCAAAATTATTTTTGAAAATTTTTTTTTGCAGTTACTCTTTGAATTGTTCCAAGAATTTTTTTGCATCCCAACATTTTTTGGAAAAAATCGAGGAAAAAAGTTTTGAAAAGTGACTTTTACATAAGTTCGAAATTTTCGAAGGGTATTTAATGGGTTAAGGAAATTTTTGCATCATTCAATCGGAATTTAAGCGACCTTTCCAAATATATTTTTTTTAACGTGATAACTTTACTAACATAGCTGTTATAGCAAAAATAAGGGTGTACGCAGAGATATGCGAGTTAGTGTATGTTCACAACATTTTGATACACTCTCAATTTTGAAGGTATCTAAACCAGTGTTGGGCACAGTCTCGCACACGTGCGAATCAGCTGTTCGATTCACTAATACACACATGAAACCCGAGCGTAGCGAACAGAGTGAAGCCATTCGCAGCTAGAACGTTGTGAAGCAATAAGTATAAGGAGGTCTCGTCGGCAAAAAGCAGTCCCTTGACTATACTGATAATCAGCGCGAGAGAAAGGGAAAGAGAGCACTTCGTTGTACGTGAAGGGACTAAAAACCGAACGATTCGGCAGCCGACGAGACCTCCTGGCTAGTGTCTGTGTGAGCAACCGATAACGATTCGATAAACGTGCCCATCACTGATCTAAGCTCAGATATTTGTTGATTTAATGACTTGTATCCAGGCATTCACAAAGCGTTAAATCAAAAGTTCAATCACTTAATCGATTTTAAACTATATCATATAAAATATGTTTGTTGAAACTCAATTGAACCTATGTGAAGTAAGGCTGAATTGCACAACACTTGTGCACATTCACACAGATACACACAGATACACAGCTACACAAATTCGCACACACATAAAGTCAAATTAATCGCGCCACTAATCCACACAAAATCACAGGAAATCTCACGCTCTGCTTGGGTCAATAGCAGAGTGGAGTCCGTTTCAGCGTTGCACCTAGGAGCAGCCACCTCATGCCAAAATTTGGGGCTCTGTTCAGCCAGATGAGACGGCCACTGAACCAGAATCCAAAAGACAACCCGACAGCTAGACAGAGTCCCAGTTGCGTGTTGTATGTTATGTATGTACATAAAATAGGTTCATGCAATGAAGTGCACGATTTAAGGACATCCGATAACAATTTGGAGCTGCCAAATGCATTGAATTTATGATATTTATGCGATGTGGCAACACTAAATAATTTCAATCGCTTGTGTATAAAGGTGAACATCTTGTGCATAATTGGAAATCATGAAATGCTATATCACAAATTGTTCTTGGCATAAACGAGGGAGCCATGTGGTTGCGTGATTGCGTGGCTCGGTGGCTTGGTGGCTCGGTGGGTTGGGTGTAAATTCGGTAGCCTAATGTCGATGCCAACTAACTGAGTGCTGAGTGAGAGCTTCTCTGCTTGGCTTGTTAGTCACGGCTTAAAAGCTTAGCATATAAAACTCAAATTATGCGTGTATGTGTGTTTGGTGTATGTGTGTGTGTGTGTGTGTGTGTTGAGTGTTGAGTGTGCGTGAGTGGTTCCTGTTGCTTAGAGCAATTAAGCGATAAGCGTAATCTACGGCGTCAATTTGCCAATTGTCGCTGTCACAAGTGCGTGAAGGCGTCAGCCTGGCATTTCAATTAGAAGGCAATCCCAAATCTAAAAAACAAGACTACATTTATATGTGTACACATATAACTATATCACTATCTTAGTCCCTCACTCTCTCTCTCTCTTTCCCTCTGTCTGTCTGTGTGTGTGTGTGGCCTTTGCGCATATTTCATGAACTTGAGAAGGAGAACGCACACACAAATGCCATAGAGTGTATTCAAGGCAAAATGTATGAAAAGGGTACAAGAAGGTTGGTGTGGGGGGTGGAAGAGGCATAACGTTGACTGCTGAGTGCGGCCAATTAGCACAAAGGCATTTGACTAAGTACACAAAAGTGTTTCCGTTTAGGCAGCACGTCAAGTGACAATTAGCCAGGCCGCAGTTGGCCCGTGATTCGGTTTACATTTTTGAGAGGCCTCGAGGCCTCGACTTGACGCTACTATGTTACACACATTTCACAGCCAACAACAAGCAACTAACATGCTATATTTTTCTTTCTTTTCTCGTCCTTTCATGCATTCTCTCGTTTTTGGGTGTGTCTTTAGCGTTTTATCGCGCAAGCTAAAGCCACATCTGGTCGCCGACACCGTTAAGCAGTACATTAGTCGGGCGCAACCAACAACCAAAAAGGGTTCTCAAGAGCAACAAAATAACATGGAGTTTTTACGAGGCGTCTATGCGTTTATGCAAGTGAGTAGATCATCGGTGAGTGTCAACTGTTTCCATTTTAACAACTGTACTAATCCATATCAACTTGCTCTATTTTTATTCCGGCAAATTTTGGGTTCTTGTTTTATCACATACCATACATACTATATATTGATTCGATACGATTCCACTTCGATTCGATTTCGATTCAAAAAATAACTGAGAACAATCTCCAAAAAAAAAACAAAAAATACCAATTAAAAATCCAAAAAAAAAACACGAAACAAATCAATATGTAACTACATTCTGCTACTATCTTACTTATTACTACTTCTACTACTACTACCTTGTTGTAAACGTACTGCAAAACCAAACCGAAAACCGAAAAAATACCAAAATACGAAAAACTTAAAAAAAAACAAATATCGAAAACCAAATGTATTGTTAACGTCAATGTATATATAAAATTACACTACATGACAACATATGTCTCTTATTATACATGTAAAAAAAAAAAAAAACACATAAACAAAACTGCAATATCATCTTGCTCTGAGATAAATAAAAAACAAACAACAACGAGACGAGATATAAAACAACAAAAAAAATCAAAAAATAATTGAATAATTGCTCTGCTCCAGCGGGTGAAAAATAGGGTCAAAAACTTCATTAAATCACATGAAAAACCATTTGAAAAGCATTAAAAAAAGATAGGAAAAAACCATAAATATAATAATTCGTATTATTTTAGATTTACAATAACAAAGGCATTTCTCAATTATTAGGCAATTATGTGTGTATATTATGGTCATCAGAGGAGGACCTTTAAGCGATAATTTAGCTTCAAATTGCATGTCTTCTCCATTTCATTAATGATTCCATTTACTCGTAAATATATACCGACTTGATAGAGACCCCCAAACGAAAATCATCCAGAACTTAGAAAGATGTGATTACAACTAGCGAGCGAGTGAGCGTGCGACCTTAAGCATTTCAAAACAAATAATTCATCTACATAAAATATACTGAATATAAATCTAAACATATACATATATCAATCAGAAGTCTTCATATAAAACGTCGTTGCTTTGATAACAATAACAAATTAACAATAATATCAAGAACAAATATACTTATATCCATGCATTCATCACAACAATAGGATTTAAATAAATGACAGTGAAAACGACCAAATGCAACAAAAGACAGACGCAACAAACAAAAGCAAAGAAACCGAAAAGAAAACGAATGAAAGAAACGACCGTCAAGAAAACAAAAATCGCGTTGAGAAACAAATAAAATGAAAGAAAGAAAAAACCAAAGTAACAAAAAAGAGAAAACAAACAACAATTTCATAAGCGTAATGCCAGAAATGGGCAAGCATCTTCATAGAACGACCACTTGCCCATTGCCCATTGTCCATTGTCCATTACCCATTGCCCATTGTCCATAACCATAGTCCATCTAATAACCATTGTCCATCCACCATCCCATTCAGATTCAGTTTCAGTTACAGGCTCTCTTTCTTTCTCTCACTCTTCCTCTAGACTGTAGAGGGATGTTTTGTTTCTTTTGTTAATACAATACACACATACAGTTGTCCTACTCTCTCTTTCTCTAAGTGTCTTTCTTTCTCTTTCGCTGTCTATACAAATATATACAACACACATTTGTTAATCATGATTGTTGTTCCTAATTTGTGTTACCTCTTGACTTTCTCTTTCTGTAATTGGCCGTATAATTGATATGTTTAGCTCCAATATTTTTTTTATGTTTAATCTATGTGTGAAATTGCCAAATTGTATTGCTGTAGAATTGCAAATTAGTCATTGTCTTTGTGTATGTGTGTGTCTTTAAACGCGTGTGTGTGCTGTACACGTATTATGATTTTTTTAAACACACATTAAGTATACGCAGTGTGGCGAATACTGATCTACTGGCACCCCGTTATCCCCTCTAACCAGCCAACTCAGACAACCAACAACTGAAAGAACTACAAAAAGTTTTAAATAAAAAGAAAAATTATTCTGTATTATGTATTTCAACACCAACAATATCCACAACAATAACATGATCGACATGAAGGTCGACTACGGCAATGGCGAAGCGACCCTCAGCCTGGTAAGCGATGCGAATGCGGCACCTGCCTCAACCAACCTGACGACGACGACGGAGGCGACGAGAGACGCTGAGGCAACAGCGAAATCAGCAGCAACAGCAACAACAACAACAACAGCAACAACAGTAGCAACAGGGCGACATACTAATCAGCTGAGTGAAGTGGCTGAAATAGAGAAAACAAAGGATTCAGCCTCATGTCCAGGGCGCAGCCTGGCGTCAAAGCCATGCTCTGCCCAGAAACAGAAACAGAGCCAGATACAGATGCAGATTCAGATGCAGGAACAAAGAGAGAATCGTCAGAAACTGAATGAGATAAAGAAGCCAGCCAATAATGCCGAAACAAGGACAACGGCAGACAGTTGAGAGTGCAGCGAAATGTGGGCAGATGATGCCAAGAGCCAAAAACAAGAACAATATGCGATATGCGAATTCGAATTTGAATTTGAATTTCAACAATGATCAAAGACATCAATAATATGAAGTAATGGTAACCATGTGATAACTCGTATGTATATGTATGTGTATATAGGCCATATACTTATGTATATCAATTATTAACATACTCGTTTTGCAATTGCAAACTGATCGAACTGACGTGAGACGTGAGACGCGACGCGACACGACGAAGAAATCAAACGAAACACAGGCCAACTAACAAACAGTGGCCTTATATCTTGTGCGACTGAATCAAAATCGAAATCAAACATAAATCGATAGACGATAACCGATACACGTTAGCCGTTAATCGATCAATCAAATCAAATAAGTCAATAATCGATCAGCGAACATCGATAACTGATAACTTGCAAACATAATCAAAATCATCAGCGTATAATCCAAATACAAACAAAAAACAAACAACCATCAGCTGCAACTCCAGTAAACAGTTCAGTAACATTAACAGTACCATTAACATAATCATAAACATTAACATAAACATAAACATTAACATTAACCATAACAGTACAAGTAACTGCAACTGCATCTCTAACAGTGAACGCCAATAAACTTACACTGAGGCAACTGTACTGTACTGTTAAAATCTGTTCTGTTCTGTTTTGCGTGCGTGCGTCGTGCGTGTGTGTGCGTGCCACGCCCACCACCGACCACCGCGTGCACTCAGAGGGTTGGTTGGTGCCCGCGGTGCCATCCCCCCGAACGCAAAGTGATAGAAAATGGTAATTACAAACAAATCAAATTTTAGTCATTAACTATCCTCAAATGAAAAAAAATACAACATTAAATAGTCTTCAATCTCTACCCAGCTATCCAAAGTTCATCTCTCTCTCTCTCTCTCTTTACCTGTATCTATCTCTCTCTATTTCGATCTGTTTATCTCACTATACCAATGTGTTTCTTTTCATATCTTACATACATATATTGCATATATTGTAGTTCAGATATTATTAGCTACAATTATTTCGAAGAACTATCATTTTATCTGAATAATTTTTAGCTGCCGATTAGCTGCACAAGCGCCATCTGGCGGCGTAACATTTGTGTTACAATCGTTATCGTTATTGTTTAATTTTACTTTTGTTTTGCTTTGTCTTGCTTCTATCTCATTTAGTTTTTGCGTTTTGAGTCGGATAACATGAGCGCGTTCAACACGAATGAAAAAGTTAAAAGAAAATCTAAAAAACAAAAAAACAGGGGATGCAAATTGATTGCAATTGAAGCGTAATCGATAATCGATATTTTATCAAAAGCAAACGTTCACGTGAGTGCTCAACGATAACAGATTGCTCGCCTGCTACCAAAAATATGCTGTCGTCTCCGAGAAAACCAAGTTCACAGTTAAATATAAATCAAAAAAAGAAGTACAAAAATACATAATGAAAATAAAAATAAATCATTAACATGTAATAAATAAACATTAATGAAAAATAATCAAATTTAATACAAAACCAAGTATTATTGTGAGAGCAACCCAGCCAAGTAAAGAACCTCTTGCCAACAACTAACTCTCTGTCTCTCTGCCTCTATCTCTCTCTGTCTTCCTCTAAATATACGTATATATGTATATCTGTGAATATATGTATATTTCTAGCACGCACACTGACACACATTCATGTACTCATGCTCCAAATAGGAGAAAACACTTTGTAAAAGTATAGTAAAGTGTTGCGAGTGCCTCCGATAAACGATTGAGTTAAAGAAAAGCATTTATGAAAATGATACATATAAATCGAATATAATCGAACTGGCCAAAAAAAAAAAAAAAATTTAAAAAAAAAAACCAATATCAGCTAAGTTTCTTTTCATTTAATTTCAATTATACATATATAATTTTCCACATATATCAATAACGATGACTATTTATGCGTACATATCAATTAAGCGAAAAGTACAACAAAGATTAAATAATTAAAAGCTGCTGCTAATTTATAAAACTTAAGGTTAATTACTTATATCAAACAAACTAACCGATCCATCAAACCAATCCAACATCAATTCACAAACAGCATTAGCCCCCTAAAATAGCTCTATTGCCGCGTATATGTTGTTCTGTGTACAAACTCGTAATTTGCCAAAGATACAAGAAAATTAAAAAATCTATGAAGACCAAACCAGACCCAACGAGAACACACATAAAAGTAACTTGAAATTCAGCAAACCCAACAGGGAACTATGCCCCCTCTCATTCTCTCTCAATCTCTCTATTTTTCTCTGTCGCTCTGTTTGAAAAGAAAAAAGGAAAAAGAATTTTTTGCTTAAGTTTGTATTCAAATTATGTTAATTATTTATCTTGATATAATCCCATGACGAAGTTGTTCATTGTTTACAATTTCCGTTTTTAATCTAAACACTGAACCACCCTCCGACTCCAACCTAAAAATCCCTCCTCAATCGCACATCCTGCAGTTCGTTGAGAAGCCTCGACCAAGCGAAAAAAAAGAAAAAATCACTGTAGCAGAATGTACGAAGAAAACATAACAAAAGTAACCGGTGCGCTCTCTTATCAAAATCAGTATTTATATCAATATATTTAAAACGTATCTTATCAGTACCGATACCAGCTTTACTTTCTGTTCGATATGTATGCAATTGCGTATTGACTTGCCAAATGTACTTCTGATTTTCCATTTTCATTTCTTCTTATGGTTTCGTTATCCTCTCGTAGTTAAAAGCAAATTGCACGTGTCAAACCAGCGTATCAATTATAATCGTACTCGTTTCCGTATCCGTATCCGTATTCGTAATCGTAATCGTATCACAATCGTATTCGATTGAAGTCTCTTGTGTTTATCTACAAATAAGTATACAATTTTTTGTTGAAATATGTGTTGATTTGTCGACGCTTTGAGTAGCGTTTAATATTCACGGCAAATTCAAAATTTGTTTTTCTATCCGTATCCGTATCCGTAACTATATCTGTATCCGTAACTGTAACTGTAACCGTAACCGTAACTTCAATTAAATAAATCACACGGCATCAGTATATGTATGTATATCTACTCGTACGTATCTCTCTTAACTATGTAACTATTCCATCTCAAGCCTTAAGCTCTTTACTATCAATTAAGCAATGTTGATATTGACATATTAGCACATAATCGTACATACTAACATGCATACATATATACAAACATACATACATACATACAAACATGTATACATGCCCAAAAATTCAACCAAAACGAAAAAAAATTGAACCAATTAATATTACGCATACGACCCATATTACGCATACGCAGCATGGTGCAACACTAAAATCAAATCAAATCAAATCATATCAGATCTGGGCATGCAGGATGCAACTAGAATGCGAGGGCTTATCTAACGGTTTGCATTCGATACTAATGCCGATTCCAGCTGCATTCTCATCGCTGCGCATGCTCCTTCACACATTTCCCGACTGTGGTATGTATAATGCTTAAATACGATCTATAAGTACATACATGTACTATATGTCTGTATGTGTGTGTGTTTATGTGTTTGTGTATGTGAATGCGTATGTACATGTGTGTATATGTTTGCGTATGCGTATATACATGCATCGTTGTAAAACTAACATTAACATTAACTCGTATCTATTATCAAATATGAATTATCGAATACTAAATACCCGTATCTAACTAATCAGTAACTGTAACTATAATTGTACTGTGCATTGTAATTTTTCGTTAAAACAGAAATTCGTGTCTTATGTTCAAATTAGATATATTTTTGTAATTTGTTGTAATTTGATAATGATTATCAATATATGTGCATACTCGTTATTGAATAAATGTACTCCTTTTATTATTTTTTTTTATTTACAATGGTCTATGCGTAACGCAAGCGATTATAACTATCGATAGCCATCGATTACTGTGCGTGCATACACACACTATCATATATATATCGCATAAATATTACATAAATACCTACTCGTATATATACTTGTACTTGTACTCGTAACTCAATATACATACATTCCCATACATATAAATAATATATACATATATATATATAAAAATATAAAACTTATAAATATATCAACATGTATGTTGTATGCTTAATCGAATATATATATGTATGTATATTTATATATTATATATATATTTATCTAAATGAACAAAATAACAATAACTATAATTATTATATATAATACCAAAAAGTAGTTGTCGTTGTTGATGTTGTTGAAAATGTGCAATTTTTAATTGATTGAAAGCAAAAAATATGTGAAGAATTTTTAATCGAAAGAAATGCCAAACTGAAGCTGAAACAAAAAGAAAATAAATATTAACATAATTAAGTAATATCGAAAGCATAAAGCTATATAAACAGTTCAATCTGTATTTTTTTTGAATGCTACCACTGCCCACATGCGGCTGGTATTTTTGCAATGAAATCGCTTTGTTTTTGAAATCCAACCAAACCAGAACCAAAACCAAAACCACAACCAAAACCGAACCCGAGCCAAAACCATAAACAGAACCCAAAACCATTACAATTAATCAAGAAAAACACCCAAAAGGTCCTTAGACACCCACAAAAAAAAACTCTGTTTCTCTCTGTATCTCTCTCTTTCTATCCCTCTATTTCTCCCAATCTCTATTTCACTCTCTCTCTCTCTCTCTCTTTCTATCTCCTTCGTCTCGTCTCACAACGCTAATTTCAATGTTTTTCTGTGTGTCTGTGCGTGTGTATGTGAGTGTGTGTACGTGTCTGAGTGTCAGTTATTTGTATTAAATTTGGTTAACCAATCAACAGAAAAACAAAAGAATCATAAATATATACATACATATGTATATACAATATTTAACTCAATTACCAAAGCAAACGGACAGGCAGCATATATGTTGGCAATCGAGCAATTAAAACCCCCAAAAAAAATCCTCATATAGTACCGTAGTATCAGCAGCTGATCAAAAAATCAAATGAATGAAAAAATCCTCAATAATATCAGCAATGAAGGTGTGAAACTGCGCTCAAATACCACAGATTTGAGTTGAATAGTTTCAACATGTTTTTTTATTGTTTTTATTTTGAAATTTCGATAAGTCCAAAAAAAAAAGGAAATAAGAGAAATTTGTACTGTATGCCAAAAAACCAAACAATACCAATACCAATACCAATACCAATACCAATACTAATACCAATACCAATGCTAATTACAATATCTTATGCAGCATATAATACTTATACTGTAACTATCCTGTCTTTATACAACCTAACTAACTAAATGCTAATCACAGTAACCAATACACCTTACACTGGGCAACCCTTTAACTTTAAATAAACCCACACACACACACACATACACATTTATATACACACGCACACGTGCATAAATGTATCCTAGTATCTCTGTATTGTATTGTACATATATTTATCTTGAGCTAATCACATACGATACTCGTAATAAATACTTATATTAATGCAATCTAATCGTATAATTATATTTCAACTGAGTGTTTTTTTCTTTTTTGTCGTTTATCGTTTTTGATTTTCGATTTCTAATATCCGCAGCTGGCGAATCTGCATAATCTGCATAATCCGCTCCAAAATGGCGATGTCCTTGCTTTTTGTTGTATGGCATCAGAAAGGAGCATGAAATGCTTTCGTCTTTGTGTGCCGCTTATACTTATTCTCTGTACTTTTACTCATACCCGTATTCGTATTTGTATTTGTACTCGTACTCGTACTCGTTTTCGTATTCGTAGTCACTAAGCAAATTGTCTCAGAGCTTCAATTATAGCACAATAAATATATAATCCTACTCGAACTTGTAAATTGAAAACACACACACACAGACTCACTCACTTAACAATCACACTCTGCACGAATACGTTTGTATATGTAAATCACGTAATTCTGGTCGAACCTCATCTCCATAAATTTAGTTCCCTAAATTACTTATCAAATAGACTTGATTTCCTTTATTGGCGCTACATTTCTTAATAATTTTTGCTACTAAAACTTGAGATTTTCTTCCTTTTTTATATATATAGTTTTTTATGCACTTTTAAGACTTTTATTTAATTATCGCATGAGTTCTGTATAACGCAATCTCCCAAGAACCAGAGAACGTTATTTAATTTTGGGGGATGCCAATGAAAATGTGTTAACTACAAATTCGACTTTGTTGTTGGCCATAGTTGACACGTTAACTGACAGTTGTCTTTTATCCTGGTACCGGAAATGTTACCAAAAATAATGCTTCGATAAGCATGAACACTTGTATTATTTCCCAGGGCTGAGCGCGATCGCCTCATGTGTAAATAGTCTCAGCTAATTAAGTATTAATGCCAGCAACACTAGTTAAAAGTAAAACTAGAGACACACAAATATATATATCAAATGTATATGTATATATAGTTTTAATAAACATATGAACATACATATATGAACATACATACATATATTGTAAATGGTTTGCATAAATACGCATAAGAAAGAAGCAAGTGCTTGCGCCCTACTACTGCTCATCCAAGTTTGTTGCTCGATAATCTCTGTCTCTATTTATATTTACTACACACACATACACCCACACACACATACACACACACAAACATGCACCCCGACACAAAGAAAAGTTAATATACTTATTATATTGTAATTATTTAAGTTTTCTGTACAGCGATTTCCTATCAAGTTGCAATTTTCATTTTAGTATTGAAGTTTTTAGATGAGGCAAACAAAAAAGAAATAAATGAATAAAGTCAAAGGCAATGACCCGTAGCATTTGTGAGGGTGCGAGGCTGCTGCTTGTTTATTGCCACAAGAAATCGCTGCTGGCCACTTGCCACTTGCCTCTTTTTGCTTGCGGCTCCAATTTATTATTGTATTGCTGCAAGAGTTCTTAGACGCATCCTAATGAGGCGTAAGTGGCAAGCACTGTGGCAGCAATAGTACCAGCACCAGCACCATCGCCCATAATAATAATACTCGTAACAGTGGCAGCAGCATCATGTATGACGCTTAAGGCACACACAGGACATTCGGCTAAGCCAGCGAGCCGTATTGTTACAAAGCTTATTTTTATTGCCCAAATATATTGCCAATGTTGTTCTAATAGCAGAAACGAGCTCCGAGTCTCTCAGCCAGCCAGTTATTGGCATCACTGCAGTAAGTAGTAAGTAGTAAGCAGTAAGTAAGAGCGCTAGCTCTGTTTCCTAGTTTCGCTGGATGTGGCAGGCATAAAATTCATTGTTATGGCTACTGGGCATAAGTCAGTCTCAGCCAGTCAGTCGCATGGTCATTGCAGTCAGTCGGGGAGAAGCCATTTTGCTAATCAACCCGGAAGCGTAAGTCAGTCAGTCAGTCAGTCAGTTAGTCAGTTAGTCAAGGAAAGTGAGTGTAGCTCTACGTATGGGAATTTGGACCTGAGGACTTCAGACTTCAACTCATTTCAGTGGGTTGCCTTTGCATTACTTTGCTCGCTTAATTTGGTTTTGTTATTTAGCCAATTTACGCATTTTGTTTTCTTGGTTTTAGTTTTAGTTTTGTTCTATTTTTCGGTTATGTTTTTGATTGCTGAAAGACGCTTTCAGAGATCATCCTTCTGGTTCTCATACAGTGCGCCCTCGAATGTGCTTACAATGACAAACAAAAACCGAAACCCAAACAAAGAACAATAAAAACGCTTCACATAAATTATTATCCATAAAACTAAAATTAATCAAAGTAACATAGCAAATCTGAACCCATTTCTCACCTTTCACAAAAGAAAAAAAAAAAAATCAAAATGAAATCAATTCTCCAAAAATGGTAACTGAAATTTGTGTCAAAAATGTAAACTGGCTCTTACCAAAAACCCACACAACAAAACAATCAAAATCGAATCACCTAATTAAATAAAAATAAAACCAAAATCAAAAATAAAAAATGAACAACAGCAACAGAAGTAAACACGTTCAAAACAAAAGCAAACAACAAGAGCAATATGTTGAACATGCAAATACAATAGCTAGAAAATAATAATACTAATTACTAGCATACCACTCAAAAACAAATACTAAATATACCGCACACAGCTAAACTTAGTTCACTTGCAACTAAGCACACTCACAATGCCTTCCCAGATACTTGAATCCCTCTCCCTTTCCCGTTTGTTTTGCCAGAGTTGTAAAAGTTTTTAATTGAAATTCTCCTCTCCCTCTTTCTATCTCTCTATCCCTTCCTTTCTCTCTTATTCACTCACTGTAACTGTGTCTCACACTCTCACTGACATGACACTCGCTAAGTGCGCTCACTCGTTAGCTGATCATGGTCACGTACTTACTCTCTCACTCACTCTTACTACTCACCACTCACTCGCCAATCGCCACTCGTTACTCGTCACTCGTCACTCGTCACTCGCCACTCGTTACTCTCTCTCTCTCTCTAACTCTCACACACACACTGTGGAATGGCCAAGTAATACACGCTCTCAACGTTCAGTTAAATCAAATACAAATACAAAACAAAAAACATAATATGAATGAACACAGCGGATGCGACGCTCACAACGTACTCGTTTAGATCACAACAACAACAACAACTAATTCTCTTTTTGTACTCGTAAGTTTGTGCCACCTTACTCGAACACTTTTTACTTATCAACAACAAGAAAAGAAATACCAACAGAAAGAAAGAACAAAAAACATTAATAAACAGAAAGGTAAAAATAAATCAAACCTCATCATAATTAACTATATATTTACAATATATACGTACAATATTTTGATAAAGAATTTGAATAACTAAACAACAAATTTAATATAAACTTACTCTCTCAATCACTCACTAAATCACTCAATCACCGTCACAGTATCTTTACTATCTATCACGCAGTCACCAAATCACGCAATCACTGACTCTCACCCAAGCTAAACCAAAGTTAAAGCCAATGCCAAAGCCATGGTTAATACCAAGGTCAAGAATAAAACTAATCCAAGATACCAAGATCCTAAAATACTCGTATACCACATACCAAAACTATGAAAATACAAAAAAACCGTTAACTTACCAAGCCAAATAAAGCAATTATACACCATAAATGATAAATTTTCGCCTTTCTATGTATTATTATACTTATGTATATGTATTTATCGCCCATTTTTACCTATAATACTCGTATTACCAAACGAATACCAAATACATATTAAAAGTATTCCCCATATAAAATGCTGAACACCAACCAACTATAGCAACACTAAAGTCAAGCTAACCAAACCAAAAAAAAACTCCAAACAAGGCCGAACACACAGATAATCATCTGATATCGATACCGATACCGATATCACTACCACTACCGATACCAGTATATGTATTTGTTCCTCAACAACAACGACATAAACAAAAACAACAAGACACCAATATTTCCAACATACATAGCTATATTGACCATTTGAAATTTGTAAATATTGAATGTGGCTTTCAGTTAACGTTCCGAATTCGTCTTAAACTCCATAGATGCTAATTAAATAAAAAGGAGAAATTACCAAAATACTAGTTACTGTAAACATAAATTGCAGCAGATACCGAAATGATAACGATGCTTGAAGAACAAAAAATAACGCTAATTAATTTTATGAACTAGTATCATTTATACGTTATAGTTCAAGCTATGCAGGTCACTGCGTGAGACAGATCCTATATGAAAAATGTATAAGATCTGTTTATAACGCATCGACCTGCAGGCGATCTAAGTAAAAGATTTGTAGCAAACCGAAAAAAAAAGAAAAACTTAAGCTAAGCCCTCAGCCAAGGAAGAGACTTTGGAGTCGTTTATGAACCGAGCTGCTGCCTACTCGTATAACCGTATATCTATTCCTCAAACTATCTCTACAAATATATATGTATATGTCTAACTATATGTCTCTAACTTGTATTGTGTTGAATTTTTTTAAATTAACGTACCAAATTTACCACTTTACTTCAAATCTGTTCGTACATTTTTCTCCATTTAATTCAAATTCATCTAGTTGTTCACTCCATTTACTATCTACTAATAAGTATAATATATATATATATGTTTTTCATTTCAAAATGTTATTTTCTGTGTACAACACTTTCACGCTCACTCTCACTTACTCTCACTCACTCACTTACTCTATCTCTCTCTCTCAAATCTCTTATCTCTCGCAATTTTCTCACAGCTACATGCACAGCTTTCAGCTGTCGCACACATTTTTTTATTGTTCACTATACCACAACCACTTATACAACCCACAACTCACCACGCTCACAAGCCAACTCACCACGATAACGATCACGATCACAATCACGATCGCGAATCTTCGTTCACCGTTCACTGATCACCGTTCACCTTTCACTGGGTTAGACTTTGATCACTTTGAAGCAACTTGAATACAAAATTCACCACCGCTCAGCTCACAATTCACCTCAGCTACAAAATAGCAAAGCCCAAAATTTGTTTTGTAACACTCTGACGACCACATATCACTTATTCACCTACAAGCAACATGCAACAACTTAAAACTAAAACTTACCTCAAAACAAAACCAAACAAATCCAAACCAAAGAAAACCACCAACCACCATAACAAATTTGTGCATTCAATTTGAAGGAATTGATAAGCCATTATCGAAATTTCATGGGTGTGACCAGACCGTTTCAAAAGACGATTTATTCATTTCGTTTATTCGTTGTTATTCGTTGATCTATTTTAACCCTTTTCATAGTCAGCCGAAAGTAAAAAGAAAGTGAATCCATTTTATAAAATATCGATTAAGTGGTCATCGTTACGAACAAACTCAAATTCTTATTCAAATTCAAACTCGAATCTCAAAAATGCAAGTTCAAATACTTGTACGAATTGTGACAGCTCCAATTGGTTTTCAGCCCATCAAGAAGGCGGCCTATCTGAAGTGCAGCAATATTGGCAATCGATATCGATAACTCGCCAACTAATTCATCTTCAACTCAACCCTCAACGTCATTAGGAACTCACATCACTCACTTCAGTGGCCGCCCATCATTCTCGTCAATATTTAAATTTGCGTTCCCAGCAGTTTTAATCAATTGCTAGTCAACATATTCGTATTCGTTTCACACTTCACATCAAAATTTGATTATCGTTTCCGTTTTATTTTCCTTCTTGTTTTTTATTTTGATTTTTGTAATGGCAAATAAAGAAAACTCCAGGCCTGATCATATCAAATTGCTGTGACACCTTACTATACTTAAAAGATTATTTTTAATTGGAAATCAATTCGAAAGCTCAGAATTGCAAATTGTATTTATTTCATATTAATCAAGTAAAATTCTCGGGCACATGAACGCGCCCAAATTAAACAGTCGCTAAAAACACTCGCTCAACTTTGACAATCGTTATTCGGTAACGATCAGCGATCAACTATTATCGCATTTGGCCAGGTCCTGTTCAGAGTGGGTGCGGTTCCTGTGCCCGATTGGGCCCAATGTGTCCCAGCTCAGATCAGCAATATAAAAAATATTTTACAAGTACATATATGAAAACTGTACGTAAAGCGAAATTTTTTTTCTCTATTTGTTAATATATAAGTCAGTTAATTAATTGTAAGGCAAATCGTAAAAGAAATCCAATTGTTGATTAACATATAAAACAAATACAAAGAAAAGATAAGAAAAAGAAAGTAACCCTGACATATAAGTAAATGTACATACTTATAATACTTATATAAAGCACAAGAAAAACAACCAATTAATTATGAAAGACAGACATTCTTAGAAAATTTGTATTACAGTTTTGCCTTGAAACTCTTTTCAATTTATGCCCCCACCCCATTCTGATCCTCCTCTGCCAATACGCTTAATAATAATGTTCTCTCTCTTCGCATACGCACGAACAACCAACAATCGATAACCGATAACTGTTAACTGATACTTGCAACCGGCGATACAGGTGTCTCATGTCAAAATCGATTCACCTGTTTTTCGCCTGCACACAAACGCAACGGTTATTTTACTGATCACATTCTCGATTGCTGTGACAACGCGGCAGTACGTAGGAAATCCCATAGACTGTGTACACACAAGGTGAGATATCATCAACAAATTTACGAGCACTCATTTACTCGATCGACTTTCTACAAATATTAAATATTCCGAGTTATCCTTTAACTTTATATCCATACTATCCATATTATTCATGTTGTGCTTTTGACTTTGAACGGATATTCGGAATAGTTTTGATATTTAATTAACATACTAACATATCGAACTCATTTTTCCCGCAGAGACATTCCCGAAGATGTTCTCAACACATATTGTTGGATACACTCAACGTATACAGTTGTGGATGCGTTCATGAAAAAACAAGGTTCCGAGGTGCCTTTTCCTGGAATTCACAATTCACAGGGGCGTGGCCCTCTAACAATAAAGCACACAAAATATTATCAATGGGTAGCGTTTACACTATTTTTTCAGGTAAGTTCACAATATCTATCAATTCATATAACTATGCTGTGAATGTAAGCGTGCGCTGGTGAGCTTTCAAAAGCTGCCCCAGCATCCTGAATGGTGTTGTATCTGGGAAGCCTACGAAAGCTCGAAAGCTTGTTACAAGCGAACTGTCACGTGCTACAACCAAATAAATGCTTGTCAACAACACCCTTGCAAGCTCTGAAAGCTTTTAAGCTTTTGACACTATTGGCGTCCATGATAAAAGAGCTTTTAAAAGCTTTCAAGCTGTTTCATAAACCTTTAACATAATTTGAAATTGTATAAGAAATACTTATATCAGCAAATTTATGTCTATAATTGCATTAAATAAATAAATTGGAAATATAATTTAAGTTTCCATAGCAAAACCTATGGTTGGTAAGCGATCGGATGAGTTTTGCTATACGTAAATATGTTTAAAGGATATACATTTTTAAAGAGTTTGCTTCAGGATGGTATTTGAATTTCTTAAGGAAACTAAATGCATTCAATTATCCTCCATCTGAATGATGGATTCCAAGACCTATCCTAACCATCCTTGAATTAGTCGATATAGAACGACCCCATCACCTGTTTTGGCGATTGCCACTCGCCGTTCATAGCCCCGTTTCTAGGGTGAAGTACATGCAGCTCTCTGTGAGCAGGTGTGTTGGGTAAGGGAAGGGGTAAGGAGAATGGTGGCACGTCTAGCCAGGCGCATGGATATCAATTCGCTTGGGAGTCTCTTGCTGCCGCTTTACTTTGCTTGTGCTGCCTTTTGTTTTAAGCGGCGCCAAAAGCTCCCCCCAATCTCACAAATATTATTGTTGATAATGCTGATGATTATGGATTAATGCGGCGTAGACATAAGGAGATGCTGATGCAGACGAATCCATTACTCCCTGCATCATGTGTTTTGTGCCCTAACAAGTCCAGTTCTCAGTCCCAAAAGACTTTGTACCCATTGCGTAGCAGCCGGAAAAGCGAAGCAATAACTGCGCAACTATTTTTGGAGCAGCCGCCACAAAACTTATCAATGCTGTTTCTCTAACTGCAGGCAGCGTACGACTTCCCCTTGCCCCTTGCCGCTTACCTCTTGTCACAACTCCTCCACCTCCGCCTCCTTCTTCGCCACTCGCTCCAGTGCGGGATATTATTATATTTGTATGTCTGGGCTATTTTCGGTAAAAAAAAAAATGGAACGGGGAATGCAACCGCTTGACCCCGTTTAAACTTTACCGATGGGGCATACAGGCAAATGGGGAGGAGAAGGTGGGGAAGGGTGGGTGGCGTCCCTGGAAGGCTTAGTTAATTGCTTGGATCGATCTTCCTTAATATGAGCGTCTTTCATTAATTTGATGCACACTCTGTCCGATGATATTTGTATTAATTTATTAACGCAGCCTGAACGCAACTTGTGGACAGGGCAAGGCGGGAACGAAGGCGCCAAGAAGAAAAGAAAAGACTGAGAGAATTATAGAAAAAGTTCGTAAATTTACGAGGTATTTTGTGTGCGGCCGCGTATCTAACACACGCCTCTGGGGAATACCCAGCAAGCATGTCGTTAAATTATAATATCCTATTTAACAAATCATATTTCTTCTTGATCGCAACAACAACTGACGCAACCATTTGACAACCGTCAACCATAAAATCCGCGTGTGCGGTTTTTCTTTTTATTTCGTTTTCATTTTTATGCTCAATCTTTAGTGGGTGTTGATCATTAAATGGAAAATATCCATTACATTACTCAAAGCTGAGGGTGTCCAAAAAGTGGCCCCAAGTACCCGGGAGATGGTTCAGTTTCACTTAATTAAGTATCTTGTTTTTGTGAACACAGACTCCAAGCCGTTCTCTGAAACAAAACTATTGAACTGATTTTAATAGATATTTAGCGAAAGTGTCTTAAGGTTCAAGACCGTTAAAGACCTAAACGATTACTTTCGAGTATTTCTAAATTTGAGTTATTCTTTCTTCTTTCAATAGTAATATGTTAAAGACCGTTAAAGACCTAAACGATTACTTTCGAGTATTTCTAAATTTGAGTTATTCTTTCTTCTTTCAATAGTAATATGTTGTTTTTCACTAAGTAACTTACATTTTTTTTTTTTGGTAAATACACAAGTTTATTTATGCACGCCGCATGCTACTTTAAGCACTTTCGTGGCAGGGCAAGATTTTACAAAAGCAGTTATGGTACAGGTCTGGCAGGGTTTTAGTGACTCTAAACGGAAATGCTTGGCTCAGAGCTCAATTGATTGAGAGAAGGCGTAGCCTTTAACAGAGTTTAAAAACCTTAGCTGATGTCCTGCAGCAACCTGCCTGCAGGCGTCCGGCCGTAAATCCAGTTGTCTGAGATGTGCCTACGTGCAAGTCTTCTTCTTCCAAAAGGCCTTGCGAGATGCGAAGCAAGACAGTTTGAGTTAAGTAACTTACAAAATTTATCAGATACGTACGAAGTCTCATATTTTTATACCTTTTGGCCATTGAAAATGGTTTTCTGAAATGTATGTAGCAGGCAGAAAGAGGCGTGGCTGCCTCCACAAAGTATATACTATAGATTCTTGTTCAATATCAACTGCCGGGTCGAGAGTAAGAGACCTAAAATTTGATATGTAGGTTTCTGGATACCATACTCGGATCAAGTAAATTTTTAAATTTGTATGCGATCACTTTATCAAAGAGCTTCCATAGGAACGATCAGTCAAAAATCCATCTTCAGAATAAAAAACCTTTTCTGATTTCTGAGATATCTCAAGCAATCAGTCAAAGTATGCATTTCGGCTAGTCTTGTACAAATAATAGTGTACAAATGATTGTTGTTTCTTGAGATACATATATCAACCAAACTCACAGATTAGGAAGTGAGTCGGGCTTAGGCGAGCGAATCAAGCAGGGGCTGATATGCCTTTTGCCTTTAAATAAAAGAAGTTCGTCTACATTTGCACATATTTCAATACGACATCATCACTTAATTTTTTTCCTTGCTATTCGATTCACATGTTTGTTACTAAAATATAAGGTTATGGTTAAGGTGTTATGTTAACGATCCTAGCTTTAAGGCAAAAGTGATCATTCAATAAGAAATAAGAAATTGTAGATTATTCGATAATTACTGTATGCTTGCATTTGCTGACAACTCCAAGGTTATTTGGGCATCAATGAATTGACAATGGGCAAATTTGGCGACTAGATCACTTCACTTCCTAAAGCATTGGACATTAGGAATAATGCATTAAAACATTTGGCGCAGGGCCCAAAGAACAAAGTGTTATGCATTTTACAATCCGCATTGTGCATTAATGAGCCGGAACTTTTCCGGCGCAGACGGCGCGCCGCCTGCAACTGCACTAAAAGCCTGAGGCGGAGACGAAGACTAAGACTAAGACGAAACTGAATCTGGCCGGGGAAAAAAATTTGTCTTAATGGCCGAATTATGCACAGAAATCTTCTTTTGTCTTAGGCAGGCAACTCACGTAAACCCAAACCAATTGAATTTTAATGGGCACATCCGGTGGATGGGGATACCCATCCACAGACTCCAGTCCAACCTTTTACACCATTCACCATTCATAATACTCGCTTATTGTTCCTGCAGTATTCGAGAGATGGGGAGAAGGGGCGGATGGGAGATGGACGATGGGCGATGCGGCAGCTGTCCATCATGGCGACATTTTGCGTTGCGACAAATGACAACTTAATCAAATCGCCAATGGATGTCAGACAGTTTTTATTTCCATAACTCCCCAAGTAGTGCGGTTAGCAACTGAAAACTGGCAACTGGAAAATAGGAAATGGAAAATGGGAACTCTCGAATGGCAACTGTCAGCTGGCAGACCTTATTGATATGCTCCACATGGTGTCTGGGTGCAAAAATCAAAACACGCATAAATTCTATGCCCATATATCCTGTGTCGTCGCATGTCCCCATGTATTGTGTCCTGTGTCCTGCGAAGCCTTTGTTTGGCTGATTGCAGCAATAATGAGCGGAAATCGCACAAGCAACAAGGAGACAAGTAGACAAACAGCTGGACAACAATGCAAGGCAACTTTGCGTCACGTATTCCCCATTTCATTCCCTCATCTTCAATCTCCTCTCATCTCCTCTCTATTCCCTCTATCTCTATTTGCATTCAGTCCTTTGACTTTTGCTATGGACTTTTTTTTGCTGATATCTGTGCATGGCATTCTGTTGATAGTTGCGGACGTCTCGTGAGTGCGCGAAATAAATATGAGCATCATGTAAATAGTTTGAACCAAGCACATTGGGTCTACACTGATTCTCTTTGAGTCGAAATGAAAGTACTGCTTGAAGTTAAATAAAAATATTAATGATTGACTTTTATTTAAATTAAATGAAGGAATAAAACTTTAAACCATGGCGAAAACTAAATATATTTTATAAAGTTAATACCAAATTACAATGCCATTATAGCCATAGCTTCGAATGCCTTCAGGCGGTTGGTTTTAAGTTAATAAATAATCCTATAAAAAAACCTCTTTACGATATCCAATTTTGTGAGGACCAATATTAAATTTAACACATCAATTACACTAGTTTACAGCCAAAATGCAAAGTCAATGAAAGTATTTTTTTCTTATGAACTTTGGCCGGTTAAACACGAAAATGGCATTTAAAAATTTTTTTATGGAAGCGTTTTCGAAATATTCGAATTTTTTGAGGTCGATGGATTTGCATAAACTTTACCTTATTTCCTTTGAAACAGTATCGGCTTTACGATAATCGAGTAAAAAAATTTTATCTCATTGATTTTTTTTTTTTCCAGGACGATATGTTAGCTTTCAAAATCAAAAAATTACAAAAAACGCCCATTTTCGAACTTTATAAAATCGCTAGCACCTGAATTGCTGAACCGATCTTAATACTCTATGAAAGAAAGTTGAAGAGAATTAACTTACCTTTAATTTAAGTGCTTGGTTGGCAAATTCGGATAAGTAGATTTGGAAGTAAACTCAAAAGTGTTGGAGTAACCTCAAAAATTCGAAAAAATTCTAGTATTTCGATAACGCTTCCATAAAAAAATTTTTAAATGCCATTTTCGTGTTTAGCCGGCCAAAGTTCATAAGAAAAAAATACTTTCATTCACTTTGCAAAAAAAAAATTTATTTTGTAAACTAGTGTTATTTAAAAAAAAGCTTGGTGAGGAAAACTCAAAATACCTTTCCAACGACATATATAACATAGTATCTGTAGCTTGTATCGTTTGGAAGCTGTGGTGGTGTCAATTTTAGCAGGTGCTAGCGATTTCCCGCTAAGCTAGCGATTTTCCGAAAAATCGTAGAACAAAAGTTTCTAGATTTATGATCGGGAATAGGTTCACATACACATATTTAAGCTATTTTTGCGCTTTGATACATACAAACACACAACAAAACTGACTGTGCATCTCATTTTCGGAAGGCGACTAAAAAGTTAAAAGTTAATTATCTGTCGAAAAAATAAAAAATTAAAAAATTGTATTGGCAGTGAGCAGAAAGAAAATCAAAATACAATTTATACAAATCAAGGCTTTTTTTTATAAAATGGTAAATTTTTAAAATGTATATGTGGATAAGTAGATTCAAAAGCTGAGGCAATTAAATTACAATAAAATAAGTACATGGCAATAATAGAATAGAAATTAAAATGATCAAACTCAAAGTATTGTTGCTTATTGACAAGTTCGATATTATACTTATTATTTGATCTAACAAAATAATAATTAATATAATAATTATCAATTTGTCTCGCCCCACTGTGTCTGTAATGGCTACGCAAGCCCAACGGCATTTTGTTAGGCGGTCTGCCAATCGCTATGGTACTGGAGCTGTCCATTGTTCGGTGTGTGTGTGTGTTTGTGTGTGTGTGTGTGGTATGGTGTGTGGCGAGTATGCTCTTCTGGGCTGTTGGGCTGCTGGCCACAGATTGTTGCAACAGTCACAACTACAACCAAGGGTGTTGAGTATATCGAACGTTGTCGTCAGTTCATTGTTGTTTACAGCCAACATCGAATATATACAACAAGCAACAGTGAGCTCACTCACACACACAGAGAGAGACACACACATACAAGCATAATCAGACACAAGAAACAGCCGACCGCCAAATGCAACATACAAAAGCATTGAGACAGAGACATCAACAAGCCGGAAGTGTAGTGAATGTGGCTCGCGAGCGAGATGGTAAGATGGAGAGAGAAAGAGAGAGCGCGAGAATAAATAGATGGTGAGAGACAGTGAGATAAATAGATAGATAGAGATAGAGGAACAGCTAGGGACAGAGAGAGCAAGCGAGCGAGCAAGAGAGACAGCTGGCAAGGGAAATGTTGACAGAGATCTGTCGGAGAGAGCGAGTTTTTGGCCAGCAGCAGCAGACCTGGCCGGGCCAACGTTGGGGCCATTTCCGCAGTGTCTTTTAGGTTGGCGAGGCGAACGCGCGCGCGTTTTTCCTGCTGTGATCTCGAACCAACAGCTAAACAGCTAACAGCCCAAAAGCCAAAGCCAAAAGCCAATAGGCGACAGTCGAACAACGAATTCGTCGGGAAGCGAGTATCGAAAGTCGAAAGTGGAAACTGGAAAGTCGGGAACAGCCAGACGCGGCGGCAATTCTCCAATTGATTTTATTAGTTTCTTACGTTTTTTTGTTTTATTTTTTGTTTTTTAATCGACGTCCTCGAGTTTCAACTACCGCTCAGTGTGTGTTTTCGGTTATTGGCCAGTGGATGAACATTATTTTTTTTTGTGGTTGTGATTGTTGTTGTTGTTAAATAAATGTGTCCTGCTGAGCAGTGCGATCCAAAAAATGTGAAGAAGTCCTTCGACACGTGATGCAGCCGTCCGCAGGCCTCGTGTCCGCCCGCGCCCGCAACGCGAGAGACGAACGCGAATGCGATCGATTGAATTCGAAATATTCTTGGGTGATATTCTCATTTCTCGTTTTGACGATCTGTTTGATATTTTCACAAAAGTCTCGGCAATTGCTCACTGAATACGAGTATGAATACTGTACTCGTATCTGTGTCTGTAAATGTATCTGCATCTGTAGTCGTAGTCGCAGTCGCAGTCGCAGTCGTAATCGTTTGATATGCCCACCGCTCTGGCCAACGCTCCATCATAATTAACTCTACAAAGTAAATAAACGAACCGGTCAAATGGACCTGGCCATGTGTTTATGATGCGAGGTGGTCGTGGCAACAGTTTCACATTCACATTCACAATCCACAAGTCCAAAATTTCACATGGCTTTTGTTTTTATTTTTGCAATATTTTTTTTTATGCGGTGCACATGATGTGATGATGCCAGGAAAAGAAAACACAAGATAGAAGAGAAGAGATGAAAGGAAAGGAGAAGAGAACTACATTACTTGGTGTTCAATCACCCACGGCTTTCCGCCTACAAACGACCACGCCCACCTCATTCAATACATTCGCAAAACAGAACATTTTTGCCTTTGGCAGATCTCAGTGATTGTCGAAACGTTTTTACGTGCACAAATTTCCATTTTTCATTTTATTTTTATATTCTATACAGGCGACTTCGACGTCGACGTCGACGTCGTTGTCTGCGTCGTCGTCGACGTAGCAGTTGTTGTTGTTGTTTCTGCTCTCGATCTTGTAGTTTTTGTTGTTTAATATCATTCACACTTAGTTTAGAATGATAAATTAGGTTCGAGTCTCTTGTTTGGAAAAGCGTTGAATGTGTTTTAATACTCAACTCATTTGTTTTGGGAAGTTGCCCCCCGCTGGAGGGAAGTTTTCATAAACTGAAACAAACAATTTCGTACATCCCGTTCCAATTAAATTAATTATGGATAATAAGAAGTGGCATATGTACATTAGGGTGTCCCTTATTTAGTCAAAGTCAATATTTTTAAACGCATACGGGCTAGTTCTGTTCATTAGGTCCTAAAGCACTCAGAAATAAATTTTCACCTCAATCGAAGTATGATAACCCGTGCCGACTTGGATCGGAAAATTTCAAAATTATATGGGACAAAAAAAATTTTTTTTTATTTTTTTAATTTTTTATTTTTTTATTTTGTTCATTAGGTCCTAAAGAACTCAAAACCAAGTTTTCACCTTGATCGGAGTACGATAACCCATTCAAACTTGCATTGAAACATCAAAAACAGTGTTTTTACACTGATTATACATTTTTCGATGATTTTTCATGTTTCAAAGCAAATTTGAATGGGTTATCGTACTCCGATCAAGGTGAAAACTTGGTTTTGAGTTCTTTAGGACCTAATGAACAAAATAAAAAAATAAAAAATTAAAAAAATTAAAAAAATTTTTTTTTTGTCCCATAAAATTTGGAAATTTTCCGATCCAAGTCGGCACGGGTTATCATACTCCGATTGAGGTGAAAATTTATTTCTGAGTGCTTTAGGACCTAATGAACAGAACTAGCCCGTATGCGTTTAAAAATATTGACTTTGACCAAATAAGGGACACCCTAATGTACATACATACATACATATCCGCATTTGAAACAGTAATGATCTAAATTTACCAATAATCTAGATATCTTCATACACCAATTGCCACATTAACTACTGTTCTTGAAGACATTCAATCATTCTGGGATTTCATTTTAATTAAGCACATGGACTCAACTCCTTTTCGTTATATTGTGGAAATAAATTAGACATAATGTAAAGTTTTCATTGAAACAGAAGTCCTTCCCATTATTTTATTTTTGTGTAACTTCAATCCGTTAAACTTACGTACAAATCACAATACCACCAATTGATTTCAGTAGGTTTTACCAAACTTTTGATCTAATATTCATTTTCTTTAGATCGACATGCTTGTGTATACTTATATAAATATTCACTCATATAGTATTTGGGTATATGGGCATATGGTATTCTTTAAGAACTTAATCGTATCAACCTCAAACTGTCTGCGCGTCTTTGGCTTTCATATTTTTATTTTCATGTCCCCAAAATTATTTCAAAATCGTGTTTTTCTTTTTTGTTTTGTAAACGAGTATACGAGTATTTTAATTTTTATCGAATGCCACGCAACCGCAAGCACAAAATGTCTGACAACAGGAGCTTACGTCTAAAAACCCCATGACAAATCCATATCATTTAACAGATTGACTTTATAGCAAATATTTCTAAAAACTAAGGATATAACATACACGACAAAGAGAGATTTAATTGTTACTTTAAGACCTCAATTTGGTTTTAACGGTTAGAAGGAATAAATTTATCCTTTCCCAAATATTATATGCAACATAAATGTACATATAGTATTACATGGGATAATTTTTAAATTTACAATGTAACTTCAATTATTGAGTTAATCTTTTTAAATAAGATATACTATATATATTCATATATTTATATGAATATTGTATTCATTAATTTTCATTCATTTTCGTATTCGCTGATGATCAAGCAAATCTTTAGTTTCTCTGCTTATTTTTCTTGTGATTTCTCATTGCTCACATTTGTCAGGCGGCGAGGAAAACCCAATTAGTCATCAGGGTAGATGCCGAGCTCTGGGATTCCTATTTGATAGCTGCTCTCCTTCTTCTTCTTGTTTTTTTTTTTTGTTATTCTTGTTGTAGTTGTTGCTGTTGTTGTTCATATTTTGTTGTCTTCCGCACAATTTGAAATCATAATTATAGATGCGTGTATTTAAATTTAGACTCGCATTGTTAGCGCCTCACGTTTGAATAGAGCAAAGGGAATGGAGAGTGAAAATTGAAAAGTGGAACAAGCACAATAAAGAGAATGGGATCGGGAGTGAGAAAATGGGAGAGTGAGAGGGATGGGCACGAAAATTAGAGCTCGTTTAACTTAATTAGGCATGCGTAGCGACAACAAACAAATTTTCGTGGAAATCTGGGAAATTTGGGAATTGGGGAATTTGGGAATTTGAAATAACTGGGCATTATCATGGAGCATGCCTGGCATATTTCCAAATGCCCTCGCCACCAAAATATTTGTTGAAATGTCAAGTGCAGTAGTTGCCGATACTAAAAGCGAATCATTTTATAAACAACAACGGGGAGCTGGCAACAACAAATTACAAATTAAACACAAGGCACAAACAAGAAGCGAGAAGCGAGAAATGTTGCTGGAATAAAACTTATGCGATTTGCTGTCAGCTTACGAAATGTAGGCCTTGAGTTTGTACTATAATCTGCGATCAACAATCGACAACCCACGATCTACGATCTTCATATATTACAATATACATATTTACATGTATCTCGCTGTCGATTTATCTATCTGCTGCTTGTTCTCAATGGAGTCTTCAGTTCACAGTTTGCAGTCAACATCGATCATCTCTTCAACACTTGTTAGCGCGTTAATTATTTTGGTGAAGCCTTCGCCATTGACTTTGCTGGGTTTATTGGGCCACGTGTGCGTATACGCAATTTGTAGATGAATAGACGTAGACGTAGTTTTTTGGTACGTTTTATTATGCCTTCAGACTCGACAATTTGTTTATAAACATTGCAATTTTGAATTTTACTGAACATTGTACTGTTCATTTGGTAGCAGCCCAGCTGCGTCTGAGCATAAATTTATTAACATACATATGTATGTATAGATCGATGGAAAGATAAATATGTAGATGGATGGGTGAATGGAATGGGGTGGAATGGGGTGGGAGGGGTGGAAGGGCAACCCTATGTCTATACGGACTAGAACCAGAAATGGAAGCCCATTTAATGCCACATTTTATTTATATGCTCGACTCGTTTTTTATTTGTTTTGTTTTGTTACGAAATTTCAATGGTTGCCGCTAAAATAAATATTTTCACTCGTACATTGTAGCATAGAGAGTTGAACTGCTTCCCATTGCTTTTCAATAAACAAACTGAGATGAAGAGAACTCTGTGAAAATATTAAACAAATTTCGCACGTTTTTCAAAAGTTTATGACGCGTTGCGTCCGTTGCTTTGATATTGTATTAATTTCGATGTATTTCATTGATTGATTTCGTGTCGTCGTCACAGAAGAAGTTAGAATTCTGATCAGAGATCGAATTTGAGCTCATCTAAAAAACAAAACAATAGCCAATCGAATCTTAAAAGAAAACAACAAAAGTATAAAAAAAATTACACAACAAAAAAAGTAATCAAAACCAAAGCAAAACATAAATTGAAGAATTTACCCAAAAATGCCAAGTTCTGTGAAAGGGAAACGCGTAACTAAAAAGTGTCGATCCAATCACTCCAATCACTCCAGCAGCCAGTCAAATCAGACAAACCAGCCCCATCAGAATCGGCCCCACAGCCGGCTGCCTCTTCAGTTATCCGTCCCGACAAATGGTCGATGGTTCCGGGCCAAATCAGCTGATTGTCAGCTGCCGATGATGGGATTGCCGCGCAAGAGAAAGACCTCCAATCCCGAGCATAAAAAAGCCTCAACGCGTATACATCGGTGGGCTACACGATAACTCGAGTAGTACTTGGAAGTAGTACATCAGTACATCAGTACATCAGAGAGTACATCACACAGAGAGATACTCACACACACACACACACTCACAGTCACAGTCACAGTCACAGAAATCAGAAATTGACAACAGAGAGATACCAATTGAGACTTGGTAAAGACTCCGCGCGCTCTGTTTAACAAACCATGTTAGATATATTTCGTGGATTGAAAAACCTTGTAAAGGTCAGTCACGTTAAAACCGATTCGATAGTATTCCGCCTCCACTACTCAATAACTGTGATGATTCTGATGTCATTCTCGCTAATTATAACCACACGCCAGTATGTGGGTAATCCAATTGATTGTGTACACACTAAGGATATTCCCGAAGATGTTCTCAACACATATTGTTGGATACAATCGACGTATACGCTCAAGAGTTTATTTTTGAAAAAGCAAGGCGTTTCGGTACCATACCCGGGTATTGGTAATTCCGATGGCGATCCCGCCGATAAAAAGCACTACAAATACTATCAGTGGGTGTGCTTTTGCCTATTTTTTCAGGTGAGTCCAAATGTGCTCGAATCAGTGGCTTAAACTTAAATAAATATCTATTATTAAAAGCTTACACCACTTTTATTTAGGTTTTAATATTCGTGCCCAAATCGGAACATTTTCTTAATTTAAATAAAATATTTTATTAAATGTAGACTTTATATTCAATAGACATCTAAAAACGACGTAGAAAATATTATTACTTTCGTATTTAAATGGAACTGAAACATTGAACCAAACTTTCTACACAATTTAAATAGTTTATTTTAGAATTCGTGTTTGCAAAAATTAATGCAAATTAAAAAGTATTAAACTGTATTCCGCATGAGCGGTGACCCTTTTTTTATTAGATTTAGGATAAAGATTTACACAATGGATTCTGCGAGACACAAAAATATAGTATATTTTGTGTTACAATAAGTAAAGAATTGAAGCATTGATTTAAGTCCAGTTAGTGAAATGCATTTATTAACTTTGCATTAAGGCTAAGTATTATATTTAAGAATGTTCGTTTTTCACTTTATCGGACTGAAATTTATTAGCTCAGAGTGATTGCATTCCGCAAAATTTCACCGAAATGATATTAGAGCAGGCTAAAGAAATTCAATTCCGTAAAATCTTACCGAAAGTGAAAACCGGAACAGGACTGTAGATTATTTATTGCAAGCATAATTTCATTTTCAATAATTGATTTGGGTTGATATAACATAACTAAAGAAGGAGGCAATTAATTAATACTTAATTCATAAAAAAGACTTCAGGAGCTGTAAAAGACTTATTTCAATTCTTGCAAAAGCGTTTCTTTTATTCAAAAATTTATAAATCGCAATTCGGAAAATTAATGAAAAATAATATGTGACTAGGATCAAATACTAAGGACTCGTTGCATCCCTGCCTTTGCTTTTGCCACCAGCGTAAAATGCTCTCCCCTTAGTTGCACTTTCCCCGCGAAAAAACCGATTATATTATTTCGGTCATCGCCTGTCTGTAAGTAATTTTATGCCGCAGATGAGTTTATTGTCGTGCGGCAAGCTGAACAATTTGATGGATTAAGTAATTAAGAGTGTTTCAGTGTGCACACACACACACACACACGCACACACATGAAGAAACCCATTGTGATATGCTTACAGACATATGTACTTAAGTATGTATGGATTATACTTATTTATGCACACGTATTCCGTATGAACGCGTACGTTTTTCTTTTCAATACAAATTTTAAATTTCCAAATATTTGTGCTACTTTTTTTTGTAGTTGCTATTGTTATTATTGCTTTAGTTTCTGTTGTTGTTGTTGTTGTTGTTCTTGTTATAGGTCGGCCTTTGAAACGCAAGCAATTTGAATGGCTATAGCCAATGAAACTGAAATGTTTAAACATGTTCATACGAGTCTAACCCGAATTCGAATTGTTGCTGTTGCGAACATTTCACTTACGTACACTCAAGGCCAACAACAGTTGACTGGGCCGCTAGTTTCACTTTGTTGTGACGTATGTGCATACGTTATATGAGTACGTAATACGTTGATGGAATCGAACCGAATCGAATCACACACAAATTTTGAGATGTTCCGAATATACTCGTATATTTGTACATACATAGAAACAGCCCCTTGCAGTCATCAAATGCTTTGCTGTTTTAATTTTGTATCTTATCGAAATGAAATTACTATAGTAAGTGCTCTCTATGGCTCATCCCATTTAGCCAAGTGATTTTCTAGACTTTTATTCATATAACCTCGATATTATTAACATTGAATTCACTCTTCAAGTTATGGTTTTATCTTGTGAGCTTACTCCTGTTCAACATTTATCCTACAGCTCATTTCTTTTCAACTTCACATTCCTTTATTCTAAATGATAGTCTTAATGAGCCGTATGTTTTAGAGCCGTTTGTTTAACCTAAATTCAATTCTTTTGTCGCATGAGTTTTCATTTCCTTTAACTTCCTCAATTAAAGTTTCCCTTCAATTTAGACATAATATTCACTTGTCCACATTCGATACTGTTTTCGAATGTATATTATAAAGATTTTTAAGCTCTACTAATCTTTTCAAGTGATTCTTAATACCATACGCTTGAAGTCATATAAATAATTTTCAAGCTCAAATGATCTTCCCAGGGGAACTTTAATGGTATTTGATAGTATCTGGTTTGTTACAATGTTTCATGTCTCGGGTCGTGAGTCGTGAGTGGATTTTTGTGGCGAGGGGCGCTGCATGATTACACAATGATATATCTTCCCGCTAACAATGTACAAATATTAAATGTATATTTTTATCACACTTTTGTCACAGTCACCACTCGTTGTTTTCTGTGTGTTCTATGTTAGAAATGAATGCGGAGAGGAGGAAGCAGAGGTAGGCTATGTTATTTGCCTCGGCTTCGGCTTCGGCTCGCCGCGTTTCTCGGTTAGTGTCACATAGGCGATTATATGTTGGACGTCGCCGTCATAGTCACCCAAATACCTATAAATACATTTATTATGGTATTCTCCCTGCTTAATGACGCGTAGACGCCGTTTCTATAATTTACACATTTCCATTCTGCTTAATTTGTGGATTTATTAATAAAAGCGACGGGTGCGACGAGTGCGACGGATGCGACCTGAAATCGAATACAATGCATCGATACTTACACTAAAGTATGTATAAAGCATCTGCAACCTGGGTATAAATACTTGTATATACTATATAGTCGATGGATATTCGTGGATATACATACATTTGTATAGTGTGTATAAATATGGAAAAAGATAAATAATAACAGCCAACGATCATAAATGATATAGGAAAACAAGAAAAGTCATAAATCCATGGACAACATCTAGTCAACTATAAAACACCTGGAACGAGACTCTCGTTAACTATATTAGCCCCAAAATAGATGCGACAGATGTATGGGTGAATGGATCTCAGGACCTTGATACGCGGATATCATGGTCGAAAGAACGGGGGCAACGGGGGAATCAATCATCTGCTGATCGGCGATTGATCGTGCTCGCTGCTAATGGCCAGACCATTAAGTTCGACAATGCAGCTATAAAATTTAAAAGCAAAATTTGCTTGCAGCAAGCCATCATCATTATCATCATCATCGTCATTATCGTCATCATCGTCATCATCGGCATGATCACGGACCCGTTCCTGACCCCTTTCATCGAATCGGATCGGATCGGATCATATCGATCAAGCGCTCCCCTCAGATATGTCAAAAATCAGAATTTTCTTTGCCTAGCTGGATATCTGGATATTTATTGAAAAGGCACAGACAAACATAAAAGTGAACAAATAATAATTCTGGCCAAATGCCAGCGCAATGCCGAAACAAAAATCGAGCCCCAATGGAATGGAATGGGATGGGATGGGATGGGAGAGGGATGCGTTACGTTCCAATGGGATAAGATGGGATGAGATCGCATAGGATGGGTTGCTTTCAGATAGGGTGGGGTGGGGTGGGGTGGTGTTTAGTTTGTTTTCGAGTTGGGGATCGTATGCGTTAGGGAGACGGGTTGGCAGCATGACGCCGACGACGCCGACGACGGCTGGACTCCCCAACAGAGTTGCATGGACATGTGTTTATATTTGACTTATGTGGTTTTATTTTTGTTCGCACTATCCAAGAGCAGGGTGTGGGCAGCCAACACGGAACCCGAGATCAGATCAGGCAACAGGCAACAGGCAGGCTGACAAACTAACAAACCAACAAACCAACAAACTAACAGACTAACAGACTGGCAAACTGGCGCACTTGGAGTAGACGGGAAGACCGCCCACACTTGTGCTCTGGATATTACAGCTTGGACTCGTTCTTGGGCCATAAGACGTGAACATCTTTGCGTTATTGAAAATGCAAATATTTCCCTTTTTCGCCATTACTGTGCGCACAGTGGTCTAGAGTCAATTGTCTCAAGTATTAGAAAATTATTTTTAATTATCATGTTTTCGCTTTTTAAAATATATATACATATGTCTATTCTTAACTGAACAATGTGCACACATAGTCAAGACTTTTCTATAAAAAAAAATATTTTATGGAGTGTGTAAAACGAGCTACACAAGTGATATTTTATGTTAGAAGTTTGCCAGGCAAATATATTTATTACTCGACTCATTTATGAGCATTCTGAAGACCTTGTATTTTTAGTGTCTCTACGAGGCAGTTTCAGTGCATTGAGTTGGCTACCAGCTGGTTTATTCATTCTGATGTAAAATGCATATGAATAAACGAGTATAATTAAGGAAACCCATTTCCATTTCTATTTCTGTCTATACATTTCGAGATTTAAAATGAATAAAACGAGCCAGGCTCATGCGGCATTCGAAGACATTCAGGCCTGTTCCGGTTTTCACTTTCGGAAAGATTTTGCGGAAGTGAATTTCTTTAACCTGCTCTAATATAATTTCGGCGAAGTTCTACGGACTTATTTTACTTTGAGCTGATGAGCTTAAGTCCGATAAAGTGAAAAACGAGCATTTTTAAATACTGCGCCTAAATGGAATACTTCACTAAATGCTATAAAAAAAGTGAAAACCGGAACAGGCCTGATTATGTTCACAAAACGTAGTATCGTTTTTTTTTTGTAAATTTACTATACCTGACAGCAACGATTTGTACCAATATATTTTAAGCAACATTGTTAGAATACGAAAAATTATTGCTTGCTTAGAGCAAAACTTTACAGAAGCAAATAACATGGCAAATTTGATATTTCATTTAATATTTTTGATAATTAGCATTTTTACTATGCAATTTACTTTTTTCATCAGCATCAGCATTTTCTTGACACTTCTGTCACTAAACGAGCTGAGCATATACACTAAGTTTAAGCTTAGGTCCTAAAAATGGGTTGGTTAATTTTTGGTCTAGCAAACTAACATAAACAATGCGTAATCATGTTAACTTAATACCCTTAATGCGAATTTATTTCATGATTTCATTCTAATGTGTTGTCAACAAAGATTAAAACCGTAACCATAACTATAACCGTTAACCGGTACTAACCGATTAAAATTTGTAACTGTTACTGAAACCGTAACCGAAATCGTAACCAAAACCCAAAAACCGAAACTTTGGAAATTTTTTAACAATTTGCTTTTCAAAATTACGTATTTTTAAAATTTTTGAAAATCGTTTTGCAAACCGAAATTATGCCGGTATTTTGAAACCGAAACATAATCATTGCCAGTTACCGTTACGTAACCGATATATACAAATTTGGCATAACCGATAACATAAATGCGATTATAACCTAAAAGCAGATAAATCTGGTTTGTAATTTTGACCCCTTAATTCTCAAAATCACGGAATGTCTGGAGAAAATGTTTACTAAATTATACATAAAGCTAAAAAAGGTATAAATACAAAGTAGTAATCAGAAAAGACAATGGTCTTTTTATAATATGGTTAACCAGTAATCAAATCCTGCTGAATGACATGATACCTCTTTAATAAACCTGCCTATGTTTTCCAAAAATGTATATTTCTCGTTAAAAAAATAAGAATCTATACTATTTGTATGATCTATTTTTTGTGATAATTTGAACATTTTAATTGCCAAAAATTGTGTGTTCAATGCAAAATGTAGTAATCAGGATTGGTAATGAAAGTCATACATATGTATTAATAATAATTTATTAATTATACTGGGGTGCCACAAAAATCTCTTTCACTTGAATTTGACGTACATTTGTATGAAATTTACGTCATTTTTCAGGTGAAAGAGATTTCTGTGGCACCCCAGAATATTAATTTTTGGCTTCACTTCGAATGAATATATTTTTTGTATTCCACTGCTTCTATCCCACTGTTCTGTGACGGAGGCAGTCTTTTGTGTTGACCGTCGACTTTTCTGCAGCAGAGGCATCGTCAGAGGGAGAGGGCAACAGCTGAGGAGAAGGCAGCGGCAGCAGCTAAAGCATCAGATGCAGAAGCAGAAAAGCAGCGGCTGCTGTTGGCTTTTACTTTATTTTGCTTTGATTGCAGTTGCATTTATGCGATGTTTTCATGGCAATTTGAACGCTTGCCAAATTGCTTTTCATACACACGCATGTGCGTCTTATGTCCCCCCCTTTTGCCCTCTTTCCCCTTTGGCCGCCATCCCTGGTCCTTCCTTTGCCCTTTGGCCAGCACCCACAAAGATTTTGGTTGTTGTTCTTATTACTGTTGCTTATCGTCGAGTCGCCAAGTCAATTTGCAAGGCCGAGATACAAATACATCTCGATTGCGGGCGAGAATGAGATGCACATAGGAAAAGAAATACTAGAATTGTGGCCATTGAAAGGGCAAGCGCATAAGGGAAGTGTATGGCAACCGTTGTTGGCCCGGCCCAAAAGACGGAGGTTAAAACAAAACTCGCATAAGGCCAAAAGCACATCAAACGCATCATTTGACTTCCGGCAAGGCGTTACAAGCTGTGAGCACATCACTTGTCCATTTGTTTTGTTGTTGTTATCGTTGTTATCGTTGTTGTTATTGTTGTTATTGCTGTTGGTTTTGTTGTTGTCGCTGTCGTTGTTGTTGCCGCTGCCGTCAGAAGACGATACAATGTGCCACAGATGTTAGACGGCTATAAAACTATGCGGCGACGCCAATTTCAATTCTATACTCAAACTGTTGCAACAGGCGCAAAATAATGCAAAATTTCGTGGCAACAAAAGCACGTTCGCCCCCAGCTCATCATCATCTCCTTCGGGTTCCATATTTCCATTTCCATTGCCATTCCCCTTTCTTCCAAGTGGTATTTGCGCGTGTGGTGACGTTCGAGTTTCGAGTCGAGTCGAGACGAGTCGAGTCGAATAGATGATTACACTCATAGACGAGTATGGGTACTAATAGTTATTTTAGCATTTGGCAAATGCCAAATGAAAATGAAAATTAATATGAATATGAATATGGAAATGGAAATGGAAAGGGGACACTGTGTGCAGAAAGATTGGCGCAGACAGCCGCCATTTGGGCGCCCACTAAACAAACTGAACTCTCACCTCGACGGGCATTAGAAACCGCGACATGTGCTAAGCCCGAGATGTCTAATGTCTGACTGCTGGGACTGCTCTGGCCTGGCTGTCTGGCTGGGAGGGATTACCACCTGCCCACCACAGATGCTGATGCTGCCAAACTAAACAACATTTTCACAATCTACTCGCAGCGTCAAATTTACGATACAAGTTATTATTTATTTGTCATCAGAGCGCACATAAATACAGAACGAAAGACTGACAGAGATCCATATAATTGGGCAAGATTTAAGTCTTTGTCGCGCTGTCTGTTTTTTTTTTTTTTTTTTTTTTTTTATCCATCTTACTGTCGCTCTTGATCAATCTGAATATATGTTTTATTCTTTTATTTTGTATTTTATTTATTTATTTAACGCATCGCATGAGTTGCTTGTGTTTCGCTAATGGATCACAGCTAATTGTTTTGATGACAAGTCTATAAATATAGGCAGACAGACAGACAGACTGACTGAAATTAGCAAATAAGTAATAATGCATGAGAGCATCAATCGTTTAGGAAGGTCATCCAAAGGCGATCTTAAGTATATCTAGTATAATATATTTGGCATTGCTCTAGCTGGAATTACGAGCTGCCCATTCCGTGATCTCGTACCAGCAAAAAAAAAAACACAGCTGGCGATTGTCACTTGTCAAATTAAAGCGCTTTTACGACAATTTCCAATGCGACAGACAGACGCCCACGCACTCACCTTTACACACAGCTCTCTCTCTCTCTATCTATCTTGCTCTTTCTCTCTCTTATGCTCTCTCTATTCTCTCTGTTTCAGGCAATCTTATTTTACACACCAAGATGGCTGTGGAAATCTTGGGAGGGTGGCAAGATTCATGCGCTCATCATGGACTTAGATATAGGCATTTGTTCCGAAGCCGAGAAAAAACAAAAAAAGAAATTACTTTTAGATTATTTATGGGAAAATTTAAGGTAAGAACACACGCATATCAGAAGAAAATTTGCAATTCGATAATGCTTTCATTTCAGATATCACAATTGGTGGGCGTACAGATACTACGTGTGTGAGCTTCTTGCCCTAATAAATGTGATAGGTGAGTAACAACAGCAACAGCAACAACAACAAAGATCATGTTCAATGATCATTGTCATCATCATCATAATCATAATCATTAATGCAGTTGCAGGGAACAGGTGCAGAACAGGGAACTGTTCCAGTTTCCAGCAATTTAATAAACAAATTTGGGGTTAACCATACACAATACTCGGGCGTATACGTAATATGTATACGTTATAGACTCACTCAGCTTTCCGTGGAAAATCAATGACGAATTTTCATCGACTGACCGACCGACCGACCGACCGACCGACCGATCCGACCGACCGACCGACCGTCCGACCGACCGAAACAGCAGCCGCATCAAAATAAACAAATTTTTACTTATCGCTTTTCGGATTCGGATTCCTGACTCCAATTTGCGGACAACGTTTCGCTGCCACGTGCGCTGAAATCTCATTTCTGACACAATAATTAACTGTCAGAATACATAAAAAATAAAAAACAAAAAAAAATAAATAAACAATTATCGATCAGACTAATACCAATGTATTGAGAGATGCACATAGTCTTGACTAATTGATTCTGGACGTTTGATTGGCCCCAACTAATAATGCCACTGAAATACCCTGGATAAATTCAAATAGGGAACAATTGTGGGATAAATAACATATACTAACATTAATCATACATTAACTTAAATAATAGCTAACAATGACTGTAGTTTAAATATTATTTACTAATATACTAATATATCTAACAATGAATTCTATCAATAATCCGAGTCAATCAGAGCGATGATCTCAGATCTTAGATCTCACACTTAAAATATGTAAATGTTTCGAAATAAATGCGTTATTTACATAACTTCGAATACGCAAATTACTGCGCCTCTTCTTTTGAAGTTTGCAATTCACAATAATTGTACATTTTCGGAATGGAAAATTCCCCTTAAACCCTTAACTGAAATATAGTTCATGAATTGCCATTTGTGTTTTACAACATAATCGAAATGCTCACAAGATTCAAGATTTAATTTATTTGGCCTTGGTTCTTAGGAAACCTTTCTTTAAGCCACAAGATAGATTATCTCATTGACTGTGTCTTTCTGGGAATTCAATTGAACAGAACAGGATAAATAAATATATCGAGTAAACGTTCAATTACAAAAGAAGACTATGTTAATAATGTAGTAGCTGGCATTTCATTCATTTCAATATTGAACGAAATCATTTACAAGATTTTTTAACAATAACACATTTCTCTGAGATCATACTTACACGCACACATGTGCATGTATATATGTATATGTATGTATATAAATACATATGTGCGAGTGTAAGGCAGCAATGAACCCATAAATTAGAGCTGTCAATTAATCTCTTTTTAGATAAACATTGACCACACAACGTATACTACGTCTGTGTATATATCGTACTTATAACCGATATATTCATATACTATATGTATAAAATTCTTGTTGTATTTGTCAGGTCAAATGTTTCTTATGAATCGATTTTTCGATGGCGAATTTATGACATTTGGCTTGGATGTGATAGATTATATGGAGACCGATCAGGAAGATCGCATGGATCCGATGATTTACATATTTCCCAGAATGACCAAATGTACATTTTTTAAATATGGTTCAAGTGGGGAGGTGAGTGGCTAATGCCCTGCACTCTAACCGATATACTATATTAAATTTAATTTTTAATTTTTTGTTTTATAGGTGGAGAAGCACGACGCCATTTGCATTTTACCATTAAATGTTGTTAATGAAAAAATTTACATTTTTCTTTGGTTTTGGTTTATATTATTAACGTTACTCACATTATTAACGCTAATATACAGGGTGGTTATTATATTCTCGCCTCGAATGAGGGTCTATTTATTTCGAATGCGATTTAGGTAAGTCATTTCCCAATCTTATATCGAATCTTTTCTTATATACGAATATTTTGAATCGATGATATTTATACATACATATTATATTCGTGTTTTTTTTTATCTCTTTTTGTAATTCAGGTTAGTGCGTCGAGACGCTATTGAAATAATCGTTCGTCGTTCCAAGATGGGCGATTGGTTTTTGTTGTATTTACTAGGTGAAAATATAGATACAGTTATATTTCGTGATGTTGTACAGGATTTAGCGAATCGATTAGGACATAACCAACACCATAGGGTGCCTGGATTGAAAGGTGAAATACAGGATGCATGATATTGGGAGTATTAGAAACAATACAAAATGCAATATGTCGTCTCCATATAAATGCAACAACTACAACAACAACAACAACAACAACAACATTCAACTGTTTAGTACAACAACAACAACAGCAGCAGCCGCTTCATAAGTTCAAAAATAAAACTGAAAAAACGTATCTTACAAATACAACCAAAAAAACTATCGTCAATGCTAACACATCGAAGTCATTTTCAATCACAAATGCCAACAGCAAATCTTGCAAGAGAGTAAAAAACAGACAGAGAAACCTCTATAGATATAACGATAACGACACGGATAGAATAAATGAATAAACATTAGATTATCAATAGAATCAACCACACAACGAATGTAAGCGGACTTTTAACCGAACCAAAAGCAAAAGCGAAAGATTAAGAAGCACGGCAATCGAATCAACCAACAACGAATACTGAAAGCAAAAGCAGAAGCAAAACATCTAAATGATATAAAGAAGAAAGACCAATCATGAGAAGCAGCAGGATATGGAGAAGGTGGAGGCAGCTGTAGCATCAACTGCAGCTGCAGCCACAGGACACGGCACCCAGAGGCACGTGGCGCCTGCGTCTGGGTGTGTGTCCCATGGATTCAAGTCAAGAAGTTACGAAAATAGAAGTTGCACAAGGACAAGAACAAAGTGTGTGAACAACAACAACAAACTGAACCGATAGACGAAGGAAGCGCACAGCAAGGAATGGAAGGAACTCTCTAACTCTCAATCATACTCACACACACACACACATACACAAACACAAACATATACATACAAGAGCACAGCAACTCAACATTTACGCAGCATCACTCATACGCCCCCGTAGACGCTGAAAAAGAACCATCACCACCCACTTTACACCCCGCACTTTGCTTGTCATGCAGCAACACAACAATCACCAACGAAGCCGAGACGACGCCCGCGTATAATTGCATTTCTGTATTAACGACAAACCAACAGCATCAACATCAACAGCATCAGCATCAGCAACACGCACTCTTTTAACACCACCAACAACAACATCAATGAGCAGCAACAACAACATCAAGATAAAGAAGCTGCAACTGTTTCAAGTATAAAATATAAATAAGAAGAGTATATTCTCACTCTCTCTCATCTAGTGAAATATGATGAAATACTTGTAGGAAAAAGATAAGAGAACGAAATGATAACTAAGTAGGAAGAAGCTAAGCGAGAGAAGTAGAAAAAGAGAAGGAAAATTAGTAATGCGAAAAGCGAAAGAAAAAAAGCAGGCAAAAACAAAAGTTTAATTAAATTAAATTAAATTCAATTCAATTAAAATCACTTATTATAATTATAATACTATTAATTAACATAATAATTATGAATTATGATAAAAGTAATGAAAGTAAAAAAAATGATATCTTGAAGTGTTCATGTATTCGAATGTAGGTTAAATAAGTACAGCATATAAATAATTCTAAATATAATAAATACATATACATATATATACACGCAAACACATACATATATGTATATACAACTATATGGTGTACGTATACATATATGTATATGTATATATATATATATATAAATAAGGAAATAAAGATAAACAAACGTTTTTTTTTCTAAATCTAAGTATTTGTATTACCCGCTAAAGAAGAAAAAGATATATATATATATAATATATATATTATATATATATTAAAAAAAGGTACATGAAAAAACACAAAAACAAAATCAATTTTGTATACAAGAAGAAGAACAAAACAAAAAACCAAAAAAAAAAAAAAAAAAATACTCAAAGCAACAGAAATGAAATGAAATGATACCAAACTAATTGTAAAGAACAACAAAAAATATCAGTAAATATCAGCGACACTTCAGTAAATGAGAATAAAATACAAAAAAAAAAAAATACTACAAGAAATACGCATAAATTACCACAAAATAAAACAAAATGAAAATGAAATCAATTTAAAAGCGAGGATACTAAAATTTACAAACATACCTACATACATACAAAAATACATGCATTCATACATAGTTTAATTAGGTCAAAATATAGCGCGCATCATTATATAACCATTATAATAATAACAAAAACAGCAACAACAAACATCACAAAACAGACAGACAGAAGAAACACTCATGGAGCATATTTTTAATTGCATAAATAGATTCGGTGGAAACGGAAATCAGAACGGAAGCTAATTTCCAAAATTATTATTAATCATGTTCGTTACAAAAAGAAAAAAAAACTAAAATCATAAACAAATGGAAGGGTTATTAAGCTCTGCAGCATTCATAACATACGAGTAAATCAATTGAATTAAACCAAAAAAGCTAAAAAAATAGTTTATAATATTCCCAAAAATACAAAGAAAATAATATGAATGCTTTAATATAACGCATTTATCATTTTTCTACACTATAGACCAAAAAAAGAAAAGCTTTTGATTTGCCATAAATTGATTGCAGAGCATTAAAGTCACACCATACAAGAAACCTTCAAGCAGACACTTAATGAATGCTTATTTTGTTAACTCAACATTGGCATTGCAACTGCTCGAGAGAGAGAAAAAGGAAGAAAAAGAGAGGGATAATGTGCTCTCTTTCGTCTGCAGAGAGTATAATCTCTGGGAAATACTTAAATGTCTTAGATCTTCACATTCACATCGAATTGACCACATCTTGTGCTACAAAATGTAATATCCGTCCAGAAAACTTTTTGAAGCGCACTTTATTTGTAAGAGCATTGCATTACCTTGAACTTAATTTGTTCCCAAAACGAAATCAAAAACAAAACAGAAATCTTCAGTCTAAGTATCTCATTTTCAATTAGAGCACTTGGTTGATACGAGTAATCATTTCGTTCTCACATCAAATATCCACTGCAAAAGGACCAAAGTAAGTCACAAACGCCTCAAAAGTTTTCTTCTCCAATTATCCAATTGTATCCTAGACTCAACTCAGTTGCTCTCATTATAAATATGTGAACTGACCCACTGTCCCTTCTCACCTTTGAACAAAGGACGATTAAAAACGAATCAGATATCAGACACAGACACAGCCAAAGAGCCAAGCCAATGAACAAATGTCACTGCCAGCTAATCAGTTAAAAGCATTCACATATAGTACATACCTACATAAAATAAATGCAGCTAAGGACTCGTACTTACTCGTAGATCGCCCCTCTCGGAAGTAGCTGCAATGCCAAGATCGATTACACAACTCAAAGTTTATCACAAAGATCTATCGTACTCGAACCAATTCGGGTTATCACTGGAGGATTTGATGGCGCTTCATGAAGGTTCCTTCGGTCACGCTAAGCCTATTCATTAGTACAGCAATAGCAAATAGCTTACATATTAACAATTTATTTATTTATTTTTCTATTGTGACATGTTTTTTTTTGTATTCATGACAGCATATTCAAAGACGCATTAGATTTTAGCTAACAAGGTTTGAGATAATAATACAAAAAATAAAATGAAAAATAAAGAATAAATTTCTAGATCGCTAAACAATTTAATGGAGAAAACACAATAATTATAACAATTAAATATAGCGATTACGATAACGATAACAAGTAATTTTAGCGTATTTTTTTTAACTGCTTATAGCCAAATATATGTAAGCCTAAAACCTAGTTAAAGGATCATAATGACAGAACTTGGACTAGCAAGAAACAGAAAAGTAAAAAATGGGGGGAAAATAGTTTGTTTGAGGTTGTTTTTATTTTTTTCTTGAGTAATGAATGAATTACAGAAATTGAAAATGAAGATGAAAAGAGAACATATAATACATTAAAATTCAAACTAAATTTATGCAATTCTGAAGGAAACAATGTAAAAATCACATATATGTATAATAAAAAGATAGTGAATAATCAATGATCATTGATGAATGATATTTATTGTAATTTTATGGAAGAACCGTGAAAGCATATAATTACTTATGTATGCGTAATGGAAAGCTATGCATAATACAAGGATATTGCCATTAGTTGTTAGTGTTAATGCGATACGTATGAATGGTCTATACAGAGATAGCCCTAAATGAAAAAATGAATATCTATCTATCGATCTATCTGTAAATGAACTAAACTCATAATACATACTTACATTGCATTCATTCATACATATTTACATACAAACATATGTACTTAGTAAGTGGTGCAGGGCTCAGCAATTCATATGAAAAGTGAAACTCAACTTAAACTGAAAGCAATTGTAAAATATCGTGACTCATCGAGTATCGAATATCGAATATCGACTATCGAATATTGTTCATCGAATATCGAGATTCATAATCGTAACCTTTTCTTTTTCCAATGCAAAACTTTATTTTTCAAAGTGTTTGCCGCAATATTGACTACGATCCAAGAACAAATAATAATAAAATACGAACTGTATTAGCTACGAGTATAATTAGTACTAATAATAAGTACATAAACATGACAACATTTCATTACTAGATGAAAGAAAAACCCCTAGAAGCAATAGGCATCTGGCAGAATTTTAAACTTTCGCCTTTAAAAAATCTCCGTAAAGAGTGACTTCTCACATTTGCCTCCAGACAAACTTCACACACAAACAATCGATTTTCACACTGATTACTGTCTATAGTCCAACCTAAGTACTATATATTACAATCCGTGTTTATCTGGCCCTCTTGCTTCCTAAATTTGACAATTGGCACTGGGCGTGTTCTTTATAAGGCAACAAGAGCAATAAACGTGACAACGAACTTTAAAAGATCCCTTCTCAACTTATAAAATTACTTATATATCGAGTATATATATCTACTCAAATGCACAGGGTGCTCTTAGAATCTCACAATCAAATTAAACCTCGAATCAATTATCTTTTGTTTTGTTTTATTCGATTCAATTCGATGTTCTTAAGAACTTTGTGGTTAACGTATGTAGTATGTACTTATGTGTCCTATGTCATTTCTGTATGTCGTTGTTGAGTTAGTTTAGTTTATACCCTTTAGTCTTATACTCTACTTATTTATTTATTTTAGTTTTATTTTTTTCTTTGTTCCTTCGACAATAAAACGAATACATATCATTATTTATTGACTTTTATTTAAATGTTTACCACGTTACAGATTGAAATGGTGAGATTGAGATGCGCCTAATGATTTATGTACACTCTTGCCTTGTTTTAATTTTACCAATTATCCAAAAATTAACACCAACACTATTATTCTAAATGTTCTTTTTCCGATCCCAAACACTGCAGTTCTCTCAGCACTCTCAGCACATCGCAAGACAGAAAAAGTAGGTCAATTGTCTCAGATAAACAACTATCGAAATATATTGGTGAAATTTTTTTAACTTATATTTTCAATAATACTAGTATACATAGATTAAACCTTGACAAAGTCTTAGAAAAATGCAAAAACACTTAGTTGAATTCTTTTAAAACATGACAAATTAATAGTAATAGTAAGTACTAATAATAATAACAATGCAAATAGTGCGAAACTTTTTTTAGAACAAGACATTTTTTAATGTAAACTAATGAAAATCCAAATCGAAGCTGTATAAATAAAAAAGTAATAATATAATTTGAATACATGAAAATCTGAAACTGCCAATTCACATTCTCAGACAAGTTTAGTAAAATATTCGACAAGTAAAGTAAAGTAAAAAGACAAAAAATAAATAAAACAAACCTGCAAGCATATTAAATTAAACATTATACAATACTTACTTATATACAATGCATACATAAACATTGAAATTGAAATTAAAATTAAAAACAAAACTGAAAAATTGCTGAATATTTAGATGAAAACCCATATGAAAAGAAATAACTTGTAGGCGTGTGTATGTACTACTTAATTCTCTTGGTTGGATGCTTACTCAGTTAGGATCATGTCATGTACATTTTTCAATCTCAGTTCGATCTCGAATTCCCGTTTCTTTCAAGTTTTTCATTTGGGATTCGGGAAGCTGTTGCCATATGTATGTTTTGGGTTCGGGCTATTCTTCATGTGCGTGTGTGTAATGTGTCTGAGCGTGTGTGTATGTGATGTGTCTGTGTGAGTGTGAGTGTGTGTGTGTGTGTGTATGTGGTGTGTATGTGTGTGCGAGTCAGTGTTGTAAGTGTATGTACTATGTGTGAATAAATAGCAGACAATAATTAGTAAATTTGCAAAAACCAAAAAAGAAAATGAAAAGAAAAGTTAAACCAAAGGCAATATTTGTGTGTACTATGCGTTATAACGTCAACTTGCACCCAGGCTACACATAATACACACCATCGTGCTAGCACATGTTTATGTCTGAGAGCTCTCTCTCCCTTTCCCTCTAAATGTATCTGTATCTGTATCTGTTGTATGTGTATATGATGTACCTTTAGTTTCTGTCAGAAATCAAGAAACTCGACTCGATGCAGAGTCGAATCGAGTTTCCTTTGTCTTCCAATTTTTGGCCAGCTCCATAATTAGATCTCAACGGATTTCAGTTATTCACAGGCGTAAAGTAGTTCCTAAAATGTATTCAAGGATCTCATGTCCTCGAGTTTGCAGATATTTAAGATAGAGTTTTAAAATGTATTCACCTTCACACCACACAGTTGGCAAGTTGTATGAAGTTGGGTTTACTGTTGTCGTTTTTTTACTTTTATTATAATTATTATTAGTTCAGATTAGTTGAGTTCTGATGGGTTAGTAGTGAATATACTTAAAAATGAAAATGAAAAAAAAGAATGTAGTTCCTTTCTCGTTAGCACAACAATTTTGAAGTATAAGAAAACTGCCTTAAAGTGATTTTCAAATTATATAAACAATTTAAACTAACAATGTACATAAATAGTGCCCAAAAACATATTGGAAACAATTTTTTTTACTAACAATAATTAGAATCGTATTTTAAGCGTAAGCATGACTTTTAATTAACACCTAAGTATAGCAGACACATACAATTGTATATAACTTATTATTATACTTGAACTTATATACTTATATATACTTATACTTACACTTATACTTATGGTTAAACTTATACTTAATCTTATACTTATACTTATACATATACTATACATATACAAATACATATACAGTGAGTACACGATATATGATACAATATGTATTTTATAACGAATAAGATTGTAATAAGCAAAACGAAAACAAAAACAAAAATAAAGTTCAGCAAAATTACAGCTAAGTTTTCCAGATTCAGATGACTTTTTATGCAGACAAAGATCACATTAGAAAATGAGGAACCATAACAAAAAGTTTTTTGTATTTTTACTTGTTTTCCACAGTTCTTAAGTTTAGTCTCAATTTAAAAAAGGATACTTAAAGTAATAAAAATTATAATAATATGTATTATTAATATATAATAAAAAAAAGTACTAATAAAGATAACAAAAAGTATGTAAAATAATTGCATAAATAATTTCAAATATATTCGCCGATTGCCTTCAACTAGAGGAATTTTGATTACAAAATTAATAATGAATATTAAACGAGAATTCTTAAATATTGCATTAACGAAAATATTTATACAATGAATGGCAAACTTATAAAGACAACAAGAAACAACAACAACATGAAGAACAACTGGAAGAAGCAGCATAACAGCAACAGCAACAACAACAAATCTACACAAAAATGAAAAAGAAATTCAAAAAGAACTGAAGTAAAAACAAAGATTTTAAAAGCAGAAACAAAAAACAAAGAGAATACAATACAAATAACCCCATAAAACCCCAAGAAACCACATACAATTATACACATTTACATATGTTAAACATAACTACTATATAGTACATACATACCTACATACATAATTACACATATTTTCGCTTATGTACTATTCCACAAGTAATCAAATATTGAAAGTCGATTCGAAAATTTTGAAAGCAATTGCACATTTTTACCCGAAAATTCAAAAGAAGTTTCGAAAATGAAAATTAAATTAATTAAGCAAATAATAGGAAAACGAAAAGCAATTTGATCAATTAGCCAAATCTCAAATCAAGCCTATGTCTGAGAATACGAGTATCTCGAAAAATTTCACAAATCAGTTACTTTCTCTTCATTTCCTTCAAACCAGAGAAATGTTCATAAAAAAAAACAAAAAAAAAAACAAATAAATAAAACAAAAAAAGTCAACAACACACACATATCCAACAATCTTTTCGCAAACTGATCCTTCGATCCTAAAAAAGATCTAACTAAATCTAAACTTGACCATCTCTCCGAGAACTTCTCTGGTTGTGTTTCTCTCTCATTCTCGCATTCGCATTCTCTCCTATTCTTCTTCGTGTAGACGGAGCTGATGCAGATGGGAGACCGTTAATGGGTCTCTTAAGCTATTCCTTTCACTCTCTCTCCCTGTTTCATTCATATATACTCGTACTTAATGCCACCACAAGAGAACACAAGCAGCAACAACAACCACAAACCACAAACTACAAATTAAAAAAACAAAATACAAATAAATAATAAAAAAAGCATACATAAGTAAATAATACTAAATAGTTCGTATTTACAATTAGGCATTAAGGGTATCTCTAATTTGTATTAAATTCTTATAAGCATATACAAAATACTTAAATTAATACTAAACAACAACACAAAATACATTATACATAAACGAGTTCAAATTGCGCGCTAAACAAGTTGGCAGCTCGGATTAGTGTATCTAGTAGTATTTTTTTTTTTTTTTTTTGGTAATCAAATTTAACTAGTTATAATGATAAAAATGATAAAAATATAAAAAAATAATACAACTATGAATTCATAACAATTTATGTAACTCTTGTGTACGATTATTACGAAACGTTTAATTTTGTTAATACGAAAACAAAACGCGAGCATGGTTAATAAAGCTTTAATTTGAAGCTATATATTTGTGTATATGTATACATGTATGTATATACATATGTATGAATGTATGTATGTACGTATACATGTATGTGTATATACATATATTTATATATATACATATGAATATAAATGGAGCAGCAAGAAACGTCCTCAGTTTATAAATTTTCAATGAGTGACACAAAGAGAACGTAAAGTACTTAAGCTTAAGGCCCATACAAGTAAATTACGATTAAAATTATTTAAACAAAAATCAATTTATTACTGATAGGCAAATGCAAACCATAAAGATCCCATTAAAAACTAAAGCATGATGAAAAGCAAATTCAAGTTATTTAACACAATACTTAGCTGAATAAAAGAGCATCCGGATATCGGGCGCAGAGTAAATAATATATGCAGTATATGTGTTGCACTCATGCTACGTACATACATCGATCTGTATGTATAGGCATGTATGTATGTATGTATGCACGCAACACATACATACATACAAATGTATCTATAACAAGAGGATTTTTAGTCAATACTAATAATGAAGCAAACCAAAAAAAAAAAAATGAAAATGAAAAACAAATTCTATATACAATATACATGGCAGTAAACACATATATGAAGCCCCTATATTGAGGATATAAACGTGAATTTTTAGCAGTGTAAGTAATAAATTATACACAGACAGCTACACACAAGTTAAAAAACCGAATAAAAATTAAGACACATGAAATAAATAAATGAATGATTGAGCGGAGTCTATGAACTAAAACAAAGTAAAGCAGAAGAAAATAAGGGAAAAGAAAAGAAAAGCAAACTGAAAAACTGATTGACAACCGTATAGCATACATCATTTTCAGGATCACAAAACATATTCTTATATACATAGGTGAGAGCGCAGCATACAACAAACACATAAATGCAAAAGGAACGTACGTTCATATATACATAGAGTATATACATAATACATAATAATAATAACAATAATAATAATAATATTATACAATAAATGGAAGTGAAATGCTAAGAGTCAATAGTAAAATTTAAACTTAAGCATACTCAAACACATCAATCTAAGCCAATACACACACACACACACCCTATGACTTGTAAATAACATTCACTCACACACACTCATATACACACAGTCGCACACACACACATCCACACATACATACACATTGGAAACATAAAACACACAAACACACACATACATATTAACAGATACACCTATTTTACAATTAGTTAATTTTACTTGCTAAAAATATTGCAGAAAGCGTATGTCGCATTACACGTAACAAGTAAATGGCAAAGAAAATGAAAATGAAATGAAAATGTAAGAAAATCATATGCATCAAAGTAAAGTACATAGAAAGCAATTAAGTGCAGAGAGCGCGCATTGATATAGGCACGGTAAATGGTATATGGTATATGGTATATGGTAAAACGTAAAAGGTTATAGGGGTCATTCAGGTCAATCAGCGTGTAAAGCCGATTGATGCCTGATTGATGGCAGTGAGAGAGCAGAGGAGCATATTGAGAATTAATAAATTACCAAGTAATATTATACAAATATTATTATATAAATTATTATAATTATAAATTACTATTAAAGAAACCTACAAAAACAAAACAAAACCAACAACAAAACAGATAAAGAAACACATTATTATAATGCGATAAAAACAACAACAAACAAAACAAAACGAATTGACAACGTTGTATGATTTTGATCAGAAAGTAATAAAAACAATTTTCGATTTGTTACGAAATATACATAAATAAAATCTGGTCTTTTTTATCGGTTGGGTCTAATCGCCAATATATGGACTAAATTGCGAAAAGGCAACAAGACGTCAAGGCGTCGCACAGATTTTGCCAATCTAGGGGGACTTAATTGGAAAAAAATATTTTTTTAGGGCAATGAGCCTTTAGAAGTCAATTTAGAAATATTCAAATGATACAAAAACAAGCAAAAAATAAAATAAAACATTTTTGTTCAGAAAATAGCGGTTCTTAAAGCGGTGCATTTGAAATGCAAGCAAAATCGCATCGGAGAACGACCAGCAGTTGACAAAGTTTAATCTTTTCAATTGGATCGTATGGTCACTGTGAGCAGTCAAATCTATTTTTCTCATCATTTTTGGATCATTATTGGTTTTTAGCGATATAAAGGTACTTTATAATTTAATTTTTAACAAGATTCTATTTTTGATGGAAAAAAACTAACAACATTCAATCACATTCAAGCCAACCACAACATACATCGATCTGAAATAAAATGTTGCCCATATTTTGCCCAAAGCACTTCAATTTAGCATTGAGTGCAATAACACGCGCACATTTTTTCGAGGTTTGGTCAAGCACAGTAAGAGCCGTTAGGCTTAACTCACTCCTAGAGCACGCAGCGATGATTTTTGGCAATGATATTGATCATAAAAAGTTAAAGATGCACTTATCGAGCATGTGCTATAAATTTGAGTTGAGGTAGAGTAAATCTAGGAGAGAAAAATCTAGACTTAAGACCAATAATGCAAGTTGACTTTAGGGCACAATAAAAGACGTTAATTATAAGATTTATGTCCCGCCTTCAACCTCAAACCATCCCATTTTTGTCTCATGATCAATTTAGTGAAGAAATTTGTGATTCAAATTGAGATTTTGATTAAATTTACAAAAAGTTATGTCGTCCAATCTTTTTATCAACTTCGAGTTGATTTTTTTTTATTTTAAAAATAATAAAAAATTTTAAAATCACTTGATTCTTTCAATAAATTTTTTATGTTTAAAACAAAAACATTTTTGAATTTTTTCGGCCAATAGTTTTGAAGTTACAAGCAAAAGCATGAACATATAACAAAAGTAATCAATTTGAAAAAAAAAAATAATTTTTTTTTTCATTATTATTTTAAAAAACTATTTTTTAGCTGGCTAAAATAAAAACAAAAGATACTAATCTGATACTATTTTGATAAAAAAAATGGGTTTTTTTTTAGCGATTTGTTTGTCAAAAAAATTAAAAATTTCGGATTTTTCCGTATTTCACGCCCTTTAAAGTGCCAAGCCCACTTTAAATTTTAGTCCAAACATTTTTTTATGGATTGTCGAACATATAAATAGTTTCAAGTCGATAGCTTTAAAATTGCGTCTGCTATTGAATTAAGTCCCCCTAGAATCTTACACTTTGCGTCGACAGGTTCAAAATTTCCCCAAACTTTAGGTGGCGCCATCTGGCGTCACAAGTGTGAACCACACGCGCCATCTGTTGAGAAGCAGCAGCACTGCACAAGCAGTGCTCGTCCAATCAGATTACTTTGCGGAGGCAGCAGTCCACTGCTTGCTCATCATCCTGAAAGCAGTGCAAAACGATGCAGAGGGCTTATGAATTAACATAATTAATAAAATAATAAATATAATATACTTTTTTATAATACAAATGGAAATTGCTTTGGATTTGACTAAATGTCATAATAACATTTCGTTTAAGTTAAGACTCAACTTAAGTAAACAGAAGCGCATTCTGCAACTGAATGCTGATCAGCAGTGCGGGTTCTAGTTATTGCCGACAGAGTGCGCTGCTTTGTAGGTTAGCTATGAGTTGCAGCGTAATACACTAGGTGGCAGCACCATTTCCGGAAATGGAATATTACATTTATTGGATTCAATTATAAATACTAGCAGGAACAGTAAAAGACGAACGGAAACTAAACCAAAAGTAAGTATGTATTTTTATTGTGCGGTAAGTATACATATAAGCTTATATCTCACTAATTTATAAGTTGGACTTTTAGTGATGGGAAGCTAAACAGAATCAATAAATACAGTCGAGCTTCCCTAACTCGAATCACCATTATCCAAGAAAAAAGTTCGAGTTATGGAGACTTCGACTAATGTAAGTCTTTTTGTTAAGTTTTGTTTACGCTGTTGCCACTAAATTTAGGTCGAGTTTGAGAGAATTCGAGCTGTAGACGTTCGAGTTATGGAAGTTCAACTGTATTTTTTATCGGCAAGGATATAACAAGTAACAAGGAATTGTCAAGCAGAAGCCTAGTTTTGTAAACATGATTCAATATGTCCGGACTGGCAACAAAAATTTTCCCATAGTGTTGGTGTCGTTATTAGATTTAATTGTAATTTTAGCTTTTATCCTTGTAATGTATTTCCATCGCAAATGAAAAAATTAGCAGGTAACCCAAACTAAAGCAACTAGTATTTCTGTTACCGCTTACAGACTAAACCCAAAAACAAACATAAATAAATAAAGGTCAGATTCGAAGCTGTTTGATCAAAATGCAAATGCTAATTATATTAATAGTTCGAAATTGTGTTGTCCTAACTCGACTGTCACACGATTTCTCTTACATTGAGTAACTGAGCCGTGAGATAAATATCAAAATATTAGAATATGCTCCGTGTCGAGTTCCATTCATAAATGCGCTTCAGTCCGGCAATGTTATGAAAACAAGGACTAATCCCAATGAGCCGTTCTTCCTTTGTTCCGACGCGTCGTCTGATGACAATCGCCCGTTATCGCAATCGCAATCGGAATTGAAATCGCTCATTGGTGAAATAGAAACGCCGCGTGTAGATCAAGCGATAAACATATTATGTGTATGTATGTATGTATGTATATAGTGTGTACCTTCATGGGTATTACATGCGACATAATTACTGCTGATTGAGTTGAATTGAGATTTGTTAAAAGGTGATGCCTCGACATCCTCACACCCCTCACATATCGTATGTCAAAAAGCAATGAGCCGCCGAATCTCACTATCTCTTTCACTCTCCCTGCCTCTCTCTCTATCTCTCTCTCCTCTCTCTCCCCCTCTCTTTCTCTGTCAGCAGCAATAGATGATACTTTGACGATAAGCGCCGCTTTTCCGTTCTCTGTACAGTTCTATTTAGTTTTTGGGTTTTTAGAGTTTTCATGAACGGAAATGCAAAAACTCGGCAAAAAAGTGTAACTACAACTAGAACTGAACGATGGTTTGTTTGTTCACTCTGATGTCTGTCTCTGATTGTCCATTCGTATTTGTATTTGTTTTGGCGACTTCTCAACGCTCAACACTCAATACTCAACACTCAATGTACAAATGTTCACTCGCAAATCGAACCCGAATAAAAAGTGTATACTAAACAGATGTACGAATATTTGAATTATTCGCCCGTCTACTATATATGCGTGCTATTCACTCATTAGTCAGCCAGTATATTCAGAGTTTGTTTGTCCAACCCTCTTTGGGTCCTGATGAGCTGGCGCCTATTTGGCAAATGAAACACTTGGATGCAGCAGGCCCGACTGCATCTGATAGCCCCTTCAACGTCCACAGATCGCTGCACACATTGGACGTGTCCTTTCAAATAAAATAAATACATAGCATCATCAACGCTCTTTTTTTATTTAGTGATTAACGTATGTATCTCTCGGCCAAATCATAGTCTTAAAAATGCAGGGACCGCAAATAAGAGTTATGAAAAACTAGATTAATTTTTATTTTCAATTTTTATTTTAGCAATTGAAAATAAAAGTTATTTTTCAATGTTTATTATAAAAATTAAAGAAAAAAGTTATTTTTCTATTTTTAAAATAAAAATTGAAAATTAAAATTATTTTTAAAATTATTATTTAAAATTATTATAAAAGTTTTATTTTAGCAATTGAAAATAAAAGTTAATTTTCAATGTTAATTATAAAAATTGAAAACAAAAATTATTTTTCAATTTTTATAATAAAAATTGAAAATAAGATTTATTCTTAAATTGTTATTGTTGAAAAGTTAAAGTTGAAAAATAAAAATGGAATGCAAATTTTTTTTGAACTGTAAGGTGTATTACATTCAAAAGGGGCGGTGAGGGGTGGTAAGGTAACGTCGCTCCGACTCTCCTTGGCTATGACTTTGTATATGCATGTCACTGTTGAAAATACGCCTTCCAAATCCAAAAAAACATTTACAGTCAATTTTTTCTTTTTCAACTTTTATAATTAAAATTGAAGAATAATTCTTATATATATTTTATATTTAACTTTTATTTTCAATTGCTAAAATAGAAATTGAAAATAAGAGTTAAATAATAATGTTGTTTGTTGGTGTCTTATAGACATTACTTGACCTCAAGTTAACTAAAACTTACTTCGTTAAATAATAATTTTTAAATAAAAATTGAAATTTAATTATTATTTTATAATTTATTTATTTAGATCGAAAAATAAGAGTTTTTATTTAATTTGTTTGATAAAAATCAACAAAAAGCTTTTATTTAACAATTTTACAATTTATTTTCATAATTTTACTTCTATACTTTGTTATTAAATTAACATAAAATACATTAATAAATTTATAATTTAATTATCATATTTATTTACTTTATTTATTTAACTGAGCTCCAGCGATTATTAATACTACATAATTATGTTACATATAAACAAACACTTTATTTATTATAAGCGGTTCGTATTATTAATCATTTTAATAAAGTTTATTACTAGTAATAGTATTCCCGCGGAAGCAAGAGATTCTACAATTAGGGAAGAGGATATTGTCAGTTGTTGTTGTTGCTGCTCCTGGTATTTGGCTAATCCGGTGCTGGACCTTCATTTTGCTCCTAATATGCGACACAATCAAAATCGGAGTTTGAATTCAAATCGGAATCAGAATTACAAATAGAAACATGAAGTCCTTCTTCCGTCTTTTTTGATGGTTGTTTTTGATTTATTTATTTATTTATTATTACATTTGACTGATTGCCAAAACGCCGCATCGCCGCGTTGTGAGCTGCCTGCCACGCCCCATGCCACTCCACCCCATGTCCCCCGACCCTTAACCCCCCAGCTAAACTCATGTATTATGAATAAATTTATTGTCGTGTGCTCTGTCTATTTATTTAGTGGCAACGCTACAGGGGCTGAATAGGACGGAACTGGGATCTGGGATCTGGGACGGGGCTCTGGATCTCCGACCTGGGTGTGCGTGTGTGTGTGTGTGTGTGTGTGTGTGCAACATTAGGCAAGCTCGTCAAAAAATGAAAAAAGTGCGTGTTGATTTTTATTTTATGTAGCTGCCAAATCATATTACGGCATTTGTTATGCACCAACCAGGGCTGACTTTATCATTTCGAAAATCCCGTTTCACGCGAGTCCCCAATTTAATGACGGGGACACGTGAACAACTTGGAGCATAATAATATACCACAGTTACTCAAATACATTTAGTACTACTTCATAGAATTTACAGATTACATACTTATTAAATGTGATTAGTGATTAAATGATTAAATTAAATGCAATCACTTCAATTATTATTTATTTTGTATATTATTGTAGCAATTCAATTTAATTGGCCATCAATCATCCAAAAATTTTTTATGTACATTCGAACTTCAATAACTCGAATTTTCTGTAAGTCGAAGTGATTCGAGCTAGGGAAGCTCGAGTGTATTTTCAAATAATAATTTTATTTTATTTTTTTTTAGCTTAATTATAACTAATCTTAAAAATGTAGGTAATTTTTTATTTGATTATTTTAATAAGCTAAGAAAATCGTGGAGAGTGGGAAAACAATTAAAAAATTAAATTAATTTGGTAGCCTTAATGATCGTATTAGCTTAGTAACATTTGAGGCAATACTAAATGCGGAATTTGTCATGGCGCTTTTCGCATGATCCAAGGAGCAAAGGAGACTTTGCCAGTCTGCTGGGCTTGATTCTGGCCATTAGTAAAATCAACAGCATTTCACACTCATACCTCACACTCATACTTTAGACAAACGTTGGCCTGAATTTAGTCTCCCTCTGACTCTCGCGAATGCCCTCTGTCTCTGTCTCTGTCTTTCTCCCTCGTTGCCCCCTTTAAGTGAATGTGTAAGTTGGTCTCTTCTTATTTAGAGCGTCGCTACAATATTGTCAACGACGTGGAAAATGTTACGCTACAATTTAATTGAAAGGATAATCAGGCGCACAGCGGCAGGACGTTATGTGAGGAGCGCACTCATTGAAAGGGGCAAGACATGAACGTGAGCATGAGCACAACAACAACACAACAACACAACAACACAGCAACACATCAACACGAACATGACGCGGGCATACAAGGATACAAGGACACAAAGCTGTGCGATAAATGAATGAATGAATGAACGAATGTATGTTGCAAATAGAAATAAATAGCGAACGCAGACGCAACGGTGGCAACATCGGCTTTTGTTGTTCCCGTCAAGTGTCCTTTTTGATGACGACGACGACGACGACGACAATTATGGCTATGAGAATGACGATGACGATGACTCTATGACTGTGACTGTGACTATGACTATGACGGTGTTGATGATGACGTTTCGGGGTTGCTTTGGTAGACCTCGCTTGTGGCCGGGCATGTGGGCCCACAACGTGGCCGGCTTTGCTTCCGATCCTCGGTGAGGCGGTAAACAGAAGGAGAAGAAAGGAGGCGATTGGTGGGGAGGGGAGGGGGAGCGCCTGTGGCGCAAGGCGTGTGAAGGACACGGCAGGACACGGCACTGTCGCCAGCTAAAGGGGTCGTCGCAGGACTCGCTACAATCACAATCAAATAATAAAAAGCTGAGTCGAGTCGAGCTGAGCTGAGCTGTGTTCTCCGTTCCCCGTTCCCCTTTCCCCGTTCACCGGCGATTGGCAAATGAAACTAAATAAAATTATATCCGTTGCACAAGTTGCAAATTCATGTACAATCAAAAGGATTCACGCTGCGTGGTCCTCACTGTGCTCTCGGTCCCGGTCCTCGTTCCCGGTTCACAAAGGCCAACAGCGGGCGGCAAAAATCAAAATCAAAATATAACAAAAAAAAAAAGAAATGTAATTTTAATCGAATTCACTCGCCCCTTTCGTGCGAGTACTCGTACGAATAGTTTTTTCACTCACATGCATTCAACACTCAAGCACTCAAACAGTCAAGCATTCGCCTTTAGCGAACCTTATTAGATTCGTTACCACCTCTCTCTTTCCCTCTCTCTCTCTCTCTCTCTCTCTCTCTCTCTCGAGTTGCTGCTCCTCAAAACCTCTTCGTTGATTTGTGTTTTGCCAACAATCGCCGGATGCGCAGCATGCTCCCCACCCCTCTCTCCACTCCTAGTCCTCTCCTCTGTGCAAAAGCATTCTTCCGCGAGCAATGCAATTAACTTCGGCAACCAGCTGGTTGACGCACTCACTCGCTGGCTGATTGACTTACTTACTGAATGACGTACTAACTAACTAACTGACTGACTGACAAATCTAGCATGCGAGTCCTGACTAATTAAACCAAGGCGAACCCAACACTAATTAACAATTGTTTGCATAACCTGCACACAAAAAATAAAATAGAAAATAAAACTCTTTTTGTCCAGTCGAAAATTCAATACACTGCGCATAAAAAAAAGTTTACTGATCTAAAAAAAATGTATAGTCAATTATTTTTATAAAACATATTTATATTTTAATTTTATTTTAGATGCCACCAGAATATTTACATCTAAGTACTAAATAATTTTACTTTAATTTTAGTTATTATTTAAAAGTTTCATATTAGTTTTTAATGACAATTAATAAAAAAAAATGTTTTCCAGCTCTAATTCAAAAAAAATTTAAAATGAAATTTTCAGCATCCTCTGTGTGAATTTCATTTGGTTGACATTTGTTAGCATTATTTAGCCAATTTTTGGGGAGCCTTCACATTGTTTGACAGTTGATATAAAAAAAATAAATAAATAAATAAACCAAATGGGGTAGCATAATTTCCGTTGTTATTGCTTACATTTTGACACCTTCATTCGGGTTGTAAATTTTCGCTTTTCCGGCTGCTCGATTCGCGCTCTTCTGATTGCTCGAGTAAAATATTATTCTATTTGACTGTTTGGCTGTTTGGCTGTTTGCCTATTTGCAACGTGACAATGTTGCTTTAGGCTAATGAAGGGACTGGCTGAAGGAGTTAGGCAGTGGGGGAAGCACTTAAATGTTGCCCCAAGAAGGCGGCTTAAAGTGTGGCACAAGTCAGAGTTGAATCTTTTGCGGCGGATATCCTAGACCCGAGCCTGATAACCTTTCCTCTGAACCAAGGATGGAAGGATGGACGGACGGACGGACGGACGGAGGCGCCACTTGACATCTGCAACAAGGAAATCTGATTTATGTTGCGCCCAAAACCAAACAGCAGTTGGCTGACATGGCCAGGAATTAATGGGAAGCACTTTGCAATTGAGTTGTCCAACTAACGCAGGACATTCACAGTTCGTATAACAAGTGCGACGGCGCCTAAACGAGGGAATGAGGATAATGAGGACTGAGGGCTGAGAACTGAGAACTGAGATGAGAGGATAAAGGTCCAGTCGAGTTCTCTACTAGGAACTGAACCGAGCTACAGCATTCGGAATTCATTTGAGATGAATCCTGTTGTGTTGCTAGCTGCTCAGCCTATTACTTAATCAATGCGCTCATTTGTTTTTAACTGGAACTCTAAGGATCTAGTTGAAGTTGCAATAGAGGACGTTGCATGTTTTGACACAAGGCGGCACCAACAATAACAACAACAACAACAACAACATCAACAAACAACACTCGGTAATCAGCTCGAGCTGAAAGCGGACACTGCCAACTGTTGTTTGTCAAATTGTTGTTGTTGTCGTTGTTGCTGTTGTTGATCCTTTCAAATGCACTGTAATTGGAACTGCAGTTCTATTTTTTTTTATTTTTATTTTGGGTGCAGTTTTTGACGCGCCTTCCTTAAGTGGCTGCTATCGCTACCTGAACCTGATCTCGATCTCTGCACCATTTATAATGGGGCAGTTGCTCAATGTGATCTACATGTTATTTGTGATTTGCGATGAGGCAGAAACAACAGCAACAACAACAACTGATGCTAACTGAGCAGATTCTCAGCTTAAACTCGAGCAGCTGTCAGTCTATTTCAAATTAAAAAGAGAAAGTACACGGTGGAAATGTTCATGTAATATAACAATTGGTTAATTTGTATGCATGCTCTTTTCATCTAATCTTTGTTATCTATCTGCCTCTGTTTACATAGCATCGGATCGGAAAACTATTGTTATGCAGGGAGATGGAACTTGAACTTGCAGAACATGTTTTTCTTTTTAATTTTTTAACTATTAATCATAAATCTAGTTAGAACAAAAATATATTCAATTTATGCAATATCTTATTTCTTACATTATTTAGAAAAAATCCGGTATTATTATTATTAGAATTGTGTGAAATGAGTAAAATTATTAAATCTGCTCTGATTTGCATTGGACATTTTTTTTATGATTTCGCATACAAATCTTAATAATTTCGGAAATATGTACTTTTTGAGCTTGTGCTTTTGTTTTTTGTTAATAAAAAGAATAAAAATTATCAAATTATTTAAAGTCAAAAATTACAATTAAATCATCTCATTTTATAATAAAAACATGCATCATTTATGTTCACTAAAACTTTTCTTAAAATATTTGCATAAAATGGAAATGTCGCTTTTTTAGTATTAAGTATTTCTCCAATAATAGTTATGTACTATTAGCTTTAATTTCATATTTACAACATTTGAGTTATTTCTAATATATGTAATTACTCAGTCTGATCTCAGTCTGCAAGGGTGTCCACCGTAGTGCAGTGATGTCTGCTAATCAGCGCACATGGGCCAGCTCCATGTCACAGCTGGGTGGACACAATGAATGGGCGAGTGGTGCTGCGGTTCTAAGTGCCGAGTGGCGAGTGGCGAGTGGTGCACCCCAATGACAATGACAATGCCAATGCCAATGCCAATGTGAATGTCCAAGCGAGCTGACCAAACGCTTGACCGCTGGGTGCGCATGATTGGCCTTAGCGTTGGTCTACCGCGGAAGTGACCAAATGACGACGACGGTGACGACGGCGACGCATGCGCAGCGGATTAACGGTGAGTTGCCGCTCTCAAAAGCAGGGCCATCCAGGAGGGGGGAGGGACATCTGAACGAGAACTGCCGTGAGGCGTCTCCTTTTGTTAGCGCACGGCCGCCTGGCATGAAAATGAAGCTGTTTTCGGGCAACAATGCTCCAGTTAGACTCAAGAAAGAGAGAGACAGAGAGCGAGAGAGAGAGAGAGAGAGAGAGGGAACTACGGGAACTTGCATTATTATTTTTATTATTGTTGTGTACCTAATTGCCGGCCTGAGACCAAGCATTAGTGCCACAGCACGCAGTCATTCTTCTGTCTTCCTCCCTCCTCTGACGCCCTTCTTCCAACCTCCCTCCCTCCCTTCTTTGCCCCTTGTCATCAGCTTGTGTCCACTGTTTCCGCTGCTTGGCAACCGCATCGAGTCGCACTGAGGACAAAGTTTTTTTGTTGACTCTGCTGCTACTTTGAAACTTTATCGAGGCGCTGGCATGCAAATATAAATACAAAAAAACTAGAGAAAACACAAACACACACACGCACACACACACATACTCCGACGGGATTAAGCGACACAAAGTGGAAGCACTTTGCCGGAAACACATTGGACAAATGCGACACTCGAAATTTGGACACCTCGACCAGACACAACTCCAGAAATAGGTTGTCCTACGACCTACAAGAATGGGATTTTGGTCAAAAAAAATATATGAAAAATAAATAACAAAATCAAAGCATAAAAAGATGAGGAGGAGAAGAAGAAGAAGACATTGGTCATGGCTGGCGTGTTGCACGGCAAATTTGATCACATTATTACGGAAAGATGCACAATTATTTTGAGGCAACAACCCGCTGAGAAACGCACTCTCTACTTTATTTTCCTGTCTCCTGTATCTTGTCTCTTGCCGCTTGTCGTTTGTCGCTTGTCGCTTGACGATTGTCGATTGTCTCCAGGACATGTTGAGCATGAAAATTGCAATTTTTCGCCTGATAGTTTCAATTTACTCGTACAATGTTGCAATATTGTTGCCGCCTGAAAAAAGATTTTACACACACACGCGACAGACAATTAGCTAGAGGGAGACAGCAAGAGAGAGAGAGAGAAAGAATGGGAGGATAGTGAGAGTGAGGCAAGTCCAAGCAATTGATTCGTTGCGCCATCATCATCATCATCATCATCATCGTCAGCATCCTCATAATCATTATCGATAGAATGTCGCCTCAGTTTTCTCAGTGGGGTCGACCGCAATCATTTGGCCACAGCGGGTACTCATACCTACTCACTACTCACTGCTCACTGGCATTCAGTCGGACTCGGATCCGATATGGGATCCGGATGGCATTCGATCGTCTCGTATCGAATTGACTCTTTTGATCGCAGCTCCATGTGACGAGCGTTTCTAACGCGCCCATTTATTGGCCCGGAGTGTGGAATGAGGTGTGCTGTGCTGTGTGTGCTGTGATGTGTGTGCTATGGTGTGTGGTGTTTGGTGTCGCCAGCGGCGGTGCAACATGCCCCTTGGCCATTTGTCATGCCACATTTTGTTGCGTGCCGCAGTTTATGGGCAATTTTGCACATTTTTGATGCCATTGCATGTGAGACTTTTGTAGTTTTGATGCTGATGTATTCATTTGGACTGGACGACAACGACACCCTGCCGCTGCAACACTGCTACAATGCCTCATTGCCTCACTGCCTCATTGCCACGCTGCCTCAGTGCCATCATTATCCATTATCATCGTCTGAAGTGCTAAGTGGCCGCGTGCGACCAATTTGTTGGGCACAGCTGCCCAGACTCGGAACTCTCCGCCTATTGTCATCATCCTTATGAGTGTTGTTGCGATTAGGCCAATCCATAGGTGGTGCCCGGGAATTTCACAAATTATGCCTTACCTTGTATATGATTCAGATCTGAATTAATGGGACATATCGAGCAACCAATCAGACTATTCGATTCATTTTAATTTCGAATGTAATGTGTTCTTAACTTCGACAAATCAGTAGCTCCTGCTAGTTATTCATTTATTTATTCCAAAAACATACTGTGCACAGTGGTCGCTCCCATACGACAAAAATCAAAAAACCAAAATCGCAATATAAAATTTGAATAATGTCGTTCATCTCATAAATAAATTGGCTATTTGAATCAAACGTATTTTTTCAGTGTGACCATTCGCTCTATGCAAAAAAGTTCCTTAAAATTAAGCCACGTGCAAAAAAGTTACTTAAAATTAAGCCACGTGCTTGACAATTCAGTGTGTTGTTATATTGCAGAGAGTAAGCCCAATCCTTACACATTAAAACGCATTTAAAATAAACGCCAATAGCTTGAAAGTAAAATGGAAATCGTTCGTACAGGTATAAAGTTTAATTTAAACTACACAGCTATTTGTAAATCGTTTTGTGTCGCTAAAAAATCTTAAATAACCAAAAGGTCTTGGTTTTGTTTTATGATTTTTCTTTTTGTTAATAAATTGTTTGTTCATTTGTATTTAAAAAAACGATATATTCGAATTTTATTTATTTTTTGAATTTATAAATTGGTGGTGTGGGCGTATGGGCGTATAACCACGCCCAGTTTTTTGATAATAGTTTAATAATAATGCTATGAGCTTACAATTTAAATTATGAATCTGTAGGACACGTATAACTATTTTTGTCGCTTGTCTCCGACCACTGTGCTTTGGTTTGAATATTTAATAATAAGTTGGCATATATAATGTGATTTATATACATATGTATGTATGTATGTACATTCCCAATTGACTGCATATACATTCACATGTTACACAATGGATTTAGAAAAAAGAATTTATAGAAAATATTAAACTAAATTAAATATACAAAATAAGATTTTTAGTTAAGCTTTCCCATTAACTGGAGATGTAGTACACTTATTTATACAATTTATATTTAGTGTAAACCTGCTAAAATTATAGTTTACAAAATTATACCTTTCCCACAGATATTTGGAATTGCTTAGTATTTTACCGTCTTTCTTTGGAACTCTATCTACTGGCACTTCCATAAGATTCTTAATATTTCTTTCATCTGTAGCTTTGTCTTAAAGAGACATACATATACTTACATATGCATGTGTAAATGTGACAGTTGGTATGTCAATTTGGTAATGGCAAAAAGGAAATGAAATGACCGGAAGTTAAATCAAACCAATTCAATGCTAGGCGAAAAATTTGAAAAGATCTAAACCAAATTGAACGAAAGTCAATGGCAAAAATTGCATGCCAACCACGTAACAAAACTAAAAGTAAATATATTTTATTGCTGTTGTTGTTGTTAGAAGAGTTGTTGTTGTTGTTGCTGTTGGCACCCTTAGCGAATAATTCAAATAAAATTTACACCTTTGACCGGTTGCCTTCAGTCGTCGTCATATAAATAAATATACGTAGATAGACTTTTGGTTGCCTTTGCTGACCGAGGGACGACAAACGGAAATCCTTTTTCAATTTTATTTTATTTTATTTTATAGCAGAATGCACACTAACACACAAGCACACAGATGTTGCAAGTTATAGCAAAAATATAAATTGAGTTGCCGGCCACTGAAGTTGATTATGGTCTACGCTTCACCGAATCTGAGCCAACAAATTTTCTCAATTCGGTTAAAAATCAACACCAAGTCTGCCGCACAGTAGCCCCAAGACTCCCTCCCTTCCCTTCCCTTCCCTTCCCTTCCCTTTCCTTCCCATCCCTTAGCAACAAGAACCCCTAGACATCACAATGCTCGAACCCAAAGTCAGATCTATTAAAGGGCTGTTTTTTAACAACAACAGCAACAAAAAATAAGAGTCGCTGCCAATTTGGGGCCTGGCCAATACACACACACACACACTGGACTAATACACTAAAGATGAACACACACATGTGAGCACATATGTATGTGTGTGTGTGTGTCTGTGTATGTATGTTGGGGCTAAGCCCTACGGCTCACATATCAGCGTGCATTAAAACAAAGTGGGTATCGATGTAGAGACTGGGCTCGAACCGAAACACATATTACCACCACCCTTGTCCGACTGGGTGTTGACTCAATTTGCACAAAAGGCAAGACAGACAAAGAACTCAAAGAATACCGGCTTAGAAATACACTTGTAGAGTATATATTTCAAATTATTTCACATCATACAATTTGTTTCCATGTTAAAATTTGTATATAAATTCAATAATAATAAAAATAATTTTAAAAATTTGTTATTTCTAATCTTTTATTTGCTTGTTGGATAGCGATAAAAACTCAAATATATTTTGTGTCCAGACTTAAATTTTACTGAAAATAAGAATGATCTGATTTCATCAGCTCGTTTATTTATTATTTAGAATCCATGTAAAATATAATTTAAAACATAAATACATATTTTTGTATTTTATTTTATTTATTTCATTTTTTAGCATATTGACAGAATCTATATAGATTTAGGTAATGAACTTAATCAAAATTAAATCAATATCTTGTTGTGCGTAATAGCTATGGAAAAATCTGAATAAAGGATTTGACTCTGGAATATTTGTCACATACTTTCATATATGGTATATAGTAGAAAGAGTATTGCGAAAGTTGAGATGGTGGATGTAATGAAACCCCTTGTTTTTGTTAGGGCATGTTAAAATAAATAATAAAAGGGTCGGGTCTCCTTTGCGGATCAAACGGACAGTGGCAGCTTTCACTTATCACTTATCAAAGTGGTTGGGGTCCAAATTATTTACGCCTTGAGCTCCAAAGCCGATTTGTCCACCCACTGGCTCGATTATGGGTCCACTTCCCCTCTACTCCACCCACCCAACTAAATCAATCTCCTTCCTCATTCTAATTTTCATCCCTGTCTCTCTCCATTTCAATCTCAGGCTAAAGTTATTCACATATAAACATGGATGCATGCAAAGTATACGAGTTCTGGAAAATACGGCACACCGTTAGCAGGTTATGCAACTCGATGATGTCTCCCTCAGTCTCTCGAGGATTCCCCTACTTGACGGAAGTGTCGGTTCCACTTGAGGCAATGCTGGCGCCGGAATTCGTGCGAAAGGAGGCTGGGAATTCTTTAGGAGATGCAGTATCAGCTTGCAGTAGTTTAAGGGGAGGGGACAACAACAAAAGAGGCGGGGGCAGCAGCAACCGGACTCGGGGCGAGGCCAAAGGACAAGTGTCAAAAGTATTTACGCAACAAAAAAAAAAAAAATAAATAAAAAAAAGACAGCCGCATTTTCAGTTTACCATCAACAGTTTACAGTCATGTCATTTGTCTTGCTTATTAATTGCATTTCGATAATAATTTCATGCTCGTTAACGAGTCCCCGACTCGGCCCGGTCCGGTTCAGTCCGGGTGCGTATCAGTTACAGTTACAGGACCCGCTCACACTCCCGCTTGTCACTGTCCTTGTCCTTTACCCCATCTCCATCCTCGTCCTCAACCATGGCTTGTTGTCGTTAAACAGTCGCTAATTAGACGCACATGTGTAACACAAAACCGCATTTAAGCGTTACAGTTGCAGACCCGGTCCAAGGACTCAGTGCCCAGGGCCCAGACTCGGGACCCAGGGCAGGTCGGGGTCAAGACAAAATTCACCCGCCACCGACGCGACACTCGACGAGTTCCGGCGAAGCACTAAAACTGTCCCAATTGTAACGAAATTATACACTTGAACTTCTTAACTTTGCCCGGGGTCGCACATATCACTCTTTGCGTGTGTGTGTGTGTGTGTGTGTGTGTTGTGTGTTGTGTTGTGTTTGGTGTGAGGTGTATGTTGTGGTGCGTGGTTCGTGGTGTTTGCCGATTGCTCTGTGGTGTTTGGTGTCTCGCTCGTCTTCTGGTTAAGCGCATTGTTCATGAACCGAATGCAGTAAAAGTCAGGATTTAGTAAGAAAGGCTTGCAAGTAATTATCAAATTGGTTTGGAAAAACAACTTTTTGCAAAATGAGCTATAATATGTATTAATCCCCTATTTGACTTTACTAAAATACTTTGAGAGTGGCATTGAAACTGACAAGATACAAAGTATACCTATGTTACTTCAGAAAATCTTTTGCCTTCAGAGTTCTGAAAGTAACCTTTACTAATGTTTTCATTACAAAATGCAATATAAAATCAAATGGGTAACAAGTTGAAATTCTCTAGATTCAGTCTAAAATTAATTTATAATTCAGGATGTTAATATTAACATTCAGGTATATACCTGAATAGATCAAATTAAAAAATTATTTGATTTCAATTAAAATTTGATTTGAGAATAACCCAAATTTAACCGTAATATCCAATATCAAATATTTAATACCATTTTTGCCATCCGTCAGCCTCGTAATTAGTTAATACATATTTTAATAAATAAAAATTTATATGAACACAGGATATAACACACTTCCAGATTTATTTTTATTGGCGTAAACAGTACTTCATCCAGTTCCTTGAAAAAAACTTGAGAGCTGAGAGCCAGAGCTGATGTTAACACAAATTACATTATTTTCAACAACAATAGAGCTTTAGTTCACTCGCTTGGAATTTAATACAGTCGAACTTCCCTAACTCGAATCCCCATTATCCAAGAAAAAAGTTCCAGTTAGAGAGACTTCGAGTTAGGGAATTATTTTTTTTTTAGTTTTTTTAAATACATTTAAAATCTAAAATTTTTCTTGGTTTTTTTAACAAAAAAGGATTCCAGTTTGTTCAAGACCTGTCGATATTCTCAAAAATTGGTTTCTTCATTCTTTTGCTGTATGCAGAAGAAGTTCCCGATTCAAATGTCATCATAATTGAGTATCCATTTTTTTAATATAATGAAAACTGTTTTTGCTGAGATACTATATTTTTCATCAAATTCAATATATTTGGCCTACTTTTAAATTCTTTGAGTAATGAGTTTGATTATATCTTTAAAGATTTTTAAACATTTTAATACACTGATGCGCTGACAAAGAAGTACATTTCGAACATCTTTCCTATAGCTAATTCATCAGCCTATGCAATATTTTATCATGTGGCATCACCATATGTTAATGTATGTACATTGTACATATATCAATATTACGTATCCAAACGAGCCGGTAACAAAAGCATACAACACAAACGAAAATAAAATTTAAACATTATTGGGACAAAATGTTTAAGTTAAAATATTTAATCATGAAAATGTCTAGACTTTCTCAATTTGTTTTTTATAAATAAGAATATCATTACTATACATTTTTAAGCTCCACTAAAATTTAAACCGACATTTCTCTCATGATGAAATTCTTAGCGTTCAGTTTTTAAGTGAAATGTTCCAACAGCTGGCTCCAAAAGCCATCAGCAAATCGAGCAATCACAATTCCCCAATCTCAATTCCAATTCCAATTCCAACCCCAAGTTCCAGCTCTAGTGCGAATAAAAAAGATTCCTGCTTCGCTTGTTACACTCATATTTTTATAAAAATTTATTTCAATACCAACTGAATGGACCACGAGGACATTGACGCTGTCCTGTCAATGATATGGCTGTTAACTTTCCGATATTGTTGTTGTAGTTGTTGCCTCGTCTCATTTGGTCTCGTCTCCAGTCTCCTCTCGTCTCGTCTCGTCTCGTCTCTCGTCGCCAGTTTCCTCTGGGTCATCGCAACATTTGCATGCCTCATTTGAGGACAAGTTCCTCTTCATTTATTTATTTTATTGCGGCCTCATTCGCGTTATGAACTCAATGGTCTGTGGACATTATTTTAATAATTGCACTCTACAACAATAATAACAAACAAGAGCAATAACAACGAAATCCACCCACGCATTACAGTGCCTGCAACAGCACCGCACACCAAATACACACGCCACACACACACAATTACTCCCCCCCCCCCCCCCCCCTTTGTTTATTGTTGTTTGCTGCTTTCGTTGTATTAACTTATTGTTGTTGTTGTTGTTGTTGGGCTCTTTATTACTCGCATTCCATTGATTTTCATGGATTTTTGTAATAAACTTTTGTACTTATTGTGACTTTTTATGTACTTTCCTTGCCCTCCTCCTTGACCAATAAACGAGGCAGATGACGATGGCGAAGAAGAAAAAGAAGATGGAGATGGAGATGAACGAAATCATCGCCAGGGAGCTTCACTTTGTAAATTATTACGAACATTTACGGCTCTCGATTCGGAATAGGTTCTCAGTAATCGTGTGATGGGAGAAGGAGAAAGGATGGAAGGAGGGAGAAGGGGAGAGAGGGAGGGAGGGAGGTAAGTGATAAGCAAACCGGAAGACATGTTGTCTGGCATTTCGAGCTACAGGAGCAGCAGGATAATCCCTGGGCTAAGCTTACACAAATGTTGTGGCCTAATTTATCTTGAGTGGATCAATTGGCCAAAGAAAACAAAACAGCCTCGGACAATGGCCAGATCAATCGATCGATCGAGCGATAGATCGAAGATGATGATCGATAATCCGCTGGCTCAGGGATCCGATGACGTGCCAGTTTCGAGGGCTGCCAGGTTTTGTTGCCATTGTGGCGGGTGTGCTTTTGTTATGTCCACTGGCCACTGGGATAATCGAGGGTGCATTGTTTGCCCTTCTGTTTTCTAAAAAGGGATTAGAACAAGTGGCAAGCCTGAGCCTGAGGTTGCACAATGCCCGGTTGCTGTTGCCGTTGCTGTTGCAGTTGCAGTTGCTATTGCTGTTACTGTTGCAAGTGCATATATGAGTTTACGGTGAAAACAAAGGACATGCACGATCACAACCTGCGATAAAGCGAGGGCTCGGCTGTTGGCCCAGATCTGTTGGCCGACAGTCAGTCTACCGCGCATCCTCACATACTCACGTTCAAACGTATGTACATGTACGCATATTAAGCCTAAGTGCGGCTTAGCCAAATGCTAATAGGTTTGCTAATGTGAAAGCACAGGCCACACATGCGATGCGACTTGTCTTCTTGCCGGTCTTCTACAATTCACAATCCACAGAGCCAACTCAGGCGAATTTGGGCCAGGTTTAGGCTGTCACAAGACACAATGCCGGTGGCCAGTGAGCGGTGGCTTTGGCTTTTATTGTGTGCCGCCCCTTTTGCCGAATTGCAACTCCATTGTTCACCAAATTGCTGAACAATGCCAGGCCAAGCGCCGGCGCTGCCATCGATCCCCAGGCTCAGCCAGAAACAGAGACAGAAACAGAAACAGGACCTGAACCAGGCTCAGGTTCAGATTCAGATTCAGGTTTAGGTTCAGTTCAGTTCTCGCTACGCTTCTCCCATTAATATTTCAATCACCAAAATATGCACATAAAAAAAAAACAAATCGCCTCGTTGGTTCCGTTGCATTTTTATTCGCTGCTCGTTGTTTCGCTGAGGGGCAGGACACAACCAGGACATTGCACATGGCTCACAGATGGAGCCGGGCAATAAGCGACTGCACTTGGCACTCACAGGTGCATCCTCCAATGTGGAAATCTCTTACATTTTCTGGTTGCTCGAGGAAAACTTGTAGAATAGAATAAAAGCAAATACACAAGAAAATAATTTCTGCTTGAACTGATTAAAATATTGTCAATGTATACAAATTAACTGATGTTGATTAAAAACAATGAGCAACATTAAATATGTGCACCAAATAGAAATAGTTCACTTCAGATATTCAGATCCACAATTTTTTACACGAATTGAATTCAAAGTTACCTTGGCTTAATCATTTCTAAATATTAATAAATTGTTTGTATATTTCTATGTTTTATTTTGTACTACAGGAAGAAATAATTGATTAAGGAGAAGCTTGAGTCTATTCAGTGAATTCTTGACAATTTTAACTTTGACATCGTTTTCGGCTCCTCCAGTGGAACTTTCAGATGGAATGGAGTTCATTGAGTGATCTAATACAAACATCCGAGTGAAGTTACATATTCACACAAAAACCTCAATATAGTCGGGTTGAGTTATGGCTTAGTTAGAAGTGCAGAGCATAGAAATGTCAAAGTTTTTGCACGGATGCGACGTCCTCATCGTCCTTTCGCTATATGTTTTTTTTAGTGGCTGTTTTTTTTTCTTTTTTGCTAAGTAGCGTGGGCATTTTTTAAGCCAACTGAAAAAGATTTTTTTTTGTTTTACCATTATGTTTGGGTTGCCAGGCAAAGCTGGATGCGACAGGGAAAGGGAAAGGGAACTGGAACAGGACCAGGACCAGGACCAGGACCGGAATCTAGAGTGGGCAGCACTAGGTTTCTAATCAGTGCAGCTTCCGCTCGGCGGGCCGTCAGTCAACAGTGCACGATATTTGTCAACAAGCGGAACTATAAATATGCATGCAGTTTTTTTAAAAATACTACAGACATGGGGAAAAAGACATCAGAGGAAGTGAGAGACAGAGAGAGAGAGAGAGAGAGAGAGAGAGAGAGAGAGAGAGAGAGAGAGAGAGGGGGGGGAGAAAGAGGAATCCCTTGGGTCCGACATAGGTCCTGGGTCGTGGGTTTTGGTTGAACGTCAACGAGCAGGCTTTGAAATTGCACTCAGTCGAGTTGTCAGAGTGTGAGCACAGGGTAAACTCGTCTGTCGAGCATTTCATTTCATTCCTACTTTTTTTCTGGCACTACATCAATTTTTTCGGACTAAGGGAAAATAAAAACAAAAATCAACATAGAAACAACAGTAGTAAATTGTGAACTGCAACAGAAGAGTGAATTAAACACATACAACAAACTAGGCAGATATATCAACTGCGCTAAATTTTCAAGTGGCCATCCCGGAATTGGAGTCCCTTACAGTATTCCGATATCACCACAGAGGATGTTGCGACAACTTCAATTGAGAGCCCCCATGAAGGCTACACAGCTGAAGCGCTCCTTGACTTGCAGTGAGTACACAATCATTACACAACCATTTGAGCCAAAATCCAAGTCCAATCAAATGATGCTGAGGTTTCTAAGTATTTGTATGAATTGAAATTCAATTTAATACAAATTAAATTCATTGATTCACTTATAATTCATTGCGTCACAAAAATGATTTAATTCCTAGTATTCATCTTATTAGTTTATAATAATAATTATTATTTATTATTTATATTATTATTATTAGTATTATTAATTAAATGTACATATGTACATTAATTGTCTACTTATAATGGCTTTCACAAACTTTCACTTTAGATCCAAAACATTTGCAGCCTCTTGCTTTGGTCGATGCCGTCAAAAAGGAGCAACAGGCCAAGATCCAATCGAAGCCTGGACACAATCCGACCCAGATACTTGTTAAGATGGCACCGATCAAGGCGGTGCCAATTAACAAGAATAGAAACAATTGGCCAATGGGTTACTCCAGCTTGGCTCGCATGGAGACGCCGATCCATGAGACTCAAATGAAGTACCTAAGGCAATATAGTGTTTGCCTAAATCCATTGGAACAGTTGCAGGCCGAGCAGGGTAAGATGACACGCAGCAACAACTTGCCGATGGGGTACTCCGATCTGAGCAATGATCAGTCCAATAGTGTGGCTCTTGTGCCATTGGATCAGGACAATTTAAAAAATATTGGGACTCAGAAGCCACAGCCCCAGTCAAAGATGCCGGAGCAGCCGTTGCGCAAGATTCCACACTATAATCCCCTGAGGCGTCGCAGCAACGTCGATCCAGCCCGTGTCCAGTATATCAAGGATCGGTTTAAGGAACGCACCCTGGACACTGACACCTACAAGCCTCAGGGCAAGAAGTTTGTCTCGCGCACAACACTGCACTCGGGTCGATTGGACAAGATTGATTAGAATGCGATGCCTCTGCCTGTGGTTGGTCAATGCAAATGCTTGCAAGATGTTCACTGATTTCCTCAGATCCCCCCCCGACCCGTAAACACCTCCCTCCCCCCACAGAGACACTAAACTGGCCCCCCTACCTGTCTATTGTTTTAATTGAGAGCAACGAAAGACGAGTGTAAATCAGCATTCGCTTGATGGTTTTTATCGAAAAAAAGATTTTAAATATATTTTGTGTCTTACTGGCTTTTGGCCTCTAAAATCATCTATCGACTTACACTTAAAGGGGCATCCCTCTTTACTCTCATAGCATTAATCAAAGGAATTTTCTCCGTATTTCAATCGCAATCTTAAAGATACTTATATTGACCATTTATCCATTTATGATTGTTGTGTTGTCCCCAGTTACTTCGACAGTTTAATTCGACGTGGAGTAGATTGAATAAATCGCAAGCTAGACCTCCAAATGCCTTTTAAGTACGAAATCAATCGAGCTTTAATGAACCATATGTATTTTAAATTTTAAGCTAGATTTTATATTGATATTTGGGTTCTTTTAAGAAAGTAGTTTCATAGATTTTTTATAATTTATGTTAATATTTGACATCTTTTCACTTAGATAACTTTCAAGAAAAGACTTTCCCATCTCTTCATTAAATGTTGAGTTCATAGCTAGAGACTAGTATTAAGCGTTATTAAGCTTATCACGAACTCTTAATCCGCAAATCTGGGATTGGGAACATTTAGTTGAAGTACTTATGGATACAAGTACTCGTTCGTATATTTGATGCTTCTCGATGCTGTTGGATGGCCTAGTAAAATGGCTTTCTTGCTTCCTGTTGACGCTTCTCTGCCTGCTCCTTATTGTCCTCGATTCTCGGTCCGTTGTCAGTTCATCTCTGTTCTGTTCTGTCTGTGCTTCTCAGTCAGACTGTCGGTCTGTCAGTCTGTTATCGAGTTCATTCAGATGATTCGACTAAGTGTTTCGCTTTCAGCTCCGTTTGATGTGCACAAGTAGCTGCAGCTTTTGCCTGTTTGCTTTTGAGTGTGCTCGTAAAATCGCAATCCGACTCACTATTCGAATCGACTCCAATCGACTCGACTCGCCTTGGATTCATATACAACCAGGCGGACGAAGGCGGACGATGAAGCGGAGGGTGGGCATTGGGTACGCATACAAATCACACTAAACCGAATACGTCAAGGCAGCAGTAGCTAAGCTGCTGCAGCAACAACAACAGCAACAACAGCAACAGCAGCAACAGCAACAACAACATTGACAACTACAACTAGAAGATAGCTTTGGCTTTCCCTTGAGTGCGCCCAACAGCAGCCGGCTCAATATCACAAAAAATACCCGCAAAAAAATCGCATGATCCTAGAAAGAGGAGGGGAGGAGAAAACGATGTAGGAAAGAGCAGGGGTCAGGGTATGTGTATGTGCAAGAAGCATAGCTAGGAGTAAAAACAACAATCACAGCAACAACAGCAACAGTAGCAACAACAACAACTCTAAGGGGGAGAGGGAAAAAAAAATGAGAAAAGACAAAAAGTGCCGAACAAAAGCTGACTGACTACAAAACCAAGTTGGAACGGACGCGGTATCGACATCGGCACGCTTGGCGCTTGAGAGTTTGGCTTGTGGGTTGAGGGTTTGAAGGTTGGGGTTGGAGGTTGGGGGTTGGGATTGACTTTGACTCCAGCTATATATCCTGTTTGTGCAGAGATTTAGCTTTGAGCTATGGATATCGCCTGGCGTTGCTTTGGATGTGCTTGTGTGTGTGTGTGTGTGAGTATATGTGTGTATGTGTGTGTGTATTCGCTGCCATCGAAGCTCATCGATTCAGTCGTCGCCGTGACAAGGAATGGGGGCATTCATTGAGGCAACTGAGGCATTGAGGTATTGAGGTATTGCGATTCGGCTTGGGACTGGGCCCCGTTTTGAGTGTCGGTGTCGTGCAGCAAGTTTACATGCTGTCAGTGCAGCTTTTTGTTGCCGTTTTTTAATTACATCCTCTACTGTTTGGGGTGCATCAAGCATACGCCGTGTATGACGCGCCTTTGGCAAACGGTCACAGAACAAAAACAAAAACAGAACAAAAAAACAAAGGGGCACAAAATGACAAAAAAAAAAAACACACAAAGAAACAAATGGCATAGCTTGACTGCAAGATACCCATTACATTCATGATAACGTGGCATGTCGATCTCTAATCGTCACACTCACAAATTGATCATGCCCAATACAAAAAAGTTACTCGACTTCGATTTGAGTTACATTTGTTGGAAAGCCGGTGCAGCCCGTTTCGATTCAAACTGAATTACAGGGTATACAAAACACAAACCGTAAACTTGCGCAAATGCAATGGTTTGGCTTTGGCCTATGTGGGGGCTCCTGTTCCGGGCCTCAGATACCGCGTAGTGTCCTTTGTGCCTCCCTCCGCTTCCATCGTCGTCCTTGTTTTGCTGCCTTCGCTCGTCGCTCGTTGCTGACGTGAAACGTGCCTGGCATGGCGCGTCGTTAGTTTATTGTAAAATTCCAATAAATGCAGTTTAAGCTGAAGCGTTTCGCCTTCCATGCGAATGTCGGCAAAAGGTAAACCAAAGAAAAGAACGAAAAAACAACTGAGTAACAATCCCATCTCTCTTTCTCTTCCTCTCTCTCTCTCTCTCTGCCTCTCTCTGTGTCTCCTTTGGTAAGCGGCTAGCTAAAAGTGCGCAACACAACTTCGAACGTGAAAAAAGTCCAAGAGTAAATCGTAGAAAATCAGAAAATTGGCCACACCACGCAGGAGCAATGATAAAGCTGAAGAAAAGGAAAAACTGGAACTGAAAATGGACGAGGCGACGCACGGTACTAGTTATGGCCAAACAAGTCTTGGCCAGGTGAACGCTCGAAATTCCCTGTATCAAATATGAAAATACATCAATCGAAGTTGGCATTTGTACTTAGTAGAACTTTTTTTGAAATTATTAATGTATTGACAAATATTTAAAAACAATTTTTATTCCAAAAATATTTTAAGCTTCCCACGATGATAAGAAAAAAACTAAAAATAGTTTTGTAGCAGTAATGCACAAAGCATACAATACAAATAAAATAAAAGATAGTATGGTATTATATACAGGGGTGGTCAAAAGTATTTACACAACACTTAACGTTAAATCTACTCGTAATTTGAACTAACTTCAGATAAAGTTTGGTATTTATGGAAAGGTCTCTTGAATTCCTTTCAAATGATACAAAAATTTCCTTAACCCATTAAGTACCCACTGATAAATTTGAGTTATTGTAAAAGCCAATTTTTTTGACTTTTTTCCTGGGTCTCAAACAAAAAATGTTTTGATGCAAAAAGTTTTTTCAAACAATTTAAATAGTGACTGCAAAAAAAATTTTAAAAAATCTTTTTGCTAGTATTTTTAATAATTTTTTGAAAACTGCCAAAAAGGCACTTTTTCCTCATTTTCGTGCAAAAAGTGCCTTTTTGGCAGTTTTCAAAAAATTATTAAAAATACTAGCAAAAAGATTTTTTAAAATTTTTTTTGCAGTCACTATTTAAATTGTTTGAAGAAACTTTTTGCATCAAAACATTTTTTGTTTGAGACCCAGGAAAAAAGTCAAAAAAATTGGCTTTTACAATAACTCAATTTTATCAGTGGGTACTTAACGGGTTAAACAAGTTTTTGTATCATTTGAAAGGAATTCAAAAGACCTTTCCATTGATACTAAACTTTACATGAAGTAAGCTCAAATTACGAGTACAATTAACTTTAAGTGTTGTGTAAATACTTTTGACCACCCCTGTATAATATATATACAGTCGAACTTCCCTAACTCGAATCACCATTATCCGAGAAAAAAGTTCGAGTTAGAAGACTTCGAGTTGGGGAATTTTTTTTTTTTAGTTTTTTAAATGAAACTACAATTTTATTTATTCATAAATACATTTCAAATTGCAAACTTTTCTTGTTATTTTCAACAAAAAAATCCAGTTTGTTCAAGACCTGTCGATATTTTCAATAATTGTTATTTTCGTTCTTTTGCTGTATCCAGAAGACATTCCCGATTCAAATGACATAATTAATTTTCCATTTTTTAATATAATGAAAACTGTTTTCGATGAGATACCATATTTTTCAGCCACTTCAATTTTTTTGGTCCATTTATGAATTTCTAAACAAATAAGTTTAAAGATTTCTTAAAGCGATATACATTTTAATACACGTGCTGGTGCCATGGTAAATATTCTTGAGCTGATGCGCTGACAAAGAAGTACATTACGAACATCTTTCCTAAAGCAAATTCACGAGCTTAAGTAATTTTTGATGCAATATTCTAACATATACCATCATTATATGCTAATGTACATCAATGTTACGTATCAAAACGAGCCGGTAACACGAAAAAAAATTTAAACTTTTTTGGGGATTTTCCCGAAAAATTCGACTTACAGAACGGGCCAATATTTTTGTTCGAGTTAAGGAGAAATTCGAGTTAGAGAAGTTCGAGTTAGGGAGACCGAATTGTATGAAATTTGCTCAGAAAACGCTATGGCCACTCGATTTTGTTCGAGTTAGAGAAAATTCGAGTTAGGGAAGTTTGAAATATGGAAGTTCGACTGTATATAATTTATGTATATCGAATTAAAACAAATTAATTTGAATATATGCAATTAACACACATAGAAATACAAAATAAAATATTACTTGTTTAGATAATCGAGCTAGCGATATTTCTGTGTCGAACATAAAAAAAATTGGAATTGATTAAAAAAATTAAATTTATTGGGCTATGGTAATTCCAGCTCAATAGAACCGAATTCTCAAATTATTTAGCATTTCGAATATGGTTAAAATATAAATTCAAATAGAATGTTGCATAACGATAATCATCGATTACATATAGAATACGCATCAGTGAGAAATCAGTCTTAGATTTCCAATTAATATATAGGGATTTATTATTCAAACACCGTATAGAATGAGAAGTTTGAGGGAAGTAGCGCATTCATCAGCTCCAGTTGGCTGCAGCTAGCAAAAGGCGACAAGCCCACTTGACCAGGCCAAAACAGAACAGAACAGAACAGATTGACGATTGGCACCCGAGCACTCAGCTCAATTGTGCGAGGGATTGGGGATTGCGATGTGTGCCATAGCGCATCCAAGGCCATCATCATCATCATCATCATCATCATCATCATCATCATTGTCATCTTCATCATCATCATCATGTGCTGCTGTCGAACAGGTAACGGTAACGATGCGGCCCAGAGCTGTTGCCGCTGTCGCTGAATACTGAATCCTGATTCCTGATTCCTGAATCCTGGCATCCTTTGCATCCTCTGCCGATACCGATGTGGATGTGGATGTCGATGTCGATGTGGATGCTGATGCCATTGGTACTTTGGGGATTTTGTGCAGATTTACATGCAAACAATCAAGATATGCCGGGCTTTCAAGTGCCGCTGCACTGGGACCAGAAACTGAATCTGAACCAGAACCCGCTCTCCATCTCCATCTCTGTCTCCGCCTCTGTCTCTGTCTCCGATTCTGTTTTGCAGACTCTCCGACATGAACAGGGACGGGAGCGAGTAAAGGACTGACTGTGTATGTGGGGATTGTGGCCCGTACTTGTGCCAATACGTCATGTAAGCTTCAGTAGAGATACACACACCCCACACACACACACACACACACACACACACACACACACACACACACACATAGAGACACAGGTGAGAGTGTTGCCATGTTTAGCGATTGCCTCCGTTGCACGTTTGTTTGCTTTTCACATCTTTTCACCTTTGATTTGCAATCGTATCTATTGAAGCTGTCTCTCTCTCTCTCTCTTCCTTTCTCTCTCTCTATCTCTCTCTCTCTATGTTGTATTTTTTTTTGCGTGCTTCTGGTTGTGTCATTGTTATTTGCAATGTTTGTTAAATAAATATCTACACATGTTCCACGGCCCCTCTTACTCCCAACTCTCATCCCAATCCCCATTGGCAAATCTTGCAACTTGTGACGTTGTCATTTTGTTAATATTATTGGTTTAATTCAATTGCTACTTATGCATGTTAAATGTTTTCTTTGCCTTTCAAATTGGGGTTTACTTTGTATTTCTCTCTCTTCCCGTCACTTCAATGTTACATTTTCCACTTTCTGCATCTGCCTCTTTGTGTTTCTCTCACTGTGGTGTCTGGTTGTTGGCCTTGTGAATTTTAAAGGCGAGTTAATTATTTAATGCCTGTCACCCAGTGGCTAACACTCGGTGTTAAATGCAAATTGCCGTTGTCACTGGACAGCAGCAACAGCAACAGCAACAACAACAGCAAGGACAATGAAAAGGATATCAGCGACGGCAAAGCAGCACACAGCTTGAAACATGGCACAGTTAACCCATGTGACACATTCTCCATTCTCCAACAGCGCGACATCTGTAGATCTGGCTCTTAAAAAAACGTAACACATCAACAACAACTACAACTACATCAACAACAACATCTGCTTGTCAGACAGACAGTCCAGTAACCCTTTCTGGCAACTCAACTCAACCCCAACTTGCATACCCCATTGCCCACTTCCCACTCCCCATTCTCCATTCCCAATCCTCCCTCCCTTGTAAACGACATCTACCACAGTCCCTGACGCCCCCAAAAAAGAATCATGGCTGCTTTAACTGCGCGCCAGGGCTGCATCTCAGTGCGCGTTGAGTCCGTCCCTGACCGCTGCTCCCCCCTGTGGGTGGGGTGGGATGGAGTGGGGTTGGTATGGGCTAGGGTTGACTTTGCGGTTTCTTGCCATATTTGGAGCACCACAATAATGCGCGCATGTCAAGTTATCACTGATCTGGGGGTAACTCCAAATATCCCTTATAATAACTCAACATTTACTATGGAGAAACTGGCAGCTATATACCTCTACAGATTTATAGTTGAATGTAAACATTTGATGTAAGCTCTATTAAAAGACTATGAGAACTTCTACAGATGAACTATTTCTAATTTAATAGAATCACTGCGGACGGCACTCCGCGCTAGTGACCAAATCAGCACGAAGGGTGTGAAAGGGTCCAATACATACTGGAAATATAGAATGTTTGCAAAAGTCTACTTTTTTAACATTTTTCCTCGGGCTGACTCGAAAAATCTTTGGATACAAAATCTCTTCGCTATTATTTTTTGGTTTTGGTGAAAATTTTTCATTAAGCTACTTTTTGTATGAAAAGGAGGAAAAGGGGTCAAAATAGTAATTTACAAAAATTCTAAATTTTCAATAGGTTAAGGAAAGTTTTGTATCATTCTAACGGTTCTTTGGCCTCAAACGTTTTTCCTATGGTCGAATAAATAAAATCTCAAAAAAAAAAATCCAAAAACCGTTCTTTTATGGTGTCCGGTTTTCTTTGTCCGCCACTGTATAACACAATTAACAAGCATAAAGGATTATGGGGCTTTAAACTATGCAAATACATGTTTGATTATTTATAATTATTTGCATGAAATGTTTCAATATGATACCACTATGTAGAATCATTCTACTACAATATCTTTAGAAGTATATATGATGGGATACAGACTACTAAATACCATACCTGTTAAATCTCGATTAGAATTACTAATCAATTAGATTATTTATTAGAAATAATCGTAATGATTATATAATTCACTGTTGAAAAATTTGTGATAATCTAATGATTACGATTAGAAAAAATCAAAAAAAAATCTAGAATTATTACGATTATTCAAAATAATCGGAAAAAATAAAAAAAAATCAAAAATAATCGTTTTGGGGTATTTCGGATTATTTTTGATTTTTTCTGATTTTTTCTGATTTTTTGATTTTTTACGATTATTTAGTAAAAAACCAAATTATTTTAAATTTTCACAATCAAAGTAGCCAATGCTTTTGATTATAGTTGCTTTTTGTGCTGTCTAAAGCAGTTAAATTCAGAAGAAAGAAGGAGGCAGCTACAACAGTTCCGTAGCTCACTAGTTAGAGTTGCTGACCTGTCAGTTCCAGTTTGAAAAAAAACTGGGTTCGATTCCCCCCGTCATAAGTTCTTCGGAATGAAACGCAAAAATATAGTATTCAACTTTTTTTTTTTTAATCAAAAGAGTCAAGAAAATAATTGCTTGCAGAATATTGGAGAGCTAAGCGGAGCGCTCAAGAGGTCCACATTTATTGCGTATACAATCGAAAACAAGATATCCTAGTAGTTGGATTGCCGACTATGAACATCTACAGTAAGTTTATGTTATTGATTATACAAGTACAAGTAATGCCCTTATTGCGGTTTTTCATGGAATATGTGGAAGACTCGATCGAGTTTGATCTGGAGATGCCTGCGTGAAGTACCAGTACCATCACCAGCCAACTCTCACTTTAACAGGTCAAATACGAATGCTTAAATGTATTCCTCAGGAGGGCTTTATATGCCCAGCACAAAGCAACTATAATCAAAAGCTTTGGCTACTTTGATTGTGAAAATAATTTGGTTTTTTACTAAATAATCGTAAAAAATCAAAAAATCAGAAAAAATCAGAACAAATCAAAAATAATCCGAAATACCCCAAAACGATTATTTTTTATTTTTTTTTATTTTTTCCGATTATTTTGAATAATCGTAATAATTCTTGATTTTTTTTTGATTTTTTCTAATCGTAATCATTAGATAATTGGGCAAAACCCAAAATAATCGTAATTTAATCATTGGTTCGACTTTTAAACAAAAATAATTTAATTACTAATGATAATGATTACTAATCATTATTTAACAGGTATGCTAAATACATATGTATATTGGAGTGTCCCTTATTTTAGCAAAGTCATTATTTTTTAACGCTTACATTCATTTGGTCCTTACTGTTCATTTGGTCCTGAAGCACTTCGAAATAAATTTTTAACTCAATCGGAGTATGATAACACATTCAAACTTGCATCAAAACATGAATAGCATCGAAAAATGTATAATCAGTGTTAAAACACTGTTTTTCATGGTTCGATGCAAGTTTGAATGTGTTATCATACTCCGATTGAGGTAAAAATTTATTTCCGAGTGCTTTAGGACCAAATGAACAGAACTAGCCAGTAAGCGCTTAAAAATAATGACTTTGATAAAATAAGGGACACCTTAACATACATATTTGTATACTTTGTCAACGAATAATATACATAAATGTATATATTTTTAATTTCATCGCTTCATTCAATATCATTTTGTGCTGTATTTTTAAGATAGTAAGTCTCGATATTAAAAATTAATATTAAATCGATTTATTTGAATTGTAGCTTTAATTAACAATAAAAATGTAAATTCGCGATGTTGGCTTTTTCTAAAAAATTCTGTTTTTAGAAAGAAAAGTTCCGAAATTTCACTTGTTAGAGAAGCTTTTGACAGAGACAGGAATTGAGGGTAAAAAATGAGACCTAAGTATTAAATGGATTTGGAGATGTTGAGGATTTGCTCTTATCCTTTTGCTGCATGCAGAAAAAGGACTTTTCGCTGGTCTCTGGTCACACGAGACTAAAAAATGGGGACTGACAACTGGTAAAGAGGAGAGTGTGTCTGTTGTGTTTGTGGACCCGTGGGTTAATGTTGAAACCTGGTGATATTTACGAGTTTGCTGCGCGCATTATCATTAATTAAAGGGATTAGGGACCGGAGAAACCACAGAAGTGCTTCGAAGAAAAACACTTCCTAAAAAAGACAGAGGGAGTCGAGAAGTGTTCCTGGTATTTTAATTGAGTTGTACGCATGCCAGGGACGAGATAGCAATAACAATGGACATTGGACATTGAGCATTGGGCACGGTGCGTGATTTAAGGCAAATCCCAAAAATTGTGATAATCGACTTTGATCGCCGCCTGTCGCCGCCGACGGTGCATGCAACATTTGGAAAGATGTCGTGCTCGTATACGTATCTCAGAGATGCACTCACAATTGCCCTGATGTCGCCTCGGTTGCAACAGAAACAAGAATTAAGAAACAAGAAACTGAAACTGCAACAGAAACAGAAACAGACTCGAAATTGAACAAAGGACAGTTGAGAGGAGATTGCTGGCTGCTGATAGCCTAAATATCCTGTTGTTTTTCCACATGCTCTCTCGCCATCTTCATCTCCATCTCTGTCTCCATCTCCATGAGATTCAGGCACTTCATGCTCGCTTTTATTACACAATGTCAGCAGCGACTGCGACGACACTTGGGTGCAAACGAGCCGATTATTGCCGCCTGATAATGTTCTAATTGCCCTGCAGCGACAACCGGTCGGCACCAGGCACCAGTCACCAGGATAGCCAGCACATTCAGTGCAGGACAATCAGTGCAACCAGGGCTCCTACTGTTTGGGCCCTGCTTTTGATATTTGCCAAAAATAAATAAAACAAAAGCCGAAACCAAAAAAGGAATCATCCCGAGTCGAAGCCAGTTGATGCAAGTTGAGTTGCACTTCTCTCTTCGTTTGCCTGACAATGGCAATGACAACACGCTGTGTCTTCGGTCTTCTATCTTCTATCTTCTGTCTCCTGTCTCCTGTCTTCTATCTTTTATCCTTCTGCCATTTGCTTGTAGGTGTTTTATTTGTCGTTGTCGTTGTCGTTGCCTTCATGCGGAGTGGGAGAGAGCACTTCATTAGTGTCGTACGTCTGCTTATGGTTAGCTCCTTGCTCCTTGCTCCTCACTCTTTGCCAACTGCCGTCTATATCCTGCCCTCTCCTTTTTCTCTCGGTCTAGTCATATCACAACCGCAGTTGGTCGCTTTCTTGGAAAGGAGTCGGCATTTCTAAAGTCGCAGCAACTGCAGCTCAATTCAATTTCCATTTTCAAAGTGTTGATTCGGCCAAACAGAAATATTTTCCTGATATTTGCTAAAGCTATACAGATATATATCAGATCATAACATGTTCCAGTAATATATCTTTTTATATATTTATACGTTTTGAAATTTAATCTTGTTTTTCATTTGTAACGTTTTTCCTTCATTTATGAGCAACAATTATAAATATTACGTTATCAGAAGTTCGGACAGTATCATACACACAAATATACATATATCAGTAAGTATTAATTTTATTCACTTAAATACTTAATTCAAAACAAAACAACAAATTTGAAACCATAATCGGCATAATACCGCTTATTTTGTAAAACTTATAATTATTTTGACAAAAAAAAGTGCACGTTCTTCACACCAATTAAGTCTTTAAAAATAGCGATAAATTAAAATTACAAAATGCATGTAATTTATATAATTTACAGTTTATTTTCATCCAGCCGAAGGCCCCAGCAGCCATGGCTGTTTATTTTAATCAATTGTGGATTGACTTTAATTGTAAATAACAATTTTATATTGAACGGTAAATGTATTTTAGGAGCCTCATGAAAATCCTTTTAGCCAAAGCCAATTGTCGGTGTTCAAGGAACTTGTTCGGAATTGGAGTAAAATGCTTGAGATCAAAAGCTTATATTCATATAATAAGTAATCAAAGCAAAATAAATGTTTTATGCAAAAAGCTTTCTACGTCTCGAATGTCTTCCTATAAGCAACCAATTTACATAGAAGAAACTTTGAAAATAAATAATTTTATATAACAGTTGACAGATTATAATTTAGTTGTTAGGCATAGTAAAAAAACTCGTGGGTTAAAGTTACAAAATTATGTATGTCAATTTGTTTAAAATTTATTAATCAATCGAACTAGTTTCCATTATTGTTTGCAGTGATTTCTCAAATAGTAAACTAAATTATTATTAAGACTATTAATAATTATTTTTAAAACCAAAATATTCATTCGAATTATGATTTGAGTAAGCCCTAATATATTTATTACGAAAATACTCACGTAATATCCAATGAAAACGTTTTAAAGTGGGTTATTTTTCTGTATAGTTTCCAAGAAAATATTCTATAGAAGTCACCTTTTAAGTAAATCTATGTAGTTCACATAGAGTAATGTCAATTTAAAGGCTCAAAGACTTCAACCCAGTTAAATCTGAAATCGCTCTAAGAGGCGTGTGAACTCATTAATTAGCTACACCTGGTGCCATATGCAGAGCCCTAAAGTTAAATAGGAGAGTCTAGCGGAAGCTTAACCATAAGGTTGGCCCAATAAAAACCAATTGACAGAGTTGCCGGCGTAGAGAGGGAAAATTGAAAAGCCAAAACAGCCGCAATGGGAATTGACCTGATACTCGTATGAAGGGAGAACGCTTAAAGGGGCTGAGGGGAAGGGGAAAGGGCGGAAGGGGCAAGGGAGTTCGGGTGCTTAAATGTCCAACAAGATTTGATTTTTATCGCAAGTATATTTGAATTTTATTGCGTACGAAATTTTCGATAGAATCAACGGCCATAAAAAGCGACTGGAGCCGTGTCAACGTCGCCTGCCAAATGTCCAAATGTCCGGCCCAGATGAGGCAGCTCATCCAATTGGGATGAAGAGGAATAGGGATGGGGGAATGGGACACGAAAGGACTCTTTGGGGCCGCAGTCGATAAGGCGGCGACGTGGACATTTCTTGGCCACGTTGGCGTCATTTTCCACGCAATAAAATAAGCATTCAAAACGAAATCAAGCTAAACGCTGCATGTTGATGTGATGTGCCGGGCTCGGGTACAGGACACGACACAAAACGACAGAACAGGACAGGACAGGACGGGACAGACTGAACTAGTCCCAGGAGCAGCTCGTTCCCGCTCTCTCCTCTCATCTCCCCTGCCCATGGGGGCAAGGCCATTCATCAATGTAGCACATTTAATTTTATGCTCATTTTTATTTCATTTTGCATTTTGTTCGGTCCCATCGCTGGTCAGGATCAGAGGCCGCAAAGGCACAACGAAATCCTTTTATTTATTTCGTTTTTTTTTTCGTTTTCTTGGCCAACTAATAGTTTGGGTAAACAAGAGTCGCTGGACTGAAAGGGGTTGGAATGGAAACGGTCAAAGGACATGCTTCGTTAGCTTTTGCGAGTCTGATTTAATAAGTTGGAATCTCAATCGTCTTTCGCATTCGGATTCGGATTCGGATTCGTATTCGAATTCTATTATCTGTTTGATGCTAATGCCAAGCAGGAGAGTGAGAATGGAAACGGGAATGGGAATGAGAATGGGAATGAGAATGGGAATTGGGTATAAGCACATCAAATGCGTTTTTATTGGGACTTAAATGCAATGTGACAACTTGAATGGCCACCCACGCTGTGGCTAAGGCTAAGGGCCTAAAGTGCCTTGGCCACAATGGGCCTGGTTTGGGCCGCTGGGTCTTGACCATGGCCAGTAGCTTGAACAGCAGATACTCGTAAAACGGCTGAAAGACCGTTAGACAATAAGAAAACAGGAACAGGAAACGACAATGGCGTAAGGTCCTTCGACATTTGGTTGAGCCACTTTATCCCCCTCTCTTCTCTCTGTCTCTCTCTTTCTCTCTCTCTCTCTCTCTGTGTCTATTTCCCCATTATTTCAGTTAGACTCCGTGTGTGGTGACATCATCGCTCATTATAATTTGGGCAAAGAAGCACAACAATTACGGGCAACTAAAAGAGGCTCCAGACAATGCAACTGCTACAGTTTTGTTCTCCCTCCACTTCTCATCTATTCTCTTCTATTGATTGCTTCATTTAGCAGCATGCCACTGTGTGGCACAACAACTGCAACAGTAGAAGCAACTGCAACTGCAACTGATTCTCTGAATCGTTGAGTTATAGGCCCGGCTCACACAATGCCAACTGTTTTAGGCCAGTTTTGATTTATATTGCGGATGCAGCCGCCGTTGAATTGGTCTTTTGCAACTACCATAAGCCAGACTGGAAAACTGTTTTGTCAGCTGCTCTGCCCGAAAGTGAAAATGCTCCATATGGAAATGGAAATCACATCAAATGGGGCATGGGGATCGAATTTTAAAATTGCTCTGCGGTCCAGGACGTCCCAGAATATGTTGTGAACGACAACAAACGATTTTTATGTGAGCACAACAACAACAACAAAATTGAAGTCAAAGCGATAAAAAAAGTGGTTTCAAATCATATCCCCCCCACACACACACACACCCTCACATATACACACATGCACACACCAAGGAAATTGTCATTAGACATGCCGAATTTATGATTCCTGTTTTGATTTCTTTCTTTCTCTCGCCGACTCTCTGCCCCTTTCACTTTACCCCCATCGCCCTTTTAGATTATGCCCATTTTTTTTGGCTAACCCTTCACCCCATTCCCTTTCCCGTTGTTGTTGCTGCTGCTGCACAAACTCATAAATTGTATAAATTGTTGGGCTATTATTTCTCGTTGCTGTCAGCGCAATATTGCGGAGGCAAGTGTCACCAGATCCCAATCCCAGAGAGAGTTGTTCGCATTTCCAACACACACAGTCCATGTACATAGAAGTACAGCTAATATATATATATATTTCTATATATCTGAGTTCATATGTAAACAAAAAAGAAATCCAAAATATCAGCTTAAAAGTCTTAATTTAAGCATGTATTTTCTTAATATATTTTCGTGATATTATTATTGAATTACCACAATGAGCACAAAATAGTCTAAAAAATCTTAAACATTTGATTTTACTGAAAACATCCCTATTGAGCTCCGATAATCAGTTTATTTATATCGCTAGAAGCTAACGCTTATTATTTGAGACACTAGTCACTATTACAACAACGATTTTAAAAATGTATTAAAATAAAACAATTCACAATTCATAAAAACAATAAAATAATACACACATTTTTAGCTTTAGTTTTAATATAAATTTAAATATAAGCTCGAAAAATCGTACTGAATGTAATTTGTACTCGTTTAATAAATTTTGATATTGTGATAGAGCTTGGGATTGATTTCACACCGAAATCCCGGTTGTTTTTTTCTGTGTACATGCATACAATCATCTTTTTATATTACATGTGTTTTTCCCCATATTCCATTTTCATTTTATTTTCCTTTTTTTGCAATTGACTTTGCAGCCTTGACTTGCGCGGCAAATGGCATAATTAAGCCGTGGGTCGGTCAGGTAGCCATACGGCTTTTAGGGTTAGGTTTTTAGGGTTAACCCTAGCCGTAACCCTAACCCTGTCGTAAAATATAATTCGCACGAATTCGATAGCTGACAAATCCTTTTTTTCGTCACTTTTTTTGCACATTAAATTGCATTTTTTTCGCCGAATTTTCCTCGTTATTTTATTGGTTTTTGTTGTTTTTTTTTTATTGTATTTTCTTTTTGGCAATCGTTTTTTTAATGTTTAGTGGGCTGTTGTACGGTCAAAAAGTCAATTGCTTTATGATGCAACCAACCCCTGTTGAGGCCTCCGAAAAAGCTAAACATCAAAGGAGTCTCTGGCTCGAAATTCATGTGTCTCATGAAAACGGAGAGTGAAGCATAGTAAAATTGGAATAGTCAGCACGAGATATACAGATACATATATTTTTACTCTAGATTTTGGGCTAAATGTTTTAACAAAATTGTGTATTTTTCATTAAAAAATTGTGTATTGTTCGTTTTAAAAATAAAACAGCAACAACCTTAAGACAAGAAAGTCGAGATAAAAAATTAAAGTAAAAGAAAAGTAAAGTAAAGATGCAACAAATTGTTGTGAAGGGAGGCATTTTGAGTGCCATGAACATCTGTAGGTTGTCCCCGCGCCAGAGCGACTTCAGTGCCATCAGAGCAGGCAGGTCCTTGCACGAGGAGCTGCAGCGGCGACAGCATCAGCAAATGCCGTTTGGATCGATGACGTCATTTGCGAGTCATTTGCTGAATGCCGAGTTGCAGCAACGACAGCAACAACATCAACAGGATATGATATCAAGGGGATATCGCGGATCAGACAGGGAGACAGACAGAGTGCCATTAAAACAGGGAATGCGTCGACTGGGCAAGGACTCGAAGACTCGACTCATCGAGAGCCTATTGCAAGTGCTGCTGATGAACGCGAATACGAGGCACACAGGATCAGGCGCCAAGGATAGTTCATCTGGTACGTCTGGTGGCACATCTCGACTCAATCGATTCAATGGCAGCAATGGCAAACTTTTGGATCTGACCGACGACGACAATGATGATGACGGGATTGTAGATTATATAGAACTGAAAGACGAAGGCGATTATGGCCAGTGGCCCGACCAGTTGAAGGCATGCGAGCCCCCTCGCAGGTGCCTCTACTGCTCGGGCGATGAAGGTCACGTCGCGAAGCGGCCTTCAGTTCGAAAACGATCAGTCCACTCCTCGGATGGCAATAGCGATGGCGATGGCGATGAGGAGACTGTCCAACTGACAAGTTGCAAATAGGCAACCCCCCCCCACCCCCCCTTTCTTTCCAACCCCTTTAACTGTTTGTCCTTTCCGACCTGCGACTCTAAATCCTAAAGCAAAGTGATTGTAGATTCCCCGTCCCATTTTGGCCTCAGTTTCTGCTTAACACAACGAACAACAATTACATTATAGCCATCACAAATATCTCTCGTCTCTCTGCATTTTGCTTAGGGCCAACCAACAATAACCCGCCACAACTTCCCGGTAATTACGCGGCAGACACCCGGTCCAGTCCAAGGGTCCTGCGTACTTTATGGTCCGCGGAGCAGACCAGACCTGACCGAGAATTCAAGCTGAGGTTTTGTGGGTTGCATAGAGTTGAATCATCTTCTGGGTAAGATCTGCCTGGCCATTGTCGTTGTCGGTGACGTTGTTGTTGGCATTGCCATAGCCATTGCCATTGCGTCAGGCCGCAGGCAACTTTATGCAATGGCCCGAAGCTGAAACTGAAGTCAAGGACATTCCGAGGACTCGCCGTTCGCTGAGTTTTGACTACCTGACACGCTTCGAACACGCGGCGAAACTCTTTCGTTTTTTATCACTTTCCTCATTTTCACTCACTCCTCTCGCTGTTTTAGAAGTCGCAGAAGTTTCGGCTGAAAAAGGAATCGAGTGAAAGGATAAATACGCCGTATTCGCATTCGAATTCACATTCGGATGGCCAATGCGCAAAAATTTTGAGACTGCAATTGAAATGCAGCCAAAGGCAAAGTTGTACCCAAACTGAATACCAATTCCGAAGCCAAGCACTGTGAACTCTCAGCCATTTAACCGTTTAGTTAGCCATTTCCTTAGCCGTTTATTTGGCCGTTTCTTTTTATTTGTACGACCCCAACCAACTCGACTGCCATGCTAATGGTCTTTATTTACGTACAAGTATTTTTTTGTTGGAACGTTTCTATCGGCAAATCTCCAACAATTATAGTTTAATAAATTTGCTCAATAACAACGAAAGAGTAAATCGAAAATGACTATTTTTGATCGTTCAATTCACGTATTTTCCCAGTGGCTGAAGACCACTTCAATTGGAAAATGGACAACGTCGAGTAAACAAAAGACAAAAAAAAGGCAAAAGAGTCCTTTGATATTTGCTATTTTGTTTCGGTTTCGGTTTCAGCTTGTTTTCTTTTCTATGGCCATTCGTTGTACTTGTTCAATACTATGTAATAATCCGCTTCTGCCGTTTTAATGAGCCAATAGAAGAGCTAAGACGAGCAAATACTCGTATCATGCACATTTATGTTTATACATATACATGTATGTATGAATATGACACTTGAAATAAAATAAAAACTTTAAATAAAAAGAATTGCACTGTCCGGCTGTCCTATTACAATCATTGGAAGTAAAATATTATATTTCTTAAGAAATAAAAATGTAAAGTCCTCAACATAATATTTTAAGGGCTGTAATTCCATCATAACTACATGTGATTGTGAAAACTACAATAATAATCATTTTGTGAGCAAACCCAAGAGTTTTGAAATATGCATTTGGATTATGTGTTTTTAATTTAAGATATAAATTTATTTTATCTTTAAGCATAAGAAATCTTTTTTATTAATTGCCCAAAATTATAATGCATTTTTTTATAAGCATGTCTGTTAAGATCTAGCTAGAAATCAATAAAAGTCAATTTTAAAACGATCTTATTTATAATTAAAATATTTAATAACAATTATTGCAATAATATAATAATTAATAATCATTTGGTATTTTTTATTTTATTTTTATTGGCTAGGGTTCAAATGCAGACAAATTTTTGTCTTCACATACATCAGAAATTTCTCAATTTAAAAACGTAGCTCTTGAAAAACATAAAACGGCTTTTTAAATTTAGTACAACGGTTAAATATGTCAAAACTATGCGATAATCCACATAATAACACAAAAAATACACAAAATCAAGCATGAAATCAAAGTCGAAACGTATATACTACTGTGGGCAAAAAGTATCGGGAATTTTGAATTAAAAAAATTTTGAGATTCCGATTGGAACAAATTTTTGTAGTTTTAGGTTGGCACTACTGTCATTAACATCTGTGCAAAATTATACGTTAAAATATTCATTAGTGAATAAGTTACGATTAGTTTTGTACGACGCCAAATGTGCATTTGGCGATTTTGGATTGAATCTCCTCAATCGACCCGAAGCGATGTCCTCGGAGAGGTCTTTTGAGCTTAGAAAATAGCCAGAAGTCACACAAAGATAAATCAGGCGAAAAAAGTAGCTGCGGGACAATTTTGGTCGAGTTAGAACACATAGAACGGGGGCAGTATGAGAGGGCGCATTATTATGTTGCAAGAACCATGAGTTGTCAGCCCATAGTTCTGGCCTCTTTTTACGCATAGCTTCGCGCAAACGACGCATATCGCTCAAAAAATATTCCTTGTTAACAGTTTGGTCGGTCGGAAGGAATTCATAATGAACTACAACACGATAATCCAAAAAAAACTGTCAACATGACCTTGATTTTTGAGCGAATTTGACGCGATTTTTTCGGTCTCGGCCCACCTTTTGCCGATATTCGCTCGATTGATCGGTAGTTTCCATGTCGTAAGCGTAGATCCAAGTCTCATCGCCCGTAATAATGCGTTTTATAATATCCTGATAGTCAGAAAACATTGTTTCACACACTTCCACGCGGAGCTTTTTTCGATGAAATTGACCGTTTTTTGGCACAAAAATCGCCAAATGCACATTTGGCGTCGTACAAAACTAATCGTAACTTATTCACTAATGAATATTTTAACGTATAATTTTGCACAGATGTTAACGATAGTAGTGCCAACCTAAAAGTACAAACATTTTTTCCGATTGGAATCCCAAAATTTTTTAAATTTAAAATTCCCGGTACTTTTTGCCCACAGTAGTAAAACAGTTTGAGATCTCAAGAAAAACCAAAAATCTATTTTTATTAATAATGTTTGGGAATATATCTTTGATAATTAAGCTAGAGTCAATTTAAGGACTTATATAAAAAAAATACATATTATGCGTAAATGTAAATAATAATGTTCATCCAATAAAAATGTTAATCAGGGTCTATGTGTAAAGTTGTTTTGTGTTCTTATCTATTTATGAATCAAGCGACAAATTTTACCGATTTGTGTAGATCCAGAATGTTTCTTAAATTTAAACTTAGATTTTTTTCAAAGTAAAATTATAAAAGCTGGCGACTCTGATAATCATGATGTAATTTATTAAATGAGCAGGAAAGAAAACATAATGGATGGATGAAGGGAAGCTAAAATTAAAAAAAAAAAAAACGGCGTGTTCTACATTAAAATCAAATTAAAAATCGACTATGCAAGAGGCGCATTTCGTAAGACAATTTAATGTCCATGGCCATGGAGAGAAATGCCGTGGGGAGGAGAAGGCTGGACCAGACAAATGGTGGCTCATTGATTAGCCGTTCTGGTAGCCAATATGGCGGTGGATCTGCATCTGGATCTGGGTCTCGGACTGAGACTTGTTTTTATAGGGGGTGGCCTTGTGATTCTAGACCAGGCCAAATTACCCTGTCAATTTCTGGCCATTTACTGATTTCAACGATTCGTTTTGTTGTTGATTTCGCGGGCGATAAGCTCAGATAGGGTATATGTGTTTTTTCAATCTTTTGGCATTTAAGCAATTTATGGCGATATTTATGATAATTATTTTCAAATATATTATGTTAATTATAAAAGCCAAATAAACTCGCTGTATTGATTATGAATTTTTAATGGAAGAGCATGCAGTATGCGTTGGGTTTTTCTTATAACTTTTAGCATATTTGTTGTTGCTGTGTGTTTTTAATAAAAGCCAGCAATTTGTGCATTGCTTACGCCCCCTCATTCTCAATCCCATTCTCATTCGCATTCGCAGCGTCCTCCCTTATTGCTGCTGCTGTTTTCTAATAATTTGAACAGACGCGCCAAACGGAAGTGTCCATTTTTTTTTATTGAATTCCTTTTTTTTCTTTGGTTGCTTTTTTTAGATTATTTTTGTTATTGCAGAAGGAGAAGCTGAGGTAAGCAAATTGTAAAATGATCTATGACAACAGGAGTGAATCTGACCTGACCAGGTTAATGACTGACCACAGAGCACACACCCACACACAAAAAGAGAGATAAGGATAGAGAGAGTGAGAGTGAGAGTAAGAGAGACCACAGACCATAGCCACACGGCGGTCAATTAAGCCGTTAATATGCGACTGACGAACCGGTTATGAAGACCAGACTCAGACTCAGACTCCAAATCCAACTCTGAATTTGAATTGGGATTCGGACTCTGACGCGATGTCTGTCAATGTGAATGTGAATGTGGCTAGAACAGCGACTGTTGTTCGCTGTGGTTATTTGTTTAGCTCCCATGTGCTGGACCCCCCAGAGGGAGGGGAGCAGCTTAGGGCAGAGCAGAGTTTATTGAAACATTTTTCATCATTTCTTAGCCCCGGAGTCCCGAACTCCAATTCCAGGACAATGCCCATAGTTAGACTTTGATTTTGGATATTTTTTGGAACTCTCCCCCGATTCATAAATCATGTCACAAGCTGCGGTCGTTGCTTGACTGTGGTGCCAGTTCGTCTGGTTCAACAAAACAAAACACAAACACAAAACAAAAAACAAGACAAAAAAAGTGAAATCAAAACTATTATCGGTGATTTTTTCTTCTATCGAGTATTTTTTGCCCCCCTCGGTTTGTGCGGTTTGTTGAGGTCGCAGGTCGTAACGATGTCTTTCAATGACAAATAAAAACATCAAATCATTCACAACACTTGTTTGGCCCGGCATTGATTGAGCCAACACACCCCATGATCCTGACCAGAACGAAAACGAGAAACCGAGTCAAACAATAGATACCTGACCATTTCCCTTGCATTGCTCCCCATTCTCTGAGTTCTCCTTCCCGATCTCGACAGGTTCCCAGCCTGTTCGACAACTCGGACTCGGACTCGGTCTTGGTCTCAGTTTCAGTCTCAGTCTCAGCTTCACTTTCATTCAGAAAAATCGTTTTTAGTGCCCTGCGATTTATTGTTTGTGTATAAATTGGTTTATGAAAACATTACTAGGCTGCAGTTCTGTTGAATTCATTCCCTTTATGCCTCGCTCTCTTATTGTTCGATTAGATTGATTAATGCTTCGATTCTCTCTCCCTCTCGTCCACCAACTTAATCTCTAATGTGTTCTTCCTATTATCTTATTTTCTTTATTATTAAATACTCGTAGTTGACTCTATCTTTGGGGACTCCCTACCTCGTCTATGTTTGTTTATGTGGCTTGTTTGGCTGCTCATTTTTCTCTCGTCCCTTTTTCCCCTTTTCCATCTTTCTTTCCATCTCTTCTCTTCTCTTGCAGACGTTGTTGTCATTGAAGGTGGCAAACTCCCAGTTGTTGTTGTTGCCGATGTTTTTGTTTATCTCATTTCCACGGTGGGTATTTAATAAACCCATCAATGGGTCAATTAGTTGACTGCCTGGTTATCATTAAACATGCTGCGTCATAAGTAGTGAAGTCATCAGAGATTGAGACAACAAGTTAGCAATGAAATGTCGTATCCACAGGAAATCAGTGCATTGTGCAATTAGATTGAATTTACCCCGACTGAATTTTATTAGGTGCCCTTTATGCATCACGGGAATCAGCTTTATAATCTTTTAATATTTTACTTTAATTTTACCAACGGGTTTGGTTCATAGCAGCCAGATGAACTCTTGGCATTATCCCATAAATACTGATGCCCTAGCGATTATATTTCAAAGTTATATCTCGCTACAAAAAACACCTTCACACTTAAATATAAAAGATTTCTTAGTATTTAAAAACAAGAAACGTACAAAAATGCGTTATTAAGTCACGTAAATATTTTTTTGTTTTTTGACCCTATACTTAAAAAGTATAAAGGGACTTTAAGGCTAGTTATATATTTTTTTTAATTTTTGCATGAGAATTACATTTTGGTTTTCAATTTCAGTTATTAAATTAAATAATTCCGATAATGTTCAATTTTTTTAGTTTATAACAAAAATGTAAGCTACGAGTTATTCTAAAAATTCAAATGTATTTCATAATTCTTTGTTCATATAAAAAATATGAGTTACTGTAAAATTTTTCGAAATTAACAATTAGTTAAATTTATATTTTAAAATTTTATTTGTTACGTGAATATCGAACTTTATAACCCGGGGGCCAACTGTCGATTTTCCTTATGTTTCTGCCTAAGAAGCATAGCAAAATGTAAAGACTGCTTGTCATTGATTCTGGCCATTCGATCCGACCTGCAATCGAGATGCTTTTAACCTTCAATTAACGGCATGCTTGACCCATGTCATACAGCGTTTAATATTGGCCAACCCCGTCTCCCCTTTCAGCTGCCCCTTCCTTGCTCCTTGTCCTTTACTCCCTCATTCTCCCTCGTTGTCCCTCCCCCTGCCAAGTGTGTCACTTAACCTCAGTTGGTCTCTCCTTTGATTCTGTTCGCATTTTGATTCTTTTTATTAGTTTTGATTGCGAACTCGGCTTTAGGGCAATTAAAATTTCACGCTTAGAAAAGGTTCTATGTGAAGGGTGTGTGTGTCTGTGTGTGTATGTGTGTGTGTGTGTGTGTGCACTACTTTGTGTTCTTTATGCCTGTGTCAATCAACAAATTTATGTGCAAATTATCGCGGCAGCTATGACAACCTCAGGTGGTGTTCGAGGTGGTTGCTTTGGCGGTGCAACTCACCCACCCACCCCATAATTTTCCCACTCCACTCCTGTCTGTTGTTGTTGTTGTTGTTGTATTTGTTGTTGTTGCACTTGTTTAAACGCATTTGGCACGCCTGGGATCTGGAATATGCGAACAACAATATAAATGATACAAAGTCGGTGACAGGGTTTCCACCGAGGGTTGTCTCAACATCCCTGCCCTGCCCCCAACCCCTGCCCCTGCCCCTCCTCGCCCACCCGCAAACTGGGCTCGAGGTCGGTGATAACGCGAAATAATTGCGTGACAACCATGTTGCGATAATTTTCAATTAAACGGCATTTTCTCTTTTTTTATTTTTGTATTTTCCTTGTTGCCGAAATAAAACGTACACACACACACACACACGAACATACGCACACGCAGGACGCAGGACGCAGAACGCGCCAAAAAAGGAAGCTAAAGACCAAGAAGAATAAAAAGGAAAGCACAGTTGACAGAGAGAGAGAGAGTGAGAGAGATGGAGATGGAGGAAAAGGCAAACTGCAAAATGAGCCAAACAGGGAAAGAGCCAGCGTGAAATTTCATATTAAAATCAACTTATTTTCTGCTTTCATTTATTCATGCTCAGTTCTTATTGTTGTTGTCGCTACCACACACACACACACACACACACGCACACTGTGATAAAAAGCAATTGTAACAATTTGCTCTTGTTTCGTATTTCAACTCCGCAGACGCTTGATGCCGACGCCGACGCCGACGCCGACGCAGAAACCAAAGCAGCGGCAGAGGCAGCGGCAGACGTTGATGACGCCGCCAGAAAAGTGTCACACTTGTGCGTCATTAACACCGCCAGCCGGTCACAGCTGGTGGGTGGTTGGGTGGTTGGGTGGCTCGCTGGGCGGCTGCCCTGGGCTAAGCTGGTTCATTTGCCGCTCATTTTTGGGGTGGCATTGGCGGCCATGTGGTTGCCTTTGCCTTTGCCTTTGCCCGTTGCCGCCTTTTGGGGGTTGCTGCTGTGGTTGGCAGCGACATTGCCAACCATTTTTCTGCGGCCAAAAGACAACAACAACAACAACGACACCGACAACAACAACGGCAACGTCAACAACAACAAAAATAAAACGACAACGGCAAGAACAATGACAACAAAAAAGCACAGCGCATGTTAATTTGATTTGCGCGCTTTGCAATTTAACAATAATATTGTCATCAGGTTGAAGGTTTGAGGCACATGCCCCAGGGTTGCCCTCGATACCGTAGCCGATATCTATTTAACTGTCTACGACTCGACGACGACACGTGGTCGTCGGTCACTTGGCCAAACAAGTTTAAACTCGTTGCCATATGCTTTGAGAGTACGAGTACTCTCCTCAAGCTTGAATTGTCATAAAACTAAATGCTGCTTTGTCTTTTAACATTGACAGAGAATAGTTTTGAATTGATTTAATTGTGACACTAAATGTTAATCCTTTGAACTTTTTAATGCAAAGATAACACAGGCTGAAGGAAAAGAAATTCAATTACATCTCGACAACGAGACTCGGGAATATATATTTGTATGTATGTAATCAAGTTTACCAGATTAACCCAGTTTTTCTAATACAGATAAGAAAAACATACATTTATATGCTGAGACTATTTTTATACCCGTTACTTAAAAAATAAATAAAAGGGCATATTGTATTCGTTGCAATGTATGTAACAGGGAGAAGGAAGCATCTCCGACCCTATGAAGTATTTATATTCTTGATCAGCAACAACAGCCGAGTCGATATAGCCATATCCGTCTGTCTGTCTGTCTGTCTGTCTGTCCGTCCGTGTGAGGGCCTAGATCTCAGAGTCTATAAAAACTAGAGTAGCAAAATTTGGCACACCGACTTCTACAAGCCCCACGCATGTCAAGTTTATATCAAGTTTTTGCCACGCCTCTTTCCGCCTCCGCCTCGCGGAAAGCAACCACACGCACCGTTTTTAGAATAAAACGTATTTTTTGGTAGTTAACGTTATCTAATAATTAAAGCTATCATCCTACTCAAACGCAAAAGATTGGACAAATAGAACGATGGTACTGGCTGATTTAAGTTTTAAGCAATAATTTAAATTTATTTAAATAAGTAACGGGTATCTCAAAGTTGGGAGCTCGACGATTCTTTTAATTTTACTCCCACTAATATGTTTATTGAATAGCATTTTTGGTCAATATTCAAGATCAAGAAATGAATTCAAATGTCAGTCTGAACACACTTTTTTGACTGATTGATTTTAAATATACTTAATTACATATAATATTTGATACTCGTATAAATCATTATTCATTTAAACTGCAGTACAAACTTGATCTGTGAATCAAGAATATAAATGTGTTTTAGGAGTCAGAGTTGACTAATTCCTTAATTATATTATATTTAATGGTTAATATTATTAAAACAAATTTATTTTTAATTTGTTGTGGTCGAAATATTTTCAACAAATACATTTTAGACTTTTTTGAATATTGTCAAAAAATTTTTCTTTACGCATATTAAAAAAAAAGTTCCATCTTGTTTTACATTGAAAGTATTATTTTCGAGAAACGATAACAAGAAATTTGTATGGCGATCAATTGACAGTTATCACCTATTTGCAGAACAGTTTTTTGCTTGTAAAAGATCAGAATTGTTTCTTGAGTCACAATGCGGTCGCAAGGTGGCTGAAAATGCTTTGATGTGGTCCAATTTGGCGCGCTGTAAGATTGTGACACACTGTCAAACTGAGGACGAGCTGAGGACGGATTACACGGGAAGATGTGAGTGTCACCACATCCGGCAGACGACAGAAGACAGAAGACAGAGGAACAAACGATCCACAAAAGTTAAATCCGCAAAACACAAGGCAGATTTTTCGGCTAATGCTCTTTTGCCTGTCCTGTCGTGAGCGAGGACATCGCAAAGGATACAAAAAATTGTTAGGCACAAATAATAAGTGCAAATGCAAACACTAAAAGGCAAAGGCAAAAGAAGAAAATTCGGAAATTAAATTTACTTTGCGCAGGAGAATCACTTCTCGCGGGTAATTGCACAGGATACGGCTAAGGAGGATAATAGGGATGAGGACGTCACATAACTCAATTTTTATAAGACAGCCTTGACGACGGTTCATCTTTCATATTTTCTGCTTTTTTTTTCTTTTTTTTGGTAGTGTAAGCCACATAACGAAGATAGAAAAAGAGAAAACCGGACATGGAAACTTACGGATTCTTGGCGTCTGTTTGTCCGGAAAAGGGAAGGGGTAAGGTGACTCTCCTGCTTTGGAGAGGGGTACAAAATGTTGGTAACTAAAAGCGTCGTTTGCCGCCTGCTATCATTTATCAAATTCAAATTAAGGCTGCCACTGCAGTCGCAATTGTTCGGCAATAAGTTCTGTCATTAACAATGATTCCTGACAAGTGAGTAACAGCAACAACAACAACAACAACATCAACAACCGACAGCAACAACGAGCAACGAACATCGAGCCACCCCTTTTGCGCCTCATTGAGTGACATATGCGTTGTGAATAGCGAGTTCGAGTACGATTTTATTCCTTGGCTCATATTCGTAGTCGCATTCACATTCGCACTCGTATTCGTATTCATATTCGCATCCTGACCTGGCGTCTGTCCCGGCTGCCTTTTTAATGAGTGCAACGTGTTTTTGTTCGCATTCACAACTTTTTCGATTCGAGCACCCACTGTCCGTCAGTCATTCATTCAGTCTTTCATTCACTCATTGTTGCTGTTGTGTTTTTGGGTTTTTTAATATTTGCGGTTGTCGATGGTCCCGTTGTTAAGCATCCGCGCATCCAACAACAAACCGAACCCCAGCCAAACCCTCCCATCCCATCCCATCGCAACCATTCCAACAATCCGAGCATCCGACCATCAACATCAACTTAAGTTCAATTAAAATCCACATCAAACAATAAGCGGGCACGTAGCTGAACCATCAACTACTTCAAAATTGGCACAACAATAACAACAATGCGTATGCAGACTTTGATTCATACTCGCAGCACTCATGATTCATACCCATACCCATACCCATGCCCATACTCAGTGCTCGCGGCTTTTGTGGGTGGTTGCTCGTGCCTCGGCTTAAATCCCGTTCAAAAGAAGAAGAAAACGCACACGTGTCCACCAGGCGACAAAACTTGTTGCCCTCCTGCACCGCTTCACACGACCCCCAACCCCAACCCCCTCTCACTCATCAAAACGTTAAGTTGAAATCAATGTCCTTGTCTTCTTTTCGTCAATTTATCCGTCCATGTATGTACATATAGTAGATGCCATATGGATCACTGCCTGCTGATTAGTCCAAAGTCCTTTCTGGGCACGTAGTTATGCACCACAAAGTGGTGCGACCTTTGATATCTGTCTGTGGTTAAGTTTCTCCACTCACACATATATTTCAGCCGCATGCCGCATGTCTCTAATTCTCAAATTCCCAACTCGCTCTCGCATAATATTATACTTATTACCACAGCACATGTTTTTGGCGTAAAAGTTCCTGATTATTTTTGTCATATAATGTGGAATAGATTGCAGATTTTTATAGATACAGAACTGTGAATTTGAATACTTTTTGGGACTTTTATTTGTGAAACTTTTAATGCAAACATATTTTATTCAAATTAAGTTGAATATTAATCAGATGAATACCAACTTAAGGAGGAATGGGATCAATTTAGCCCTAGGTCATTCAACGAATTTTGGAGACACTTTTTTCCACTCAGGGGAGCACAAGCTCCAATATTGCTCGTTATTATTAATTATCAATGTTTATGATAATTAAAAATTATGAACTTCATTTTATTAACACAATAATTTTCACCCACTTTTCTATGAGCGATTTTATTTTGTGATGAATTAAGAAAAATCATAGCCCTTTTTCCACCAAGGTAAGTTAAATTAAAAATGTAATTGATGTTGATCCTCATAGTCACATACTGCCGATGGGAGGAAGAAATGAAGCATGAAAATTGTGTGAAAATGTTAATTGTGTGCAATTGCCAATTTTAAATGTTATACTCATATATATAATATTTATATATATTTAGTGCATATACATATAATTAATTAGCTTTTAGAATCAGCTATTTTGTGAATTCTAAGCATCAGTCGTGATTAAAATTAATTTTAGTATAAGCTTAGAGAGACTTTAGAAAACAAAGAGACGAAAACAACAAATAAAGCGAGGAACGACCTCAACCACTTTGCTTTTGTGTTCTGCGGGGGAGTCAAAAGGGCACAGCCGGGTTGGTTGAGTTGGTTGAGTTGGCCGAGTGAGTTGGCTGAATGAGCTATGCGGAGAATGCCTGTAAGCCAATTAATGCGTCAACTTATTAGTTTGTGCCCACCACGCAGTCAGAGAAAAGCGAAGGCAGATGAAGAAGCAGAGGAGAGGCAGAGGAGAATGAAGGAAGAGTCAGACGTTGACGCAGCTGTGGCTCATGCCATTCCGCGTGCTTTGTCAGTGGGCAAGGCAAAAAATGTAAAGCCCATCGAGCCCATCGTGGAGGCGGTGAAGGTGATGCATGAAAAAGGGAAAAGGTCAATGTGAATGTGAATGTGAATGTGAATATGGGGGAAAGTGTGGAGTGGCGGAGGAATGCGAGTGGAAGCCAGCAGTGGCTTCATTATTGAAATAATGCCACAATCCGAGGGCTGGCCAAACTAGGAGTAACAACCACATGTACCACGAGTGCAGAGTACAGAATACAGAGATCACATCAAAGCAGGCAACAGACTTGGCTCGACCAGCTATCGAGAAACGGTGGCTGCGTTTTGTGGCCAATGCGGCACCCTCAACAAAAAACAGAAAAAACAGAACAAATCCTAATCGGCAAAGGGGAAACGGGAAAACAGGAGAGCGGGTAAAGGGGGGAGAATGTTAAGAAGAACTGGAAGCGGGAGCAGCCGCTCGAATTCTCAGGATGCTCTTGTGGGCCCACACAAGAGGACATTGAGGACATGGAGTGCAATTAATGTTAATGTTGAGATATTTATGATGCAACCCCCTTTTAAGGCGAGGGGTGTGCTGAAGCTGATGCTGATGCCACCCTTTTTCATTCTTCTATTTTTATTTATACTTTTGTGATATCTGAATATTTGCGTATGAGCTTCGAATGAAATTTAAATAACCCTGCCTCCGTTGTTTCTGCTCACAAGTACAATACATACATATATGCTGGGTCCACCCTCGATTGACGTTGCCATGGCCACAAAACAACATTTCAATTTCTGTCAAATAGTTTCGGATTGTCGTGCGCGGCGGCAGCGCTTCCAGGATTTGTCAAATCAAAAACTTATGTTACAGCTGGATTAAAATTATACATGTCACTGGCTCCGGGCAGAGACTCTGAACTGAATTAAACTGAACTGAACTGAACTGAGCTGAGCTGAATAAAACTGAGGCAGCTGAGGCTGTGGCTCTGGCTCTGGCTGAGTGCGTGTCCTGTCAGTGCTACATATACGCCCGCTGATATCCTGCCACTGTTGCTGCCACACAGACGTATGTACGAGTATGTAACTTGCCCCTTGCCTCTCCTCACCCTTACCTATGCCCATACCCCTCAGCTATTGTCCTGCCTCCTGTTGTTGTTGCTGTTGTTGTGCTGATTTAACGCATCAGCGCGCCAAATAAAACTTTCAAATGAACAGTTAAATGCGCGCTAATAGGGGTTCAGATTTCAGCAACTTTAGCCCTCGACGAAAGGTCCTTCTCAGTCTCAGTCTCTGTCTCCTGATTGTGCGTCCTTTGTGCAAGTTTTATAACCAACCCGCGGCCCAGGAGCCGCCTTACTCCTTTTTTTCCTGTTGCTGTTGCTGTTGTTGTTGCTGTCGCGCTATTGTCCTGCCACGGATTGATTGTGACATTAAGTAGGATTTATTTATTTATTTACTCATTTTCTCTTCTCACTTCTCTCGGTTGCCTTTTTTTTAAACACATTTTTTAATTTTTACACAAGATGCAAATTATGTTTTCAGTTTGTTACACTTTCGCCCTAGCTGAGTCATGGATCAGCTGGGATCAATTCGCATCGGATCAGATCGGATCAGCATTGGATAAGTTCCTGGTTGGGGTTGATTTGGTCTGTGACCTGTCCGGATTGTTTGTCGCAGGTTTTATGTATGTGGGGTTCATTTAGTTTTCTGTTTGATATTTGCATTATTTGCCATATTTAAGATTTTTAGCAAATAATAAAATATGCATACCCCCCACACAGCCATCCCTACCCCTTTCACATCGGCCTCCCCTCCCCTCTTCGTCATGCAAATGTTGTTTAATTTTCAATATTTAGCAACTCAATCAGCGCCCGGTGGACTTAACATTTAAAATTGTAATAAAGCCATAAGGAAATTGTGCAACAAATTTCTCTCAAATAATAATGAAAATGGGTAGAAAATTATAAAAGCGAACTAGAGATACTCTTTATTTACTTTATTTCATTGATTTAATTTAATTATTAAATTAATTTAAGGATAAGAAATGTACTAATTATTATAAAAACCTATGTATGACTAAAGAAGTTCTCGATTTAACTAAATAATCCTAGCTTGGCTTAAGCATCTTAATAAATATTAATACATTTAAAAAGTCAAACTTTTGAAAAAAAAAATTTCACTAATTAAAATCCATTTTGGCGGCAGTTAATCATTGATTAAATATTAATTGAGTTTGAATTTGTTTCACAAAGCAAAATCTATGTTCATATTGGAAAAACTTCTACTAATAAATATGATAAAATTCGGTCACTATACTAACCTAAGTAGTTAAAGAAACATAACAAGCAAATTTATAATCTTTAGAACATAATTTAAACATAACATAACATACACCAAAGTAATGATTAAATTTAATATAAACCGTTTTGTATGTATTAGTAGATATTTCTTTTATTTAATATCCTATCATTAAAGCACTTTCTAACAAATATATATTCATTTTTATAAAATTAAATACATACAAATTAATAACTCAATATTTTCTTAATGTGTTAATTATGTAATTATTCATTATTATTAAGTTACTTTTCATTCAAGTTACTTTTAGTTTCCATATATGTACATATTATGGTATTTTAATATTGAAGTATTTTCGAAATTGATCGCTAAGCTTTTAAAAAAAGCAATTCATTCCATTTCTATTTCCACATTCACGTCTAGTTGCCGTAAGCCCCAAAAATGAATGACACAAAGTAGTGCAGAGATCTGGAAAAATCTACCAAAAATCTGCAACACATATTTAGACCCAACAAAAAGGTTAAGCCGACAAAAAGAGTGCATGTAAAAAAACAAACAATTACAAAAAGATACTATCTATGTGCTCGATAGAAGTATACTATATAGTATAAAAATTTTATACAAAATAACGTTGCAAGAAAATGGAAAAAGCTGCAGCTCTCTCTCTCTGTCTCACTCGCTCTGCCTGCATGCTAACTTTTTTGCCTATTCATGGTTTAGTGATTCAATTATTTTTGTGCGCAATTTAGATTTATTGAGTTTGCAGTTGGCGTGGTTGTTGTTGTTTTTGGTGCTGGTGTTGTTGCCATTGTTGTCGTCGGTGCAGCAGAGATTTGCAACAACAAACTGCATAATCAATACTAAAATGCGAACGTGTTGTGAAGTTTGCCATTTGACAGAAAAGTAAATAAAAATGCATCGGGGGCAAACGAAGTTGGAAGCTGTTTGAATGCTGAAAGGAGACCCATGTGGCATTGTGACATGGTTGCATGGTAGCATGTAGCATTCAGGCATGCGGCATGTGGCATTCAGGCATGGGCCATCGGGCATGCTGCACAAGTAACGAGTATCGAGTATAGCTGCTAAAAGCTTAACGCTCAACAACAACAACAACAACAACATCATCAGCGTCGACATCGACGTCGACGTCGACTTCGACATGCGCCCGTGTGTCACGTGACGCATGCAATTCGCATCCGTTTCCGGTTAAGCACTGTACACAGTACGGACGGACAGCAGCCGAGGTGGGCGTCCAGAGGGGGCAGCGAAGATGGCTTAAAGGAAGGTTGCAAGAGGTACAAAGCGCGCGCCTGCAGGGTTAAAAATCATTTTAAAACCATAAAAATAAACTCGCGTGTCTGGTAAAATAAATAAATAGCAAAATAAAGGCGAACACACACACACACACACACACAGAGAGAGAGAGATACACACATCTAGCTGCAGATACATTTGCAAGTTTTATTTCAGTCTATTCGTGTTTTATTTTGTTTTGATTTTTATTTAAGCTTCACACATATTTGTTTTTAAATCCTTTCACTCAGCGCACGAGTATGGTGTATTTGTGTGTGTGTGTGTGTGTGTGTGCGCGCGCTTAGGCACAAAATGCAATTTAGAATATTTGCAATTCCCTTTGGCAACAACAAATCTGCCACCGGTTGCCCGTTTCCGATTCAGTTTCTCACGTGAATTAAAAAATTTACAAAAATATCGCATAAAAATAAATTTGTACATTTTTGTTTTATTTTATTTTGTTTATTTTATTTTATTGATTTGAAAAGCCATGCGAATGCTCTAACGATACAAAAACATAGTCGTTAATACTATTGTATTTGATTACATCCTAAAACGGAGCTTAGAATATAAGGGAATTAATATATGAAAGAGAAACGTCATTAAAGAAATAAATATTTTTTTTTCTATAGCTTAGCAGCTTATAATATTCAATCGTAATGGAACGTAGCCTTATTAATTAATTCATTTATTTATTTATTTTATTTATTCATCAAGTGTCAACTTAATACAGTTGACCAGAATTAAAATAAAAATTAAGTAATTTTAAAACTCACGCAAAAATTATTAATTATTTTTTAATTAAAATTTCAAGCAATAAGATAAAAAGTTAAATTAATAATCCGGGGGCATTCAAAAAATTATTAATAATAGTAACTTAGTAATATAAGTAAGGTCAGAGATTTCTGGAAAGGAAAGGAGAGGATTTAAAGAATGAGAAAGAGAGGTCTGAAGAAATAATCCTTATGATTAGATATTAATTAATCCTAGTTATTTATTTTTTTACATAAAATTATAAAATAAAAATTATTAACTTAATTATTGCGTGCAATAAACTCATCATGATTTCTTTATATTCAAATACCAATTTTATATTTCTGATGTAATTAAGTTTTTCGATATGACAACATATCAAATTTAAAGGAGCTCCAAAAGTACTCAAGAGCCTGAAACATATTTTGAAATTTACTTTTTTCACAATTGGTGAAGGATTAACAATGTTGCTTATTTTTAACTCACACAATTATATCTCAATATGGTTTTCACATTCTCGTAAACATGCAATAAACTCGAATAGATTTTCTACACATTATCATCGTCCAGCACTTTATTATTTTGTTTTAGGTAAGGTTTGCTCACTCCTAAGTGATTTGAGTGACCTTTCATTATTGTATTTTTTATATATTGTTCAGATTTCATTATTGGTACGAGTAATGCTTAATTTTGCAGTACAACATCAACACCCTGTAGGACAACTTGTGAACATGACAAAGCAATTGAGGACGAACAGCAAACGGGTTTGGGTTTGGGTTCGGGTTGAAGTTGAGACTTAAACTGAGGGTAGATGTGAGTAACGGTGCATTGATTATATTATATTATATAATGTTTGAAGTGAAGCCGATGCTGAACCCTTTTTACTCAACTCATAATTTGGACTGTGTGCGTCAAATTTATTGAAGTTAATATTTGTCTCCACGGGAATGGGCGAGTGTTGCAACAAGAGGAACACAAAGTGTGAATGAAAAAAAGCGAATATATATTAATATATATAAAAGTGAATGTACCGCAAAAAGGGTGCAAGTTGCCTTTTTTAGTTTGTGCCGCTCTCTCTCTCTCTCTCTGTCTTTCTGTCTTTCTCACAGTTGCCATCTCTGTCGGACTAACGAGGAGAGCTGGTGAATTTGCAGCGAGCATAAATCATGCAACATATTGCATTATCATTCGGCTAGGACAACGCGCACAACTCCTGGTTGACAGCCAGGACGACGCGTGATTTGTCCTGCCTGCTAATGGGAACGGTAATCGGAGTGCGAATAAAATGGGAAAGGGAGTGGGAATGGGAACGGGAACGGGAACGGAAACGGGAACAGGAGAAAAGGGTTAATGTCTCTGGGTGGGCGGCAAATGGCAGAAAAATTTAATGTAAAAGCAACAAATTTTTCGGAAATGAAAAAGGCAAGGAAAGTGACAACAGTGGGTGAGGGTAAATTTTAAATGGGAATCGGGAATTGGGTTGGCAATTGATTCGTTTGTTCGTTTGTTCGCATTCGTAAAACAATGGAAATGTATCTCAAGGTTAACTCAACCTTTCAACGCATTTGCATAAAGGATTTTCGAGGAACGCATGTCCGCAACATTGCGTCGTCGCAGGACATTTTACGACGCCTTTTGACCGGCATCCTTCACTGTTCGGTTCGGTTCGGTTTGGTTCAGTTTTATGATGCAATCCGAAAAAGGAGAGCATTTCACATTTCACAATCGCACAAATTCCCATTTCACAATTTCACCCGCTGCGTGGTTGCTTTCGCCGGAACTGCAACGGATTCGGCTCGAAATAGGGATTGAGAATGGGAATGGAAATGGAAATGGGTATGGGATTGAGATAGGGATAGGGATACGCATAGGCAGAGGAATAGCTAACGGGGCATTATATAAAGTTGCGCATACTTTGCTTCCAATAACAACAAATACAATAAAAGGAGCGAGCGGGTTTTATCACCCACACTCTATCTCGTTCTCTCTCTCTCTCTCTCTCAGTGTGCAACATTTTGCATTGGTTAAATGACAAGTTTTCTGGTGAAATGTTGTGAAATCTCTACCTTCTCTTAACTCCAGTCGTTTGTCTCGTCCGTTGTCCTTTGCCCGTTGATGTCGTGTTATTGTTTTGCCAGTTGAAAAATGTAAATATTGGTTATTAGGCCTTGTAACTAGCCCATTACCAATCCCGTGACCACTCCCATTCCCATTCTCTATCACATTAAAATTTTCAATCGCATTGTCCTCGATGTCCTTTTGCCGCAATGTTATACAAATATGCGTCAATCGGTTGAGCCTCGGCTCTGTTCGGTTCTGCTCGATTTCGACCCGTCCCGGATTCTGTGCTCGATCTATTGACATGTCGCCCCGTAGCGGTTGCCTTTCCGCGTTTTGTTGCCCTCCGCGTCTTTTATGTCCCTTCATAAAACTTTTGTGGCTAGCTGGCAATCTTTCAACGGTAACAACAACTCTTGGCTTTTAGTTTACTTAACTATTTGCTTCGGGGAAATCTATTAATCAATTTGCCTTTTGCCCGCCAACTTCCATTTCTCTAACTCAATCCTATAGATGGAAAAAATATCTAAAGCAAATTACATTGTGTGTCAGCTTTTTTTTTTGCATATGTTTTTTGAAATTGTTTATTCTTTTATATTTCTATAATATTTTGTTACTCAAAAACAAATACTTATAACAAGTTCATGCAAGTTCACAAGTTATTATTACCAGCTTTAATATATTTTACATAAAATACATGACAAAGAGTTTGTTAAATAACTTTCATTATTGAATACAAGAATTACTCAAATTTTTAAATCAATTTTATTTATTACTAAACAAAAAAACACAAGTTAACTTCAGTTGAATATATTGTACATTAAAGAATATTGAAGCTTAATTGTTTCCTTTTTTGGAAAAAGAGATAATTTATTTTATGATTTAATTAAAATATTCAACTTTAAGCATTCTTAAGTTTTTATATTTAAGTGGTATTGATAAATAATAATAATCAATCAATCAATAAACTCAAAGCTCTCAAAAAAGAGAGTTATTCTAAATATAACTTTAATTATTACAAATATGTCAATTATATTTTCTAAAAATTAAAGTTGCTCCGTAACAGAAGACAATGCAAGAGAATTCAAGATATATGTATGTATACAAAAACTTTATAAATAAAAAATAAAAAATAGAAGGAAGAGAAAAAAACAGGAAAAACGCTTGTCACCTTCAACGCAAAAGACATACACAAATTAGGAACGCCCATTTAGCCAAAAGGGTTTGCATTTGGACCATTAACCATTTACCATTTGCTGTGGCCCATGTTGGTTACGGCGGCGGTTGTTAATCTCTCAATTTATCAATTGAGGCTGAAGACATGAACATGTTACTGCCACAGCCACTACTCGGATTCAGACACGGATGCGGATTGCGCTTTGGATTCGGTTTAGGTTTCAATTTCAATTTCAGTTTCAGTTGCAAATTAATTTCCATAAATGCGCGATGAAAAAGGCACCACAAAAACTGTCGGTCGGTGCAAAATGGTCAGGGGAACAGGGAAACAGGGGATTGCCGGCGTTGTAAAAAAGGGTTTCGACAAAAGTTATGTTTACATAATTAATTAAACAACACAAAGCCGTTGAGGCCGGAGATGAAGGTAGAGCAGAGCACATGTGTGCAGGCAAATGTTCGCCGAATAACGCAATGCAATGCAATACAACAATTCATACAATTCTCACACAAACACAATGCAGGGAAGGAGGATGAGGAAGAGGACTTTCGGCAAGGGTTGCTGCAAATGCGCAAGATACACAGATACAGACAGATCCATTCGAATTAAGATCCTTCGTCGTGGCCGCGTCATTTACTGTACTTGGCTTGCTTGGTAATAAACTCATAAAAAGCCAACCGAAAGGGAACATTAAAACAAAACTAAAATGCCATCTCACCCTGCAACAACAGGGCCAGACCATGCCGCATAATGGGGCAACAAAAGGCGCGACAATCCTTGAATCGCTATCTGAATCCTTTCCCCATACAAAAGGGTTCTAACTGAGTTCTACCGTCGACACATAAACTATTTGTCACACACACACAGTAACAGTAACAAGCAGCAAAGTGGGCGGTGGGCGTGCACATTTGTCATTACGATTGGCCAAGGATGTACTTTAGCTGGATGGGGAAGGGGAAGTGGTATGGGGCAAAGGGGAAGAGGGGACTGAGACCTAGACTGAGACCGGACAAACTGGTTCACCAGGCAGGCGGCCTCCCAATAACACACAAAACGCACAAATGACTTTTTGATTCACTTGCGTTGCCTGCATGTGTGTTAGTGTGTGTTTGTGTGTGTTGTGTGTGTGTGTGTGTGTGTGTACGTACGCACACTCGCCTGGCCGACTATCCCAAAGGAGTCGACCTCCTTCCAGGCTGCTGCCTCGTATTTTGGCCAGTGAATTAAATTCGGTGGCATTTGGCGTCACCATTTTGATGGCGCTTTTGTAACGCACATTCACTTGGCTGCCTGCTTCTAATACCCCCTCACGTCTTACACCCCTTTCCCACATCTGCCTTAGCCACTGCTTGCCGCCTCTGGCAGGTGCGGAATTAGCTGAATTTACCAAATGTGCCAACTTGTTTGTGGATGTCAGTCTCTGAATTGTGATGATAACTGAGTTACGTTAACTGTGAATATAACTAAACGATAGTTAGTCTAAAAACTAAATATAAACTGAATAATTTCATACTTATCATGTTATGCTAATTATAATAATACTAACTAGTAGAGAGTACAGGATCAGTCGTCCTTTCAAAATAATTCTTCCAGTTTCTCCTATTTTTTACTGATCCACATGTTCGAATATTTCTGTTCTGAAATAATTTCCAAGTTACAATACGATGTGTGTTATTTGTATCAGGTTTTCAATAAACCATATGTATTCCTTTGCTTCAATATATTTCGATTACACTTATCAATTTTATACTTCATATTCTGTAAGTTTTAAAAATTCTACATTTTTATTGCTAAATCCGATTTCTAATTATATTTACATACATAGGCATACATTTTGCTCTTTATCTAGCATATACTTATTGCTTTTAGTACTTATCAATTATTTAAGTATACATGTTTTTATTAAACTACTTTCGAATAAAATGGTATTTAAAATTAAATCACCTTAATTGTAACCAGCAAATTATTCCTTAAATTCTTTATAGGTATTTTTTTAATATTCTAGTTATGAATTTATTAATTCTTAAAATAACTATCACTTATTTTTTGCTTGAGAATTTATTAGCTTTTAAATATAACAAATAAATATTAGGCTCTATGTACTTATTTAAGACTTCAACCCCAAGTTGCCTCTATTAAGTTATAAATAAATGATTTTATAAGCCATTTCAAATTGATTTCTATTTAAATATGATAGGATTGATTCTTTAATGTCAAGTCATTCCCATTTTACTTTTGCTGCTAATTCTTGGGTCTTAAGCACTTAGCCTAGTTTCCCCATTTTTCAGAACCTCCAACTCTTCAGAATGTCTCTCCTTCGACAAGAACATCATTCAAACTTTCAATTGCGTCATATATTTTGTTTTGAGAACAATTATCAGAACTGTTTTAAGTATTCAGTTTCTGTTTCTGTTTTCTGATGCCTTAAATAAGGCACTAATCAATTGATGGCGGTGTCTTTAACCCGCTCGTGCCCATGTTTCAGTTGGCTCCGTCAAGTAATCACTTAATGCCACACACAAGCACTTTCAGCAACGCCTTTCCATTTCCCTTCTCTTGCCCCTCCCACTTTCTCTCCCCCGACATGACTCCCTCCTGCCTTAGAGGGACACCGACACGTCGTCTATTTGTTTTGTTAACAACATTCTTGAGATGCTTTTATGAGGCACGCTAAATGCCTGGAGAATCGACAGCTTCACTGTACTGTAAATCACATGACCCCCGACCTCTGTCCCTCCTCTGTCCCCACCTACAGTTCAGTACAGTGTTCACTAGTCGTTGGCGCGTGAGTAATGCGCATGGCTTAATTTCAGTTTGTTGTCACATATTTGGAAGGCGCCCAGGCCCAAAAATACGCCCAAAAATAAATATTTATAGCTCCTTCAGCCCCTTCACGGATTAGAAAGCGCTTAAGTGCGACTTTTGGCTCGTGACTTGTCTTAAGTGTACCGATTGCCCCTACCCCAAAAATCTCCCACACACTCATGCACACACACACACACACATCCCTGTGACAGCGCCTATTCTTGAATGTCAACGAAAGATGCCGATGACGGCACGCGTCATCTTCAGCTCTTCTCTCCTCTCCAGCTCATCTCATCTCTTCTCTCACTCTTCCTCTTGCTCTTGCCCTACCCCTTCCCATCTAAGGGAGACGCGTTGGCGGTATTTGAAGGGAGCGCTACCCGCATGTGTTTAATAGTTGGGCGACAAATATGAGAGGCTCGTGTAATTTGAGGCATTTTTGAGTAGCTGTCGTACCCTTCACCGTTCCCCCATCTCACCGACTCCCTCTCTGATCTGTGCTGTTTGATTATGTTGTCGCACGCGCTGTTTAATTCTGTATGAATATGAAAATAACACCACCAACACCACTAGCACCACCATCAACACTGGCGCGAGGGTTGTTGCCAAGACGTCGGCGGGTTAATTGAAAAACTTAAGTGGCAACAGTCGCTTCGGATTAACCATATTTAAAATTTAATTAATGCCATTTTCGGTAAACTATTTTGATGATATTCTCGCCCTAAAGTGGGGGCGTGGCAACACTTGGAATTAGAAAAGCTAACGCCTCGAATTTGTAAGGTTGTTTGTGTTTAACAAAACTTTTACTTTACAATGCCAAAACGTTGTTTGATTGAAAAAGAACTTATTAATAAAGTCAAGGAAACTTTTTGAAAAAATTAATATTATATGACTATTGATATATATTGCTCATTAATTGTCATTGTTTTATGCACTTTGAAATAGTTTATTGAATATTGAATAAAACATTCATTTCAACACACTTAATGCTATAATATGTTTGATTGTTATTTCGAAAAATAATAGCACTTTTTTTGTCTTGAATAATTCATTATAACTTCATTTCTAATTTCAATAAATATTGGGCGACTTAAGAATGCTATTATTTTTAATGTTTATTTCATTCCAAAAGACTTAAAAACACACGTTATTTTTTAACGGAAAGTTCTAATTATGTGACAGATCGGCGACTCTAACCAGACACACTTAAGAATGCAAAATTAGTTTGTTGAAAATAAACATTGTGTATCTTGGAGCATGTTATAAACATAGTACTTGCAATTAAACTTGATTAGGCTTCGACTCAATTTAAGCGACTGATGTGTAGAGTAATTTTAAAGGTGTTACTTATATAATTTAAAAAAAAAATTACAAAATGTTTCACAATTTAAATCGAGGCAAGAAAAAAAAAGGGATATAAAACAAAAAAAGAGGCTAATTTATAAAAATTTAACAAGAGGTTAGTTTATGACTTAGCTATCAAACATCACATGGGATAGCTCGCATTCTCACATTCGAGTCTCACTCTCAAAAAAGGCAGTCAAAGGTTTTACATCGAGTTATTTCTCCGGCGTCTAATTCAAAATTTAATATTTCAAAACTTACTATCTAATTTTTCACAATAAATAACTAAAACAGGTTTTGAGCCCAGTAACCCAGATAACAAGAAAAGTTTAAGGATTGGATGAATAAGAGTTGAGAGACGGTGTGCACAGATATTCTAGAGCAACGAGCTGGAACAGAAGAAGAAACAGTGAATACCTACAAATTGTTTGGTGCTGCGTGAAATGTAGTATCAAAAAAATTACATAAGCTCATTGGTGTTCCTGCAAACATAGAGAAGAAAGAAAGGTTAAAAAAATAAACAGATATTCGTCAAGTGGTTTTGATCAGAGCTTTGCAGTCAAACCGTTGCTAAATTGATCCCAACGAATCAAAATAACAAAAACGAAAAAAATTCAAAATTTAAGAGAAGACGAGGCCCTTATCGAAAATAAATTTCAGCATATATAATCACAAACGTTTGACGAAATCAATTAAAGTAAGGTGCGTTTCATAATCATAAGACACCCCATTTTTTGTTAATATTTCAGAAAATACATTTTCTATCGAAGTTGTTTTTTTATATAATATTCTTAGCAATAAAACCAACAAGTTTTAGTAGAATTTAGAATGGTTAGTTTATGCAAATAATATTAATTAAGGAAAAAGCAATATTTGGGCGTTTCATAAATATAAGACACTTTTCAATAATGATTTTAACAAATTGATTCATTGGCAATTCTTTGGGATTATGTGCAGAAATTAAACTTTTTTATAGTCAATGAGATCACTCCAACCTTTAGCAATACAAAAAAATTTGTTTTTCATCGATTCGTATAACTTTCTAAAAAGATTGGGATCCAGCTTACCCCATTCGGTCATAGTTGCCGTCTTAGGTTCGTCAATAGCGTTAAATTTTCGTTTTTTCATCGTTATCCCGTCTTACTTATGTACTCCAAACATTTTTAATGGGATTTACATCCGGGGAACATGCCAGGCAGTTTACTGTTTGGATTGAGCAATCAGTTAATAAGCGTTTTTTCCTCTGCTAACATGAATGCGACCGTTGTTTTGATGAAAAACAAGAGGATCTCCACTGTTTGCTTCAATATAAGGAAGGAGACTGCTTTCTAATACACGAATGTACTTCTTGCTCTTCATTCGAGATGATATAAACCGTAAATCCAACATGGCTTTCGATGTAAAAGCTCCGTTCACCATAACGGAACCGCCACCCATATTTCGTTTAGAAAAGTAAATTGGATCCTTTTGAAAATCGCTCCAATAGAATAGCGAGTCATCAGGACCATCAAGATTATTCATCTTTTCATCAGAAAAAATAATTTAGAAAGGAAAAATTGTAAATCAGAGGAATTTAAGGACCAGATTTATGTCTTGATGTGTTCCTGTGGGTAGAAAGATGATCTTCCTCAAATTAACGCCGCGCCTGCTTGTGACGTGGCATAAGATGTAGTTCTTTCAACATTTTCGAGAACTTAGTATCCTTTCTCAGCTGTAGGGTGCAAAAAATCGTGGTTTTTTATGCTTTCTTGCCCACAGACGCGGCCAAATTGGTGCAAGAAACGGGTGAGTTTGACCTTTACCAATAATCTTTCAGAGACTTAACGTATAAAGCACAATTGTTTTTTACCAGTTATCTTTAAATTAACGAAATTACTTGAATTCTATAAAAAAAAATCGGACTACGCATCGAATTCTTTTAATTTTTCGCGAAATTAGAGATAATGATATGTAAAGGTCATTCGAGGTCCAAAATTTATCCCTAATCTTCACTCTACAATATTATACCTCGCGGCATATTTGTTAAAAGGGATTAGATTATCAATAAAACATCAAACAAAATCGCACTCATTACATTTTAGTTCACTAAACTCAATTTTTCAACAACTGTCTTATCATTATGAAACGGCAAAAATTTAAAGAAAACAGAGCATGTCATGCAAAAGATAACGGTTCTTCTGAATGCATGAGAACTGGCGCCAATCACGGTTCTTTACAGATAGCCAATTAATATTAGAACATATATTTATAAGAAACCATTTATTTAAATGCTTTCTTTAGTTTTGGTTGAAGTTTACATTTGCTATTTCAAAGTGTCTTATGAATATGAAACGCACCTTATTTGGGAAGTCTTAATGATAAGTGCTCTCATTCAAATTGACTTGTGGCCAGTAGTTTGTGGAAAATAAATAGTTAGTAATTCAGCAACAAATGAGCAATGTGCAGATTTTGAGCTCAAGAACCAAAAGTTGTTGGCGTTAATTTTACTTTGTGTAAAAGGCTGACCCATATTAAGAATTGTGTGTCGCCTTCTTATCGGAGGTCATGATGCACAAATATACATATTTGCACAATTTTCAAACAGTGCCCAAAGCTTTAGCAGAGGTCTCGATAAGCAGTTATGACGATTTGTCAGAAGGAGCGGTTTCCTTATCCAAGAATTATGAATAATTTTTCTTATTGCAGACACGAATTTGATTCTTGCGGACACTTGGAACTTTGGTGGAATAAATTGTTAATTTGTCTGAGGGCGATGTTCTCTTGTGAAAAGTTGCTTTTTTGGGCACAGTAATTGAATGAATTACTTGAATTAAAACTAATTATCCACCATAAAAAACTTTAACATAACTAAATAATTAATAATTCAATTTGTATAGTAAAATGTATCTAACTGGCAAACTTTGATTTGTCACACAGCTTTGCTTCAATGTTTAGTTCTTGTTGATAAATTATTATGCAATAATTAATGTCGCATTCAAGTCTGTTGGATGTTTAAGAAGTTTGTTTGATAAGAGTTATTACAAATATGGAGCTGGAAGTAGCTGAAACGCCGTGACATCCGTAAGAGCAAGCTTTCCATTTATCCACATGGCACACGAATCTCATATTCATGTGTGTGTGTGTGTGTGTGTGAGTTTATAAATATGTATTTACATATATGTATGTATATGTGAATATTCAGATGGCCACAGGGCATTTTGCTTATATGTAAGTAAAACACTTTTGGTAATTCATTAAGTTACGGAAGTTGAACTCAGAACTGCAATTTCCCCTAGAACCAATTATAGAAAAATTTAAATTCGTTTTAAAAACAGACCAAACGCATGTCCCATGTCCAGTGCTTGGTCTGCGCAGACAGACGTCGACGTCGACAACGATGACGACGAGGACGAGGACGACTGATGCAGTAACAGCAGCAGAAGCAGAAGAAGAAGGAACAGATGGAGGAGGAGCAAGAGATGGCCACTGCCGTTGCCTCTGATGGATGAATGTAATGCCATCTGTGAATGTGTTGGTGTTTGTGTGTGTGTGTGTGTGTGTGTGTGTGTGTGTGTGTGTGTGTGTGTGTGTGTGTGTGTGTGGAGTGGGTGTGTGAACAGCGGCATGTTCATAAATTGAAATCACTTCCATATCCAAAGAAAAAGTTTGGCAACAAAATAGAGCAAAAGCCTTCTGCCCCGATAAAAAAAATACAAAAAAATGAAAGAGAAATAAAAATAAAAATGAAAAAAAAAATACAGTGGCTGTAGTGTGTGGAGGGAAATAAAAAATTCTGTTTTTAAATCGCCGGCATTGGACCAAACGACCAGAAGGAAGCAGGAGCCAGAACCAGAACCAGACCAAACCCGGCAACAGAACCGAGCCAGCACCGAGTCAGAGTTGGCCATGTACGACAAGTAGGCAACACTTGACACAGTTGCCACTTTCAATTGCCAACATAACTCGAGTGGCGCTCTCTAAAGAAGCGACTGCCATTGGATGGAGGATGTGGGATTGAGGATGTAGGAGCAGAAGTTCGACTAGGACCAAAAGTTGCAACAGCAACAAAAGAAGGGAGGGTGGGGAAGGGGGGCAGCTGCATAGTTGAGGGCGGCGCTCTGTCTGCATATAAATACCGCCTGTGGCCATAAAAGTGGAGACCAACCGACCGACGTGTAACAAGCCCAAAAAAGTTCCCCAACTGCCGCAGTGGAACGAATTGCCAATCCTCCCCCACCCCCACCCCTCTCTCTCTTTTCTTCTCTCACTCTTTCCATCTCCTTCTCCCGCCCTCCAGTAACAACAAGCCCGCACTAAAAAATGGCTAACCGAATGTGTGTGGGCGCGGCTGTGGATGCCCATCTAGGTGTGGGTGAATGTGAGTGTGAGCGTGAATGTGATTGTGACTGTAACTGTTTGGGTGGTTGAGTGGTTGTCACATCACCAACAGCGAACAGCTCCCACTGTCCAAAGACTTTTTTGCATAGTCGAACTCACGGACAATACCCTACAATATGTCGCGATGAGAACAGTGTTAAGCAGGCATCGCAAATAGGAGCTATGAGAAACAGAATAAACTACTTATTATTTTCAATGTTTATTAAAAGTCATAGTATAACTCTTATTTTCAATTTTTATTTTAAAAATGTAATAATAATTTTTTCAATTTTTATTATCACTTTGTAATAAAAATTTTTATGTTCAATTTCTATAATACAAATATAAAATAACTTTTATTTTCAACAAGAGTTATACTTTAATCTTTAAATAAAATCTGAAGGTTAATTATTATGTTATATTTTTTTATTTAGATCGAAAAATAAGTTTTCTTTTATATTTTTTTGATAAAAAACAACAAATAACTTTTATTTAATAATTCATCTTTTAAATATTATTATCGTCACGGTTATTAGTTATTAACGGTATTAACTATGCATATAGACGAATTTAATTATGTTAAATATAAATACGAAATACATATAATATATAAAATTAAGTCTCTATGTTCATATACAGTCGAACTTCCCTAACTCGAATCACCATTATCCACGAAAAAAGGTTCGAGTTAGGGAGACTTCGAGTTAGGGAAGTAGAATTGGATGAAATTTGCCTAGTATTGCCACTCGATTTGGTTCGAGTTAGAGAGACTTCGAGTTAGGGAAGTTCGAGTTAGGGAAGTTCGACTGTATATTTTTTTTTTATTTTATAATATTTGTCTCCGGTTTTTGAACAAATGCATTTGAGTTTCCGAAACTTTGTAAATGCAAAATGATAAATTAAAATGGAAATTTATACAATAAAATTATAGTATCCCCCGTATTTTTATACATTTGATTTTTGAACAAAAGATATTGAGTTGTCAAAGCTTTGCAGGGTATCTCAAGTTTGCTACGAGCCGTATGCAAATATCCTTCAGTCCGTTTGATGCTCTTTTTTCAACTTGTTGTGTACACGGCCCTTCAGCTGTGTTGCATGCCCCTCATCGGAAGGCTGATGCCACTGCTGCTGATACGAGGATACGAGTGTCGTCCTGTTGTTTAGTTACTTTGGTAGTTTCGTTATATTTATTGGCCCACATCGGGTGAAAAATGTTCAACGCTTTGGCAATTTAGTTGAGTACCGTTATATGCCGGCAGGCACTTGCCACTTGCCATTGCCCCCCGACACCCGATCCCCATGTCCCCAGTCCAAATAAGTGACGCTCGGCGCTGCAAGTTGGCCAGCTCATAAAATGCGAAAAAGCCAAAGCAGAACAATGAATGGCAGCAACAGCTACAGAATCAAGTCCACCTAGCCGACAATCCCTGACAGAGGTGGAGAATACTACGTATACATTTAGTATGAAAGGGGTATACAAGAGAAGAGGGAGGCAGGGGAACGCTTGGCGATTTACGAGTGGCCATTTTGCTGCTCAACTGGGCCGTGAAGAGTAAAGCGAAAATGAAGGATCGTTCCCCATAAAGAAAGAGAGAGAGAGAGACCGAGTTGCAAACAGAGTGGAGTGTGTGTTTTTTATATGTATGTATGTATGTGTGTGCGGGGTGTGTGTGGGAGGTCATCGCTCATCGACCTGCGTTTTATTTCATATTACATAATTGGGCGTGTAATGAGTCTAATTGAGTTTTTATGTTTTGGCCAAAAGGATTCGCCAAACGCAGCAGATGCAGCGACCAATTTCTTCATCACCTTTTCTAGTTTTCTGCTCCTGCTCTTTGTCGCAATCGCTTGGGTCGGAAACGGACCAACAGACAGACGGACAAAGTTGTCGCATTGGCATTTGTAGCCGCTGGTCATTTGGCTGACACGCCCACCCACCGCCCTCCGCCCATACTCCTATACTCCATAGAGACAAACATATGTACATATGTCTAGCCCATTTTCGTGTGAGACACTAACTCAATTAACGTCGCTGGCAACATGTGTTAATATCCTCTGTACTTCCGCTTGCTTCCATTCCGGGCTCAAGCCTCAAACCTCATACCGAACCGAACCCCGAAGAATTTCAGTGTAATTGTGTGTGTTATTTGCAATCAATTTTTATAGTTATAAATACTTCACTGTGAAAAGATTTCTACTAAGCCATTGCTGTTGGTTATCGCTGCTTAAGACTTGTCTTGGCTCTGTTGAATTAAATATGGTTTATTTATTTATTTATCCATTTCCTGCTGGTATTTATTTATTTTAATTTTATTTAAATTTTAAACTTTTTGTTTTAAGAGTTGGGCCGTCTTTTCAATACACATATCATTTTTATCTTACATATAGCTTTAAATTTTACCTTTACTTTCACACACTTCACATCAAAATATCTTTTTAATAGAGCTGCATTTTTATATTAAGTCTAATTATTATTTGAATTCAACATTTTGTTCCTTAAATATAAATGTTTATGAAAATGTATTTATATTTAATTTGTCATTTCGTTTGTTTCGGTAGAAAGAAGACTGAAGTAAAGGCTTTGGGGTTTTTTCAGGGCTTTTCCCAATCCATAGCACCGAATGTTGCACCAATCCTTTTTTATTTTTCAGCTTAGATGACCCTAGATTAATTACATCTAAATGACAAACTTTTTTTAACAATAATCTAAATGGTTATTCAACTATTTTTTTAAATTTAATTTTTTATTTTATAGCTTAAAAAGAAACAAATAAATACATAGTAGAAGGAGTTTCACATAAAGCAACTGCATTTGAGAAATTTTGATTCTATTTGCTTGCAGTTCGCTTTGTCGCCGTTAGGTGGCGCCGCCGTTCGCGGGTCATGCGTGTGCCTCAGATGCCTTTGTCACTCCCCGCTGGCCGCGCTGTTGCCTGTTCCCTTGTGTCGCTGTCTTTGGGCGCGTTTTCATGCTAATGCAACTGTCGATCTGTCGACCAACCGCTGGGCGATGTCCTCGACGCTTAACTGCCGAAAAGTCAGGGAGTTGGGCCAGGATCCTTTTGCACCTTTCATACTTTTCGGCGTGATGCGCGTGCACGGAAGCTGCCTTGCCTTGTCTGCACCTTGTTTCCCTCTCCCTCTCACTTACTCTCTTGCTCTGCTTCATTCGCTCAGCCGTTGTCCATCGTCTCGCCTGCACAGCACGAAGAAATCGCCGCCCGCTGAGCAGCGCACGCGAATCGCAATCGAACGTATCGAAAAAGTGATAGAGAGCGAGCGAGAGAGAGAGAGAGAGAGATAGATGCGTCTACAACTTTCTACGAACACTGCGTGCGCCTGCGGCTTTACGATGTTCGCTTCATTGGAATGCATTCGATTGTTGGGTGAGCGTCCAGGACGCAGAACGCAGGACACGGGATGCAGGACACGGGATGCAGGACGCTGGATGCAGGATGTGGCACGATGTGGATGGTGCATGAATCGCAGCTCCCTGTGGGCAGCTCGCTGTGCCGCCGCTTCGCGAGTCGCGTGCATTTACAAATCCACCCAAAGCGTGCTGTGCGCGCGACCAGGACGAGGGAGGGACGAGGAAAGCGTGAGGAGAGAAAAGGGAAGACTGATAAGGGAGTAGGGAGAAGGCAGAAGCCGGAGATGGAGGTGAAGGTGAAGCTGGCTTCAATTCCAGTGCACACTTACGCCTGATATTTATTGAAATGCCTTGAAATCCATTGTTCTCAACTCGCACCTCACACTGTGCAATTGATTTGCCCAAAAATAGTACTTACAACAACAATTGTACTTGCATGGCATATTTAGGACTTGATTGTTGCCCTCGATAAGCAAATCAGCATAACGATTATCGTAGTACGGCAACTTGTCAAACTCATAACTGTTATTGATTATTTCAATACTGTTTCAATTCGATTTGAGGTGATTGTGCTACAGTCCATTTCAATAAACATATTTAGACCCCGTACTTAAAAAAAGTATAGGGGTCTTTTAACTTTGTCACAAAAAAATTGGTACCGCATAAAGTATATATATTTTTGATGAGCATCAACAGCCTAGTCGATATAGCCATGTCCGTCTGTCCATCTGTCAGTCTGGTCGTCTGACTTCAAACTTGGTATGTAGGTTCGTCTATATTGCACGCAGATCGAGTTTGTTTTAGATTTTGGATCGGACCACTATATCATATAGCTGCCATAGGAACGATCATTCGAAAATCAAGACGTAGTACGAAACACTTATTTGTTGTTTGAGATATCTGAGCCAAAATGGGGATGGTCCCATACATTCTGAACAAATTTGGCTGACATCGGACCACTATATCATTTAGCTGCCATAGAAACAATTGATCGAAAATATTGATTTACTAAGCAATTTTTTTTAGCATCTCAACCGAACATTTTGTTCGAATTTGGCTTAAATCGGTTCACCAGAACATTCAAATGTAACACAATCAATTAGTCGAAAACTTAATGCGGCATCATCAAACCTTCGGAGTGTCTAAGGGAGTGCAAATAAGTATTAAGTTATCGGTGTGCCAGGGCACAGGGTATCCACAGTCCAGCATACTCGGGTGTAGCCGACTGGAGTCCTTTTTTTTGGGCGAAAAGCACATTTAGTACATACCTATATTAATATTTGTAGCGATTTATATTATTTTATTATATTATTTCAAGCGGTGTTTGCTTTTCCATAGTAAGTACGGGGTCTCCGACAGTCGAGTATGCCCGACTGTAGCACCGTCCATTAGTTATATCTATATTTATTATAAACGTCGAGCATCCGTACTTGGTTTGGACCAAAAAATGGGAAATGGTATTATATGTAATCAAGTATCGAAAACTGAATCTCTTTTTCGAAATACCATTCTTGATAAGAAAAAACGCTTCCCAATTTTGTATTAATGAGGTTTCTGTTCTATAAAATTTTTAACACCAAATAACAAAAAATATGATATTGTCTCATTTAACAAATTTAAGTTAGTAAAAATATTCTTCAGATGTTCAATGCGACAGTGGAGACTTAATTTTAAATTTTAACATAATTTAAACATATATTATTTCAATTTAGTCACTTGATTAAAAATATTTGCTATATTATTAAATTATGTATCGTTGTATTTATATTATTTAAAAAAAGCTTTTTTTGAATGGATGGTGAGCAGATAAAGTTTTGGCCCGGGTAAATCATTTTCTAGGTATGAGGATCAAGGTGTCTTATACTTATCAAATACACGATTCCCACTTAAAATAAAAAATAGCTCAAGATTTTGTACATTACTTCTGGAAACCTTATGACGGAAAATATTAAACATTTTTTGAAAAAGTTGAATAAAATAACTCAAGCAAAATATTTCTCAGTTAAGCTCTATACCTATATTATTGGTTAGTTGAAATAACTCAATTTAGTATATACCCAATGGGGTATACTTTTCATGATCTAAATATTAGATTGAAAGAGTTACAAGCCGCAAAGCTTCCTTTGTCGGAAGCCAAAAAGATATCCTTTGACTTGTAGGCCACAGTTTGCCTAGCATTTTTTGCAGGCTCGCAATGGGATGTTTGCCTTCTATCTGAAACGCAGTATTCGTAGTATTCTTTACTGAGCTCGATATCCTTTCGATATGCTCTATACGCTTTGTTTATGTTACTCCGTTTATCTGTCTTGTTGCCTTATGAATGCAGAGTGCAGAGTGCAAAAGGCAAAACTCAAAGGGAGTGTGGAACAATTCACCGGCCGTCGCACAGTGGTCGATTTGGCTTATTTAATGAAACGAAATTTAATGCACTTTGCATGACGTCATTTTAAAAATAAATTAAATTATTTTTAAAAATATTTTTTTACGCAAAGGTTTTAAAAAAAGACAGATTCTGATTGAACACTCCAGTCTGAATCAGAATCCTTTTAAACCAGAGCTCGCAAATAACAGTTAACACTTATTTCTTTTTCGATCTGTTCACTGAAAAAACAGAAAAAAACTAAAACCCAGAAAATTTCTCACTGAGAGAAACACTTACTTCTTTTCGTTTGTGCTTTCTGCTCAGTATTTTCCATTTAGAGAATAAATTCTTTCTGTATACTAATAACAGGTAAAAAAAAGACTTTTTAGCTAGTGCTCCCGGAATAACTGTTAGCAAATGAGCAAAACACAAAAGTGTTAGTCAAAAGTGTCTTTTTAATATATATTCCGGTATGTGAATGATGCAGCTGTATCATTCCTAAAGTTTTAATTACAATCTCAGATTTGCATTCCGATTTATTTAATTTGCTATCATATTTAAAAAAAGAATGAGTTTTGTCTTTTGGACGACCCACTTTACGCAAAATTGTAGCAAAAAAAAAAACGTTTTAAATTTTCAGAAGGCACTTTCGATGTTTTCTCCAGACAAAACAGTTTTTGAACGACACAACCATAAGGAAACAAAATTAAATGTTATTTCTTGACTGATAATCCTACTGAGAAAAAAACATAAATGAATGTTTTGTTCTGATCCCTTTTATCGTTCTGTCAGCTAATAACTGTTATTTTCTGACACACTGAAAGTGTTTACTGTTATTTGCGAGCTCTGTTTAAAACATATTTTATTGGTGTAAATTGTTTGCAAATATCGTAGCTATATATATATTATAAACCAAATAAAACAAATAATACTTTTACTCTTATTTACAAAAAAAAAATTTTATAAACAATTGTAGCAAGTGATTTAAAAAACATATGGAAAAGTAAAAACAATCTATCTGGCATAGTTAACAATTTCAAACCTCAAATTATCCCCTAGCACTTGGTAACTTTTCCCACTGTGCGTAGTCTGCTTCAACTGCATTGGCTTACGGCATCTCGTCCCTCCACTCCCCTCCAGCCTTTCAATTTCTCTTTCTATTTTTTTGGCGTATTTCTTCGAACTTTTTTTTCTAGATATTTTCTTGTACTTTTTTTGCATTATGATGCAAATTTCGTTTGGATTTTTTTGCTCAGGCGACAGCAGCAGTAGGAGAAGCTTCTGTTTTCTGCAACATGCTGCAATTGTCCAACTGCCCGGCCTGCAATTTCATCTGCTCCACCTTCCCTTCCCCTTCCCTTTTCCTCCCGCCTCCCGCCTTCGGCTATACGCTATTCGCCTTCCCCTCGCGCATTTCCTCGGTCCATACAGACATTTTTTTGCGGGTATCCGATATAGTTGGGTCAGTGCTTGTGGCCAGAACGGTTCTGGTTGCGGGTTTAACCGGAGTGGGCGTCCCAGTTGTGTGTGTGTTGGTGTGCGTGTGTACGTTATTGAGTGCAAATAGCAATTTCGCAACAATTCTGCCTAGCAGCATCTGGAAATTTGCTCGTTTTGCCTTTCAGCACTTTAGGCCGAGAATTCTGGGTTGAGTTTGCAGTAGAGAGGAGAAATCCCTGCCTATCCCTTTTCTCTTCCCCCTCGCTTCTGTGGCGCCTATCCAATTGACTTGGAGAGCGAGTGCTGGTGCTATCTATTCATTTTGGTGATGGGGTTTCCCGGGGCGCATTGTAACGGATTTCTGGTAACTGTTTTTGGTTGCCGTCGCGTTGCGTCGCGTCGATTTTTGCTGCTGCTTCAGCTGCGTGTGTCCTGCAATCTGCAATCTGCATCCTGTTCCCCTGCCCTGCCCCTGCCCCTGTACCCCTCTAGTGTTTCAGTTCTCGTCCTGCATGTGTTGCGTCTTTCGTCCTTTGTACATACAATGAACTGTCAAATCTTTTTGTGTGTCGGTGTCTCGCTAGGTGGACGCAGCGAAACGGAGAGGGGGAGTGGCAGGCGACAGGAGAGGGGGTGGGAGTGGGCGTGAAAGAGACAGGCGCTGTCTGGGGAATTGCTCGGCATTCCTACACACTCGATTTTATTGGATTACGGGCTAGATTGCAATAGCAAAGACTGCAGGCGCTTCATTCATATTCATGTTGCTCCTTTTTTTGTTGCTATATTGTTGTTGCTGCTGTTGTTGTTTTGGATTGTTGTTTAGAAAACATGCTGCATGCAAAAATAGAAAAAAATAATAAAAAAAGGATGAAAACCTTTTTGACAGCACTCACCGCTTATCGTCCTTGTGCATCCCTTATGCCCGTCCATTGCCACATTGTGTTTTTCTTAATTTTTTGGCATTCCACAACAACAACTGCAACATCAATGCAACAAGCAACAACAACAAAAATAACCTCAAAAGCTGAACGGCGTGAACGAATTGAAATTTGTTTGTTTGTTGTTGGTGCTATTGTTGCTGTTGTTGGTGTTGTTGCTGTTGCTGCTGGTCATGTTGTTGTTTGATGTTCGATGCCATTCGCTTCCGTTGCGTTGTACGTGCAACATGCATCAAAAAGAGAGAGAGAGAGAGAGGGGCGGTGGGAAGTGGGAGTGGCAGGAGTTGCCAGTTGGTCGAAGGGGCGAGAGAGAAGGATAAAGAGGAAATAAGTCAAACAGTGACAGTTGAGTTGCGTTTCGAGTGCTCTACAATTTGTCAACTATTCAGCAAGATTATAGAGAGAAAAGTAAGAAAAGTGAGAGAGAGAGAGAGAGAGAGAGGAAGAGATACTTAGCAATGATAATTATGGCACCAGTTTAATTATTATTATATTTGCGGAGCGAGCTTAGCAGTTCCATCAAACCGAACTTTGAGTAAACCAAATTCATAACTTTTTTTCAGCGGTCTGTGTTTTTTCCATGCCCTTTCAAAGAGTATGAATCTCAACTGAAGAGTTATGTACCACAAGGTATATCTGCAATTCGTATGATTGCCTGATTTTCGACACTGCAAGTGAATATGAATTTTTATATTTTTCTTTTGTTGATGAAATGACAATAAATATCATATTTGAGTTATTTAGAAAATTTTTACATATTTACCGAGAACTCTTTGACTGATTTAAAAATATAATTATTTTTGTTTTAAATAATTTAGCATTTATTTGTTTTAGTTTCGATATTGTAAAAATCTATTAAAATTTATTCATCCTATTTCTTTTCAAGTTATTTTGTTTTTTTAATTCTAATAAATTAAGCTTAAAAAACTAAAACTAACAAGAAGAATAGCGCTAGCTGCAGAGGCTTTCGGCTACAATAAATTAAAATATTTTTAAGTATTTTTAATAAAATTACATAAATAGTGCCATGGAAAGAATTTTAAAAATATTTCTAGCGATAATTGACATTTTCGACATGGATAATCATCCATTATGTTAAAGACTCATTATGATATAGACTCAAAGATCAGTCAAAATCTAGTTAGGTTCAGCTCCTAACACTTAAAATGGAGGTAAGCGTATATATTATTCGTGTATGTATTATTCAGTCTACACTTCTTTTTTGAAAAGTTTTGTATTATTCTTTTGAATTTATGTGTTTATTTTGAGTAGTTTGCTGTGCGGATGTCACATTGCCTCCACATTGTCCTGGACATTGTCACGGTTGTTCCAGCCGCTGTTCTTATTGTTTTTCTAATGCACTTTGTGAGTGTGAGTGCGTGTGAGTGTGCGTGTGTGTGTGTGTGTGTGTGTGTGTTGTTATTTGGTATGTGGGTGTGCGAAGTTATGCACTCTTGTCACTTGATTCAATGAAATCCGATTTTCAATTATTGGATTTTGTTTTTAGCGCGTTGCAACAATTGTTTGGAGCGCATCCAAAAGCCCCACAGACTGTCTGCAGGCAGCCCAATCACCACCCGACCACCGATCCACCGAACCACCGAACCATCAGCTTCTTTGGAAGCTTATTTGATTGCCACCGCACTGCGTGTAAGCGGATGGAAATAAAGTTGGAGGCGTTGTGTGGAAGGGGCAGACTGAGCTAGAATTGGCCAAGGGGGTAGCAGGAGGAATGAGTATGTGTGTGTTAATAATAGCGCTACATGTGGCGTCGTTCTTGTTTTGCCCTTGTGTTGTCAAAGGATTTGGCTGCTTGGACTGTGGCCCAAACTAAGCTAATTAAAATTTGGCCAACGCGTTGGGCGCTTCGGGTTGCGGGCTGCTTAAATAAAAAAGAAAGCAAAGTCAAAGGTCAAAGCGCAAAAGGGCAAGTAAATAGTGAAAGAGCGACAGCATCGTGTTTTAATTAAAATTTTCCCTCTTTATTTCACTCCCCTCCCCCTACCATCCCTTTCCAAGCCAAGTCAATTCCGACTCCATGTGTGTGGCACATACATAGGAGAAAGGGGTGAAGGGGGAAGAGGGCGGCGGGGGCTTAAGCCCCAATAGGATGAAAGGATCAAAAGCTATCGCTGATGATGCGGCAACGGCGACCACAAGCTGCAGCAACACATGTCCAAGGACGACACGGAATATCCTTTTGTCTCGCACAACAACACACACACACACACATGAGATGGCCGAGATAATCCCAATTTTAGACTAATTAAATTGTCAAATATTGCCGAGGGCGGGGCAGGACATTCGGCAGGCAGGCAGGCAGGACATGGGGCCGACTGACGGTTCGGGGCGGTTCAAGTCGATGGGCGGCTTTGTTGTTGCTGCAAATCGAGTAAATAAAATTAACTGAAAATCTTCAATTTGCAGCTAATTAAACGCTCGCCAGCTGCGTTGAGGCGTTATCCAAGGATCAGGAAGGAAGACGATCGATCCTTAAGCGGGCAAACAACGTTAACAACAACAACAGCATCAACAACGACAGCAGGTAGCCGGCAACTTGAAACAACAGCAACTCGCTGCAAAGGATTGAGATGTGAGTTGAGCTCGAGTTCGAGTCCTTGCACAGGACATTGTGCAGCGGTCGCTTGGTTTTGGTCAGCTAACAATATGTTAACCGGGTCAGATGTTTATGGCCCTAATATGAATGCTCTATGGCCCATTCCCATTCCCATATCCACATCCATTTCCATTTCCATTCGGCAGTTCAATGTCAAAAACGGCAGCGGCAGGAGAAGGAGTTAAAAGGAGTGAGCGGCAGTCATAAAATATCCCTTTGCCGCGACTACAAATTTGTTTATTTATGCACTTCGCATTGTGTGGCCAAAGCAAACGGTTCTCCGGGCTTATGCCGCGTTTATGGCCCCTGCCACGGATCCTAGCCTAACCTGAACTCTAACTCAAACTCGAACTCGAACTCGAACGTAAAGCGTCGGCATCATCTCTCTGAAACACACACACACTAGCACAACCCTTTTGCCTTTCAATGGAAATTTCCCTGCTGCTGTTTGTACCCTTTCTCCTTACCCCTGCCACTTTCCACTTTCCACTTGCCCATCCCCTTTCACTTGCCCTTCCCCTTTCACACAGTTTCGTGCGCTTTTACAACTTGTCAGTCATTTGAACAAAACTAATTTGCATGTCATTTCTTTAGCACTCTTGAAATTTTTGAACATTCTGCACGAAATATCCAACAAGCTGAATGGCTTCAGCCTGTGAGTGTGTGTGTGTGTGGGTGTGTTTGTGAAGGTGTGTGGGTGTGTATGTTGGGGTTTACAATTACAGCAGGCATTGGCAAGTCTGGATGAGCGATGCATTTGTAAACAAGTCAGCAAGTCCCATGAAACCCGCTTCGAGCCGGAGACACCAAGGCTTTCCAGCAAGTGATCGAACCTGACACTCCTCATGGGTAGGGGGGTTAGAGAAGGGAGCGCTCTTATATTCCTTATACCACAAATAGTTTCAATGAAATCCCACGACAATCTAACTATTAAAGACAATTAATAAAAGCCTTAAAGCAAATGACTATTAAACTATTACAATTCTTTTTTTTATTTTTATTATCATAACAAAAAATGAAACTTCGACCTTTTCCTTAAAAAATGGCAATGTCATAAAGAAGCTGCTATCATAAAGCTTATAAAAATTTTTTTTTTCGTTTTGTTTCAAATCATAATAAAGGGCGCTATAGTTGGAGACACGATTTATGTAAATGCAGCATCCGCTTACACAGTAAAAGTGTTTCTTTTATGTTGAAAAAATTCCTTTATACTTTTCAATATGTTATTATACCTGAGAAAAAAATTCGTAAAAATTACGTATTTTTCGACCGTGTAAAGGAGATTCCCTCCTTAAATCAAATCCTATTGTACACAATTTTAATAATAATAAAAAGAGTTATAAGCTGACCTTTTTATAAGTATTTCCTTAGTTTTAACATATTTTCTATGTTAAATTAGGTTCTAATAACGTTACTAACAAACCTCAGCTTTGAATATTTAATAGATCGTTAATTGATTTAATTGAAATTTCGCATAGGTTTATTTTTTTATTTGAAAATTTCATACTAATTCAGTTTATGATATTTTTCTTGTATTTATACCTTAGTTCAAGGCAGCATTTTGTTTGCTTCTAAAATAAAATAGTCAATAAATAAAGATTCAATAATTTCACTTACTGTAAAAATACATCGTAAAATCGACAACAAGATTTTCGTGAAAGCGATCTTCAAGTACTTAACCTAGATAATTCTTTCGACGATATTTAGATAGCTCGATATTTGTTCTGACGACTTTAACATTTCAATTTAAAACTAGATTCATAATTTGGATTTACCTCACATTAGTAGTAAATTCCATTCAATGGAATGATTAAGGTTTAAAAACATTGACACATGATTTTACGAACTTCCATGTGAAAACTCGTCTCAGCTCCTTTTATGAGTGTATGTACATTTGTATATGGAATATCAAAACTCGATTCTAGCAAATCTATTTTCTTGTCTGAGGATTGCTTGGCTGGTCTTAAAAATGTGTATGCTAATTTTCAGTAATTTGTATGGATTTCTAATATCGCAAGTACATAAATTTGGTATTGATATTTTCTGTCTGTGTAAAGCTCACTACGATCTATAGCAAGGAAAAGTCAATGGATTCTTGGAGCGCATACATTTTACTTGCTTCATTTCTGCGTCCAACGATAACACGTGCACTCGAAGGCAATTTTGGGTTGAAAGAAAAATTGTTGATAAATATGTGCAAACAAAATGAAACACGCCAACAATAAGCGAATTCAGCATCAGCAGCAACGCAGCTACAGCAGTTACAATGTCCATTTCCATTTCCAATTCCATTTCCAATTCCAATTCCATCTCCATTTCCACTTTCAAGAGCTGCTGCTACGACTGCTGCTGTTGCTTTACTTTTAGTTTTAATTTTACATAATTTTCGTTTTCTATATGACATCGCCGTCGGGTTCCGGGGGCGACGGGGACTGGGCGTTGTGCTGTACCAGCTTCCTCTCATAGGCATCGATCTGGGCGGCGATTGTCGCCAGCTGCTGTTGGATGAAGTCGCAGAGTCGCAGGATTTGCTGCACGCTCCGTTCGCGTCGCTGCTCGAGCGTCTCTCGCCGCGGTGGCTGGATCACCTGCCGATGCTCTGCCGGCTGCTGTGTCCCGGCCTCCCCACCTGTGTTTGCCTGGACACCGTCGCCGGCGCCTCGATGCTGTGGCGCCAGCGGCGCCTCGAACACGATCTCCGCATCGCCGCCGCCCATGTGGGCCATTTGGTTGGCGGGCGCCACGGTGGGTATGCCCACCACATGGTTGTTATCGCCAATGATGCCCACGTCCCCCGCCTGCCCCTCGTTACCCATGGACCCCCAGGCCCCGACACCGACACCGACCCCAACCCCGCCCCCGCCGCCGAGTAGTCGCCGCGCCCGCAGCAACGGCTGCCGTGCGTATCTCTCGATCTGCGTTAACAGCGGCACCGTCAACTGAGACGTCCACGTTAGCGTCAGCATCGGCATCGTCATTGGCATCGTCATTGGCATTGGCATCGGCATTGGCGTCCTCGTCCTGGTCATCATCGTCGTCGTCATCGTCATCGGCATCGACATCGTCATCGGCATCGGCATCGGCAACATCATCGGCATCGGCATCGACATCTCCATCTCCATCTCCATTTGCATCCCTCCCCGCATATACTCGAAGATATATTGTCTCTGACGGCGGCGGCGGTTCATCAGAAAGTTGTTCATGTTCAAGTTGTTCAAGTTGTTGCTCAAATTGTTCAAATTGTTGTTCCTTCTGTTTCTATTGTTGTTCCTGTTACTGTTCCTGTTATTGTTGTTGTTGTTGTTGTTGCTAGTGTTGCTTATGTTGTTATTAGTACTGCTGCTGCTGCTGTCAATATTGTTGTTGCTGCTGTTGTCGTTGCTGCTGCTGCTGCTGTTGCTGTTGCTATTGTTGCTGTTGTTGTTCGACGCCATTGCTATTTCGTGGGCGTTTTGAATTTTTAGACCGAAACAGAAAAGTTTTGCGAGCGCCAAGCGAATTTCTAAAAGTTTGAAGCGTGCTTGTAACCCGATCTGTATGCCGATGAAATATAACTGAAAACAAAAAAAATAAAAATATCTCAAATTTGTGACACTACGAAATCGCTAAGAATGCAATGCCTACGCCTACTGGACACCCTCTCTGAGCTCCATGATCCTATTAGTTGCACTTAGGGATGCAAAGAGACCAACATCGAAAAATCGACATATCAAATTTCGCGGCAACGATTTTTAAATACTTTAACTCGATAATTTTTTTGACGCTCAATCGATTTTCATACACATTTATAGCTCACGGGACTTATGTGACTAAAGTTGAAAAAAAATATACATTTCAAATTTTTGAATTTCGATATTTTAAGCGAATGCCATAAAAATCTATATCTTAAGGCAAAAAACGTTTTTGAACAGAATGAAACAAATCTGAATCGTAATGAGTTTAGAGCCCAAACCAAGATCAAAATCACATTAGCTGCTCACACCTCTCATGAACCATCTCAAAGTCAAGTTTAAAGCCTTGTTTTATGCTTATTAAGACATAAGAAGTTGATTGCAAGTTATAGCTTGAGATTTGAAAACTGAAATTTTTTAAAAAAAGCACAAAATTGCACAAAAATCTATATATTGTACAAATATATATTTGTATATCTTTAAAATATCGATAAAAAATATGATAACATTATTATAAGTACCAAAGAAAACAATAAACGCTTGACTTATAAGCTTCTTCTGTACAAATCAACAAAATATACCAATAATACATAATTATATATTTTATTTTATTATCCAAGACTGCGGAGCAGTAAAACTAAATTATCTGTACATATTTAATGTGTCTCAACTTTTTTTTAATAAATAAATAGCTGCTTGGTAAATAAATCGTTCTTATAATCCAATTGATTTTCATGTGATGACAAACAAATATTCAATTTGTTATTGAACTTAATAAAAAGAAAGGTTTTTATTAATCATCATGCTTACATTTATAGTTATTATTATAATTATTATTATTATTTATTTCTCATTTAAAAAAAATACTCAAATATTATGACTTTGTTTGCAAAAGGCATTAACAATTACAGGGTATTATTTTACATTCGAAGCACTCGTATCTGATGACCATAGTTCTTGGCACTCAAGAACATAACATAAAATAACAACGTATTCTTAAGGATGTCGGCGACAAAGGAACTGCAGAAAAATCCCCAAGTCACAGTCGGATGCTCGAAGGTACATTTCCACCTTTGTTGTGCACGGTGTTTGTGTGTGTGTGTGTGTGTGCACCGCATTACAAAATATTTTGCATGCTCTCGGGCAGGATGTGTTCATAAAAATGGCAGGACAAGTGCTGGAGTCACTGGAACTGGATAGCAGGAGTGAACAGGACATTGGAGCCCCAAAAGCGGCCAACACAAATCATATTACAAAACTTTACACGCTTAAGAGAGCATGTAATTGGCTTTTGAAATGTGCGCGCGCCAAAAGGTTAACACGTTTCTGGTAACCAAGTGAGTCTGGCTCTGGGCAAGACTCGCAGGGACAATGGCCAATGGACGGCAGACAGTGGACAGTGGACAGTGAACGGACACCGCTTAGTCCGATGTGCTAATAACAATAAGTGTCGTCGTCGTCGTGCCAGTAAAATGTCGCCATGCCCAGTATCCTGTATCCTGTCCTATCTGGTCCTATGCTGTCCTGTCCACGCTGTTTGAAATATGATCTGAGACCAGAGTCCCAGCAAGGATCCAGCAAGGACAACAGTCTGACTGACTGACTAGCCAACTGGCAACCCCTTTATGCCACTGGCTAATTTTCGCTGCTGGCAACAACTTAACGTGTGGTATTGTTGTTGTTGTTTCTGTTGCTATTGTTATTCTTGCTGATGTTGTTGCTGTTGGCGTTTGGTTATATCCTTGAAACTTTTTGGCGCTAGACATGTGCTCGTTTTAGCTGTGACGTATATTTAACATGCCACACCGCAACTCCAACTCACTAGCTCCCCATCTTTCCAACTGCCTGTCCTCCAAGCACCAAGCACCAAGCTACCAAAAACAGCTACCACTTTTCCTCTTCTCCTCCCCCTTCACTTCCCACCACTGCCACTGTGGCAACCAACAATTGCGCCCCGCCAAAAAAGTATGCTATGATTTTTGAGTGTTGGCATGTTTGCTGTCAGAAAATTGTCAGAATTTTATGGCCCCATTGCTACCAACGTTCTTGCTTGCCGTTTTTGCCATTCATTTATTATCGTCGTCGTTGTTGCTGTTGTTACATTGTTGTTGTTGTTGCACTAGAATTTTCATTAGGCTTGATGATTGGAAAAATCGACAGGCGCCTTGCAAAAGCGATCACTTTATAGCACCTTCCATTCTCATTCTCATTCTGAGTCCCATTCTCATTCTCGTACTCTTACTCGTAGATTTGGCAATTGTTTGGCCAGACAATTGTGTAACATTCGTTACAGTTTTTGTATTGTTCCTTTTATTGTTGTTGTTAGCACCTTAGTACAGCAAGTATATGGCTTAAACCGCTTACCGATTGCCTAATAGCAACAATGCTCTGTACTCTCTGCGGTAGTGTAAGCATCTTTACAATTCACTACAATCGATAGTGACAGATACACTTATAAAACTATTTTTTTTTTTTTTTTTAAATTCAACTTTGTGCAGTAAAAACTTGGGAAGCATATTTGACACTCTGGGTAGGAATACTTCACATAAATATTTTCCATCGGGACTGTCCGTCTGTTAGTCCACCTGCCCAACGTGCTTAAATATAAATAAAATTCAATTCAAAAATTTAGTAACTAACATTGAAGTTTTGGATATTTGTTGATTTTCTCATGTTTTTTTTTAAATTGCGATTAGTTTACGAGTTAGACATAAACTTTGGATTGCACAAGTTTAATTTGAGGTATCAAAATGACATTGATTATTTAGGGTGTAGGTGGTATTATTGGCAATGGGTCTTAACTTGGATGTAAAGCACCAAACATTTGTATATTTTTAGGCTATTTTTTTTTTTAATTTGGCATCTTAGATTTCTCTAAATGTCAACAAAATGAATAAAATTGTACATAAGTTGCATTATATTGCTTTGGTGTTTAATAAGACAATTTCCGAAAAGTCCAATCGGTAAGACCTAGATGGGTGATTTATTTTGTCAACCAACAACAGAAGAATTGTTGACAAAATTGTCAACAATTGTCAGCTGTTTTACCGTATTATGTACATGGCGATAATATCGTAGTTGCAACATCTTTTGCTTTTAGGAATATATTTTTATTTATTTAATAAATGAATTTCAAGGATAATGCCCAAAATGTTAACCCGGTCTGCACGTGTTAACATCCCTTAGAATAAGAGCTCAGTCAGATCTAGAGTAGAAGCCTTGACATATATTCCGGCAATGGCCGCCATATCGACTTATTCTTCTTCCTCCTGTAGCCTCACCTCGCTACGCATTTAATGACAGCACTCAGGACACTCTCAGTACAGTTACCCATCTCCGTCTCCGTCTCTCCGCTCTTTTCCCGTTTGACGGTTTGGCTTACATTCGGCAACGGTTTTTGCATTTTCCGCAACCGTATCTTTGTATATTTTTGGCCTGTGTTCTGCCGCCATTGTTTGGTTAACTAATGCCGCCTCAATGGCAATGGAAAGCGGAGGCAATGGAAAGCAGAAAGATTCATCATAAGTGCGACGTTTGTAGTCATTGCTGGCCTGGCCGACTGGCTGTCTGCATATGCCTGATAATGTTATCCGGCATTGCGTTCCCCCCACACGAGCCCCCTCCTCATCCCCTCCCCTGAGAAGCCACTATGTGATGCCGTTACTGTTTGAAGTGGTTGTACGATTTGGATTTTGATTTCAATGCCACTCAACTGGCCGTCGCCGCCCTGGGAAAATCGCCTTAAACAGTCCATTTCGAAAATGCGAAAAACGCGACCGAACGACCGACCGACTGATGCAACCCCAGCAGGGACAAGGGATCAGAGGGCAAGAGGGGCAAGAGTGAAAGAGGGAAAGAGGAAGAAGGGGATGGAAGGGCGGCACTGAGAAGCAGTCGCATTCGGTCGACCCATTGGCCATGCACGGGGTGGTTTTTCATTATCATTTGCGCTGCACATAAATTATTTATTGTTAGCGATTTTCCAAAAAAGATAACAGTAGCGAGTGAGGCCAGCTTTTATTTACTTTGGTCGCGAATACACGAGACCAAAGGACGAGCAGCAGAAGGACAACCACGTTGCGATGAGGAAGGACTCCGATGCGTTTGTTGTCTCACTTGAATATGCTTTACATACAATTTCGCATGTGAGTACCAAATTTGAGTACACAAGTAAGTCACGATTTATATGTGTATGTGTTTGTGTGTGTGTGTGTGTGTGTGTGTATCTACCACTCGATATAGTTGTTAATGTATTTGTGTGTTCACCCTAAATCGACACCCCGAAAACATTTCACCCAGCCCGGATATACATAAATATTTATAAGTTTTGCCTTTGCCGCAATATTGCGATGCCATATAAAAAGCATATTAATATGAATTTTGCGTTTTCGAGTAAATAGCCAAGGGATATGTACACACACACTCATATACACACGCATACACACACACACGAACTGACATGCAAGTGCAAATATATTTTACCTTTGACTAAAATGAAATTGATTAAAAATTTCAAAGTTATACACAATCATCAAATTACATTTTCGAGTCTTTATATTGCCAATAGCACAACTAAAAAGCTTGTATATTTATATTTTATTTGTTTTATAGTTCTCATATTATTTAATTTAATTCTCATATTGTTATAACTTTAAGTTGGTAAATTATCGAATTTATTTAAAGTCGAATATCATTTATACCAATAACTTAATTAATCTTTAAATCTAATCTAGTTACGGAATTCAATGGGACCTGTAACAATAAAGAAAAGCTCAAAATTTCAAAATAATAAATTTAATTTTCATATTCAACATAGATTTTCAAAAAAGAAAGTATTATACAATATATATATATATATACATATGTATAATAATCAAATCTAAATATTTATTAAATGTAATTATACATGTTAATTTATTGCAAATAACTGATTAATCAAAGTTGATCCCATATTTATAAAAAGATAGAGGTCAAAATTTGTATACTTTTTGGTGTGCATTTCATGTTCGACTTTTGACTTATAAGTTGCAAATTTGCATTTATTGAAAATTACACAAAAGGTCAAATATCGGACAGTCGGAGGGACAGAAAATCGAAAGGAAACAAAAAAGAAATCTGTAACCCGTGTGTCTGGCCGAAACCGCCAAACAACGCCACTACATTAGCAGCTACAAAATAAGGGCAGCAAAAAACAATTGTAAAACCGAACATGCATTGCAGCTCCCCCTTCACCTTCCGCCCATGGCGACCCCACTGCCAAATAATTGGACTTTATACCGATGCAATGCCCAATACAGAATCTTTCTCTCTCTCTGACTGCCCGCAAGAGCGGAAGTTAACTTGCGTGCCAGGCCAGAGCATCATCATGGACATCCCTCCTCCCCCCAGTTACTCTACCCCCTTTTAAAAAAATCCCCCCTTTTGCTACTGTAGTTGTTGTTGCTGCTGTTGCTGTTGCTGTTGCTGGCGGGTCGGCTCGTTCGGTTGCGGTTCAAATTTAATATTCACTCGCGCAAATAATCCATGCAGACGGACGGACAAAGAGGACACACAGATGGGACAGACGTAGTGGCAAACACAATGGGGAAATGGCGCTGCTAAGCTGACATGAGTAGGGAACGGGTGAGGGCCATAACCACGCCTCCCTCTCCCTCCTCCTCCCAGTGGCCACAGCCGCCAGCTATGCAAACTGTAAACTGCAACTGCAAGTGAAGTTTGTCTGTGGCTAGCCTCAGCTGACTGTGGCTGTGACATTCGGTGTCTGTGTGTGCGTGTGTGTGTGTGTGAAATTGTTTATTATTTGCCAATAGCAAAGCAGCTTCTCAAGCTGCGGTCCGTCCAGTCCAGTGCAATGCATTAACCCCTTAATTAATATTAGTTGACAGCCCGAAATTCTCAAACAAAGCTCCACTCAACTCACTCAAATCCAAATACAGAGAAGATCTTGTTACACTTTGGCTAAAAGCAAGCTAATTAATTGATGGTAAATTTTTACTTTCAACTCACTCTCGGCACTCAACAATTATCTGTGACTTCCAAAAATTATTTTCTTTGACTTTTTTGTAAAATTGATTATTTAATACAGCAGCATATCCTAAATTTTTCCCTAGGTTGCTTAATATTCAAGGCTCCAAGCCACTACGGTTTCTTTTCGTAATAATAAAATGAAAATGTTGTAAGCAATCAAAGTATTATATTATATTATATTTTATATTTTTATTATATTTTGATATTTATTCGATGTTCGAAAGACTTTTCTATTCTTTTTTCGAACCGAGCCTCTTCCAATCTCTTCAAAATCATGATCCCTTTTCAGAATAAATATTTGTATTTATATTTTTAATTTTTTAAGTCATTTCTTTCCATTCGAACTTCTCATGTCTTCGTTAAATTATTGAAATTTATTGTTGAGTTTCATATTTGATATTGAAATTTCCATCACAGTCACTTTGTTACAGTTTCTATTGATTAATACCTAGATTGGATTTCTTAAATTGCTCAACTTAATATTAATTGCTGTCTTGTCCATACAAGTCCTCCTCAATTAGTTTGTTAGTCAAATAAACGCTTTAGACTTAATTTTATATTTTCCACTCACTTCTACGGCTTCTCTCCATAAGTTCCACAATTTCAGTGCTATCCATATAAGGGTATTTCTAGGATCGAGAACGCGACATTTGTGCGTCTTTAAATGAGAAAAAAATGGCAAATGTTGGCAATTTTAAAAATGTTTTTTCATGTCTTTAATGCATTTTATCAACATTATTTTATTATAAAATACAAGCTTTGGAGACTTGTCGTTTTCGAATTATTTATAGAAAACCATGCATCGCAAACGCGACGAAAAGTGGAAGTCATTTGTGACTTCATCTTGACTAATGCGAAAGTCTGCGAAATGTGGCGAGTAATTTGAAAGTCAGTAGTAGTTTTTCATTTTAGAAATAATTTTGATATGTTACTAACATTTTATTTGTTTTACAAGATTTATTAGTAATTTGTAACGCGACATGGCGAGCGTGACAAGATTTCCACCTAGTTTGTTCCAAGAATTTGCTCATCAAATTTTATTCGATATATCGAAACAGCTCAATAAACTTGTTTTAAATTAAGCTTTCAATATATTTCTATGTATTAAAATGGTGTATGTTACAATCTTACTATCTCACTTAGTCTAATCGATGGAATACAAACGGTACATTTTGAAAATCATCTTTTAAGAAAATGGCTAAAAATATAGACAAAGTGAATATACTTTAATGTAGAATCTATATGTTCATTCTATTGAATTTCTTCTAGCGTGTATTGCTTGAATAAATAACTTGATTACATTTTTGATAGAAAATTTCACAAGATGTGAGTTTCTGATCAATTTTACGTTTTTGGGCGAGGTGGACCTTTCTGGAAATGCCCATATGTATATTGAATACTGTAATCCTTCAGATATTCACATCAATCTTCTATTAAATACAAATTGGTTTTTAATTGATATCATTTGCAATTGGTTGGTTAAAAAATGCTCGTGCGAGAATATACGAATAGTACAATATGATTTTTTGCTTCGGCGGCAACAGAGAGTTAAGCATTAAGCTGAGAGCTAAGCATGTTAAGCCTGCAGTCAGATTGCGCATACGCCGCGTGTGCTGTGTTGATGTGCCATTTAAAGTTATTTACCGCACTTTGCATACGAGATGCCGCAAGTTTGTTACTCGATGTGCGATATGCGATATGTTATATGTGCGATATGCTGGTTGCAAACTTGTCCATGACAGCGGTGAGTGAGTGAAAAAGTTTGCATTTGTCAGTTTGGGTTAATGGTTCTGTTTTGTGAGATACGTCGGACGTGTTAGGTTAACAATTAGCAACACGCAAATGTGGATGGATGCCTCATGTGCTATGTGTTTGGCTATAATTTGCCTTGATTTGCCAGCTGACTGACCAGAGTCAAAGTCAGTCTGTAACTGTCCCACTTTCCCACTTCCACTCGCCCCTCTCTCTCAACCCTCGTTGCTGTTGCTGTTGCATTTTTGTCAAGTCACAGACCTCCAATAAAAAAAAAAGCAGGTCTGAAAAAAAGGCATTTGCTTGTCTGCCAAATTGCAACTGCACGCTGACTGACCCCAGTTGTCACACCCCCCTTTTCCCCTTGCCCTACTTGTGGAATCGCCATGTTGTTGTGTCGCTACTGTTACTCCTGATCCTGTTGTTGTTGTTATTGTTGTTGTTATTGTTATTGTTGTAGCTGTTTGTTGTTAGTGTTGCTTCATTTCACTCGTTTGTTTTGTGCCTTTTTCTCGACGCGCTCCTCGTACAACTGTCCAAGTGACAGCTGCCGCCGTGCCTGACAGGCCGCTGCTTCCCCTCACCCTCTCACCCTACCACCCTCTCACCCTTCATCCCTGCAGCAATCAGACCCCACACTCTGTGCCACTCCCCTCGTTGCCCACCCAATGCGCAATCAGTTGCAACGCAATTTGATTTTGTCGCTTCATGGCTCGTAGCAGTTGCCAAGCCCATTCCCTCCCCCTACCCCACTACCCCCCTACCCCACTACACCCCCTACCCCACTGGGGGTACTCTTTGTGGCAATAGCGTCCATCGCTTGGCCGCCATAAAGTGCACATGTCGTTTCGTGTTCACAGTGACATTCATTCGCCGTTACAGTGCTTTCGCTTATTTTCTTTCTTTCTGGTGCGCGTATTGCGCATACGACGAGTGGGCCATAAAAAGTTTGCCCTGCAATCTGGCCATCGCGATTGTGTTTCATCCTTCCAACTACCCACTACCCTTCCGCCCCTCGCCCTGCTCCACAACGTTGGCATTGCATTTTTCGACAATTTATTTGACGGCTTCAAGTTGCCGACGTTGCTGCGGTTGCAAAAGTGCATTAGCCGCTGCCTGTCACTCAACAACAACTGCCGGAGACAAAGAGAGGCAGAGATAGAGAGAGGGACAGATAGAGAGAGAGAGTGAGAGAGAGAGAGAGAGACGAGACGAGGGGAGAGACAGTTTATTGCAGACAATCGGGCCAAGTTAACAGCCGCATCGAAACTCACATGACGATGCAAAGTGAAAATAACATATACTCCTACTCATTCAGACAACTCAGAATTATCTATGCCTTATTGTTTATTTGTTGCTGGATTTGTTTGCTAATTTTTAAATTTAAAAAAAAATTTAGATTTAATTACCTTTGGGATTCAGCAGGAAAATAGCAACAATCGTACATTTTTGGAAATCGGTATCACAAAAAAAAAATCGTACACATACTTAATTTGATGCCTTATTCTGATTGATTTTCACTAAGGAATAAATTGTAAACTTTTAAATTTCACTTTCCACATTTTTCTCAATTTTTAAAATATTTTTTTTTTCTTTAAAACCATTTTTTATTTCTAATTGATATTCACGAATTGCGATATTTACGACTAAATTAAATAGAATTTGGTTTTTGGAAAACATTACAAAATTTACAATTATTCTATACATAAATATGTTTTTCTACCATGTATTGCATTTATTGGACATGTAGGGAAACCTGAATTTAAATTGCATTCCCGAAAATTAACATTTCCATGTAGAAACTACACTCTGTATTCATAGCGTTCTCATCTGTCAACTTCTTAGATGTTTGCGCTTTTTATTTCCCACTATATATTTATTAACTCGGTGACAGATTTATTATATCCTTAAGCTGTCAATTGTGATCCCAATTATAACAATTGCTGCAAGCAAATTCCAAAAGGGTTTTTAGGGAAAAACGAGTCACAATTTTACTTGACAGTCTGAGCCTTAACGACAATGCCACTTGTTGTTGTTGTTGTTATTGTTGGTTTTAGCACTCAATTGATTTTTGGCTGCCATTGTTATCGTTGATATTGCTGTTGTCGTTGTCGTCGTTTTTGTTGTTGTTGTTGTTGTTGTTGTGGCATTATGGCTGGACCGCCAGCGTTGCCGTGTTGACTGTGTTGACCGTGTTGCAGCGTTGTTGCCTTGGTTGCCTTTTTTCGGCATTGGCAATGGCAATGGCAATGGCGATGGCGATGCCGAAGCATTGCGGTCGCCATATTGCGTTTGCATGCACGCCCACAGTCAAACACGCACACACACAGACACACACCCACACATATATATGTATAAGCACAGATGGAGACACATTGACGTGGCCATATTGATGGCCATGTTTCATGCGCCGTTGTCAGCCAAATTTAATGCGCGCCGCAAATACGCAACAATCCCTCCCCGCCCAGTCGACAACCTGCCCAACCCCCCCTCTCCCCCTCGCTCTTATGGTAGTGCCCTTGGCCACTCCTGCTGCTCTTAACAGGACTCTTCTGGACGCTCCTCCATTGTCCAGTCTGCAGTCTCCAGTCTCCATTGTCCTGTGTCCAGTGCAACGCATGGCAGACAATAAGCGCGACTTTTCATTTGGCCATTTAATAAAATGCAGCACAGCCGCTCATATATGAGAATTCTCCCCCCCTCTCTCATCACCATTCTACCCCACCTTCTGTCATCCCTTGCCGCCAAAAGGGAGGCTGAAATTGTTGTTGGATTTATGGCGGCATTACATGACATGATTAATGGCCATTTCGGGTCGTGTTGGAGTTGGAGCTGGAGTTGGGAAACAACGCTCGACCAAACGGTGCAGGCTTAACTGGCCATCAGAGCAGCTGATATCCTGCTGTCTCTCTCTTTCCCTCTCTCTCTCTCTCTTTTTGGCCTCCCAGACCTGTGAACCCATGAAAAGCTGCCCAACAAAAAGCCAAAAGGACTTTACAGGCGCCAGCTTAAGATGCAATTTGAGAATTGCCGATCCAATTCCAGTTGCGGATAATGCACAGATTGCAGCACCATTGTGGATCCCTAAGTAGATCAATTGTATTCCGCCCGAAACTCTCACTTGGATCTCAAGGATCCGAAGTTGAAACTCAGGAAGAGTTCTGAAAACAGATTTGAAAGTAATTTCCGAATAGTTCAATACTGTTAATCTGCAATACTGTTAATCCATACTTTGAGGTTTGTCTAATAGTGAGGAAAGTCCATAAGCTGCAAATCTCCCATATTTTCGATGGAGAGGTTTTTGCAAGGTTCAATTTTATATAAAAAAAAAACATATACATTAGGGTGTCCCTTATTTGGTCAAAGTCAATATTTTTAAACGCATACGGGCTAGTTCTGTTCATTAGGTCCTAAAGCACTCAGAAATAAATTTTAGCTCAATCGGAGTATGATAACCCGTGCCGACTTGGATCGAAAAATTTAAAGATTATATGGGACATAAAATTTTTTTTTTTAATTTTTTAATTTTTTATTTATTTTTTATTTTTCGATGATTTTTCATGTTTTGATGCAAATTTGAATGGGTTCTCGTACTCCGATTGGTTTTGAGTTCTTTAGGACCTAATGAACAAAATAAAAAAATAAAAAAAAATTTTTTTGTCCCATATAATTTTTAAGTTTTCCGATCCAAGTCGGCACGGGCTATCACACTCCGATTGAGGTAAAAATTTATTTCTGAGTGCTTTAGGACCTAATGAACAGAACTAGCCCGTATGCGTTTAAAAATATTGACTTTGACCAAATAAGGGACACCCTAATATACATATATATATTTATTTTTTAAATCGTTTTTTCATTTCATTTGTATTTACTTTATTATTTATTGTTTAAAATTATTTTAATAAGATATAAATCCCAAACTTTTCAAAATCTAAATAATGAATATCAGCTTATTCCAATTTAAGGAGCATATCTTTTTAATATGGTATAGAAATCACTGATATAATAAACAGAACAGAAACAAGACAAGAACACACATTTTAAGGTAATTATTTTTAAAAAGATTTCTGTAAATAAAGCATTACTTTTTCAGATATATTTATCAAATTAAAAATGTGAGCTAGTAATAAAACATTCAATAAAAAATATTAGATTATATTTATATTTATTACCTTGCTCAAAAGTGGCTCGATGCTTTAAATCGAGAAGCTTTTTAGCTTGGATGCTGAAATTTGATACCATATGATAATATTGTATTTACTAACTTATACATACTTATTAGTTTATGCACTAGTCACAATATTTTTAATTGGCTTAACTTTATTCTAAATTGCAATAAATTAATTTAATCTATTTAAGCATTATCAAACGTTTATTTAAGATGCATATTTTATGTTTAATCTTAGTTATATTCTTATCATCAATTGTTTTAGGCTTTAATAGCCTAATTAGATTAAATAGTATATTTTTCTTACCCGCTTTTCATTAATTGTTATATGTACAAACAACAATTTTCCCCTCGAGAATTGTGCCTTGTAATTGAATGAATGGCCTTACTGGATATCAATTCACAGTCAATTCATGTATTGCGAGAAATTCGAAGAGTTTTGATCATGCGAGGTGGTGAGGCGAGTGCCAGCATCGAGTATCGAGTATCGAGTATCGGGTAGCTGGTATTGAGTATTCATATCAGAAAGCCACAACATTCACCTAAACTGCAATGCCTGGCAAAAATCTCCGCAAATATGACACCTATTCTCACACACACACATACATACACACACACATATATATGTAAATAGATGAACTGTGACAATCAGCTCCAACATAACTGCAACCAGTGTGAAAGCTCTGAGTTGCAAATCCAAACAGAAACCGTTACCCAAAACAAAACTCAGACCCAAACCCAAACCCAAACCTTAAACCAAACCAAGCTCAACCCAACCCAACCCAACCCAACCCAACAAAACCCATTTCCCAATTACCTCAATGCTCTCGATGTTGCCTCGCTTACGATTCGTTTATTCTGTTGATCCATCAAATTAAAAATGTAATGCTTCAACATTTAAACTGGCAACACCCCCTTGACTTGACTCAACCTATACCTATACCCCTCCTGATGGCAGGTCAGGTAGAATGCTGCTAATAAGTGCAATCAGAGAGAATGGAGCTGACTTCTGGCAGAGACTGCAACGGTCTCCTCTGGTCTCCTCTCGCTGGTTGGTTGGTTGGTTTTGTTTTTCGGCATTCGTCTCCTAATGAACTGAGCGCGCAACAAGCTGTGCGAGGCAATGAAGGGGGTATTAGGGATAAAGGGGCACAGGGGCACAGGGGTAAAGGAGGACAGTGGCAGGAGCAGACCATGCTGAACCATCAAGTGCCATCAGCGTTGTCATGATTTCTGCTTGTTAACATGGCTGCCATGGCACGCCCAATGCCAACACCTACAACTACTCCTAGCCGTAACCCCACCACCCTCCGCCCCATCCTAGAGAGTGAGAGAAAGAGAGATAGAGTCAGTCAGTTGGCAGCAGCTTGCCACATTGGTTTTGCCATCTTGCGAATTGGGAATTCTGAAAATTTAACTCTTAACGTAAAATGTTAGCTCGCTTTTTGGTTGCTATTGACTTTGAGCGAAGCAAACAGCAGGAACTAAAGAGAAGGAGACACGGGGGGAAAGGCACAAAAAGAGGGAGGGAGGGAGGTAGAAACACAGAGAATGTGACTAAAAAGTGGAGAAAGTGGTGAGCTGAACCTTCTCTGCCATAATTCGCCGACGACATGTCAACAGTGCGCATTGCTCCACATCCGAAATGACAACATGGATGAGTCGGAGCCCTGTGGCAGGCAGATGGAGCAAGGGGCAAGGGGCAAGGGACAAGGGGCAAAGGGGCATGAACTGGGTGTAAGCACACACAGTGCAACGAAGCAACGGAGCAACGTGTTAGTTCATTTTGATTGCTAATTGGTTTGTTACACAATGACGCAATGGGTTTTAACGAATTGGCCAAAAATTTATCAGCGCACGAGACAACTTTGCAACTTGGTCACAGTTGAAAGGATGCACATACAGTACTCCTCCGAGAAAGGGGGCAGCTTGTAACATAACTGAGAGTGCGCTTTAATTTCAAGTTAATCAAGAATAAATGTCGAGAACTTCGTCGATTAATTTGATTTTTCGATTTTTTGAAAGATAATAAGCATTTCGTCAAGAACAAAAAAAATAGGAGGTCATAATTCAAGAAAATTAAGATAAAATGTCAATAATTTCCTTAATTATTCAATCTCAGCATGATTCTATTACTCCCAACTAATATTTTAAGATTTTTTATAATACCAGTGCATGCTTAATGAACGTGAATATGCTACACAAGTCTCCCCCACAATCAACATGCAACAACCAATTTGCATAAATTGTTAAGGTCCTGGTGACTTAGTTTAGATTAATCAACATAAGGATATCATAGACGCTTCAATTCTCGCTCCGATTTCCAATATCATTCAAAAAACAATTTGGAAATAAAAAACCCATTTCTTATACAAAAATTAACTTAAAGGCTGCCAATCCCCATCCAGCGAAAATAATAAGATCAAAGAATGGGAAGAATTCTCCACTAGCTCAAGCTCCTGCCATCAACTTGCTGATTTGACTGACCACAAGGAAAGCTGGGTTAAATGCAGAGATTGCTTACGAGCTCCTAGCTATTCCGGAGATTGGGAACGGCCCGGAAGAAAGCTCGACACACTCCACTCGGACATCGTAAATCTTGCCGTATTTATCGTCGAGGGTGGTGCCAAGTGTCCAGTGCAACTAGGACAGCAGAGTGCACGAGAGAAGCCAGCAGAGTAAAGAGAGAGAGAGAGAGGGACAGAGAGAGAAAGTTGAGGTTCGGGAACTGATTCTGGGACGGCTTTGGGACGAGAAATTAAATCCAAGGACGCGCAGATTTTACAGCCTAATTGTCGTTGAGGATGGACGGAGGCAAGGATGAAAGGAGGGAAGGAGGGAAGGACGCAGTTGCAGGTAGCGATTGTCGGGCTTGCTTCAATTTCATTGCAAATGAGTCGCCGCAGCGGCTGCAATCTGCAACAAGTGAGCCAACCGCATAATCCACAGCAACCACAAAGGTCACACTCGCACACACGCACACACACACACACACAAATTATTAAATTTGCAGGAAAAACTGTTGGAAAATATTGAAAAAGCGATCTCTACACAAAGTTCATAAAGAGGGAGCGGGAGAGGGGGAAATGTTGAGTTGGGAGATTGTCCAGGCGCCGTTTTTTGCAACCACAGCAAGGATTAAAGTGGACACTGTACAGCAAGTACGGCAACACCAACCAACCAACCAGTCAACCAACCAACCAACCAATAACAACAACAACAAAATGTTCATTGTTGTGACAATGTGGCAAACAAAAGCAAACAACGATGGCAGCAACAACAATGCTGACTCGTTGATATTGACAACTTTTTAATCACTTAATAAATTCAATAAAAATTAAATGCGGTCGCGCGTCAACAAGAAGAACAACAGCAACAACAACAATTAACAACGACAACAACCAACAATATCAAGTTATATGTACAACAGACAGAAACAGCAGCAGGACAGCAAGTTAAAAGGGTAACAACCAAATGGTAGCAGATCCCATGTTCAGCAAAGTCACTCAGTCAATCAGTCAGCCAGTCAATCAGTCAGCGAGTCAATCAAGCGCTGGACAAAACTCAAAGCTGACAATGAGCAAAGCGACAATAAAAGGGTTCAATCTGGAATTGTTCTCCCATCGTCGTCATTCTTAAAAGCTCAGGACTGCCAACCTTGCGAAGGAGCATGCCGAGTGTGTAATTAAGTTGGCAGCTCTTCAGTTAACAGTTAATCGCTGCATATTTGTCTTTCTTTTTTAATGCTTTTAATAGAAACATAGTCTTTATACTACAATTATTATTTAATCATTAAGCAACAATACAAAAATAAATATAATATAATATTTAATAATGCTATTAAAAGTTTTATATGCCAATTATAGAAACAAACATTCTTATAACTCTCCTCAAAACATAGATTTTAGTGTCAAATTGTCAATTTAAAAAAGCATAGCTTAGCCTTCCGTAAAATATTACAACTGAAGTGTACAGAAGTGTTCTAAAAATAGAGAAAATTAGAAGAGGAAAGAACTTATTATTTAACATATTATAAATATTTATTTTTTATAGATTCTTTCTATAATATATATTTCCTAATCACTTTGAAAGGGGATTTTAAATTCGTTTAGTACCTTTTATTTGTATTTTTATTCTATTGTTTCTTTGAAATTTGTATTTTATCCCTCAGCCTTGGATTGTGCCAATTGAATGTCATTTAATTAGCGTGAAATATATTTTTTTGCAGCACTTTAATTTGGCAAATTAAGTGGATCTATCTCCAAGGCCAGCTCGGAGGGTTGATGTTGACTTATGGCGGTGACTGTGGCGGTGACTGTGGTGTGAGTGACAGCAGCTGCTTTGGGGGGGATTACCGGATTGGGTTAGAGTAAATAACATAGTATGTTATATCGAATGATACGAGTATTGATATTGTTTGTCGTATCGATATCACTCCACGGCTAAGCTAAGGTAGAGCAAATCTCAGCTATTGCGGATTACGCCGCCTCCTTCACAGCGACAAGCGACTAATTTGCTGGGCTCTTGTGTTTTTTCAAATCCAATCTAAGCGCATTAGAAATACACAACACACACGACGGTTAATCATTAAAAGTGACTAGCCCCCAATCGGCTAACCGCGAACCTATAGGCCTATAGACTGAAGGTGGCAACAGCTCCCAAAACTACCACCACCACCACCACCTCCCCTTTCACCTATCCGTGTCCCTATCCCTTCATTTCCTCCCCTTTCTCTTGATGGTTCAATAAGAGACAATTGTACTCGTATGTCGCGTAGTGACAAGTTACAAATCGCCAACATTGGCATTTAAATTGTAAACCGGACAGCTTTAAAGTTGCCCAGACAATTGACTTCGCTTGCGTGACAAGCGACCAAATGCATTTTAATTTCAAGTAGAGGAGGTAATGGGGAACTGGGGAGGGGGAGGAGGATGAGGATGAGGAGGCTAGAGGATGAGGATGAGGCAGGACTAGGCCACATGCAATCAACGTTGCCAGTCGCATTTCATTAGCGCTAAATTAAGCAAAAATCAAACCAAAAATGCACAAAAAAAATACAAAAAGCTAATTTAAATTATGTTAATAGGCGAAGCCTCAATACGCTTTCCAATTTAATTAAATTCATCAAGAAACAAAAAATTCTTGGTGAAAAAATTATATATTAGCCATCATTTCATATGATCAAAGGTCTTTAACATTTTCACACTTCCAGCACCGTTTAAATTATTTAATATTGTAATTTTAAACTGCTCAGATTGTTTTATCACTGTGCAATTTTCATCTATAAGATATGTTAATTGATAATTATCAAGATTTTGAAAAAGTCTCTCATATAATTCCTTAGCTGTTCTGGTTATGAACAATTAGTTTTATATATTTTTTTTGCTTAATAGCCACATATGCATTTTATTTATCAATCTGATTGACCGGATAACTAATCCAAACTCTCTTTGTTATGTTATCATGAAAATTATAAATAATAAACTTGAAAATTTCCAATTTAAATTATTGGATAGTTTCAACATGAAGCAATGTTATTAGCTGATAAGATCTTTCGAGTTAGTGTAATAATACGAACAAAGGCGATTGCAATTCATTTTCCAATGTCAGGCGCCCGAAAACTCTCTCATTTCGTTTGTAATTTGTAGAGTCGTGGGCGATGAGTAAGGGGAAGGCTGTGCGTTGGTGTGTGTATATGTTTGTGGGTGTGTGTGTGGGTGAGTGTGCCACACCTCACCTCTAACTAGACTCTCGCCAATTTCCACTGATGCGCTCTTTGTAATTTCTGGCCAACCATTTTCCATTGCAATGCATTTTGGCCATTTTTATATTTTCAGTTGATTTCTTTTCGTTTTCGCCGTTGTTATTGTTGCTGATGCTGTTGCACGTCGCGTCACGCGGTTTTTCGTATCTGAATACGAACATATCTGTATCTGTATCTGCAGTTATACTCGCATCTGTGTCTGCAACCGTGTGTGCGTAGGAATTTTTGACTTTCGCAGTTTTTCGCTTACCGCCGCCAACAATCACACAGTCAACCTCAGTCGCGGCGGTTGCCAGGCAACAACAACAACAAAAGAAACATTAACAACAACAACAACAACAACACTCAATGCTAAATAGTCAAATAGTTTTCCACGAGCTGCATTTTACAAGAACATTTTTTAGCGCTCAATGAAAATGCAGTGAATTACAACAAATAAAGAAGAGTGGGCTAAAAAAGAACTATCCATTCCCTTACCCCACATTCCGCCTACCCCCCTCCAAGCCTCGGAAAGCTGATAAAAAAGAGTAAACATGCAGAAAAGTGTAAAACACATTGTGAAAATGCAAAATTTTCCATTGATTAAAAGCGAAATACTCGTTTTCGCAGCAGTCGCAATCCAAAAAATTCTTTCGAAATTGCATCCCGCTTAAGGGGGAGGGAGGAGGGGGGAGGGTGGAATCAATATCTGGTTAAGTTGATGTCAACTTTGTGGGAAAGTTGGCTTATTAGACTTCATTTCGGTATATCTATAAATTAAAAATATAATATTTTGAATAAACATCGTTAAATTCAACTTATGCTCTAAATAAATCAATTCTCTTTCGTAAAGTTCTTTACTACGAAAGAAATCAAAACGGGATACTACAATAAGACGATTACGTGGGCTTTGATAATCTCAGTCTTATTCGCAGACATATGGTAAATTATATACACAAAATACAATTCGAATTTGCGGGATAAATTCCATCCGATGTGGTGTAAAAAGTTTGGTAATTCCGAGATTCCTTAAAGTATGAAATAGTTGGTTCAAGTAAGATTTTTCCATTCCTTCTCGGCGACTATTTTGAGGTTCTGTGCTCTAAAAATTTTGTTTATAAAATTCAAATGTTATAATTAATTTAATGTTGAGAGGTTTCGATTTTATCCGCATATTAAGATAATTTAACAATAATATCCCGAATACGTACTTAAAAAGTACATTCTAAAATCAAGAATTTTATGCTTGAATTTGAGAATGTTTTTTTTCGTGTAGGATTTTTTTTTGTTGTATCCCTTAATAATCCCTCAGTCTGAAAATATTTATTAATCAAACTTGTTCACATCCAAGCTAAAATAAATATTTCCATAATAATAAGCGCAATATTTGTTCTAACAAATAAGTGCCAAGTATTGATACCATGATGGATGCCACATTTCAATAAAAAATATCAACAGTTCCATTTAAGTTCTGATAAAATATTCAAAATACAAATACGCGCAGCAATACTTTTTAGTTTTAAAGTTCAAGGTTCTCTGAGATTTAAATTCGAACCCTTTGTCTTGAAAAAGGAATATGTTCTCAAATTGAGAATTTGGTCGTCTAACCAATTTATGGGTAAGGTAAGTATTGCTGTCAACGGACAAGATGAAATCCGACGGTCGAATTGAAGGCTATTCCCGGACTATAGCTAATTGAGCCATATCCAGAGTTAAGCCATTCCCAGTTCTCTTTCTCTTTATGGTTTTTTGTCACCATCGGTGCGGTTAATGGCTGCGTCTTGACAAAATGCACTGCGGTTGGGCCAATTTATGTCCTGCAAAAGTCGTTGTCCTTGAGGAATCTCTCGCATGAATGTCACTCGGTTTGAAAATTGAGGTTGTTATGCTAATTAATATGACAATTGCACAAAATGAGACAGAGGGGACCACCAGGATGACCATAGCATATACTTAGTTCTGATACTGATTATCGACAGCTGCTGAGACCCCTGACTACGCCTCATAATCTATAATTATGCGTTTTAATTGCCATTATCGATTCGTATGGCCAATAACCTTCAATTTCGATCTTTTTCCAGGCTCGGACAGACCACCAGGCGACAATGTCAGCACTTTGGGATCGGAGTGAGGACACCATATTCAATCGGACGTGGAGTGACAAACAGCGGAACAAATTGAAGGTTGGACAAACGACTAAAGATGCCAAAGAATAAAATCTTCTTACTATTATTTGTACCTCCCTGTGAACTAGGAGAGAAAATATAAAACACTTGTGCTCAAACTTAGCTATAATTGTTATGAGACGAATCTAAGGAATCTAAGTTTTGAAAGAATCTGATCAAATTGATAAGTGTCCCGAAAAATCTAATCATTTAACGAAAATAGAGACCATAGAGAAAATATTGAAGAAATGTCCAATTCAAAATACAATTTAGTACTGCGAAATTCGTTACTTATCAAAATATTACCTTCGTTTAAATATTTATTAAGTACTTTGCTAAAGAAATTTAATGACTTTTAAAAATATTTCATCTAAAAATGTATGTATGAAACTCATGTAAGAAAAATATTTTGAAGCTATTTTAGCTAATATTTAGTTAATTCCATTGACGCAAAAGAATCATGGGAATTTAGAAACAGCGTTGAGAAAACCTCACAATTATTGACGTAATACATACATATACATTTGTATCATCAAAATCAATTGGGCAATTCCAAATTCACTTGTCACCAGGCCGCTTATCGAATAGAATGGACTAACCACATCACATACGTCAGAGAGATAAGAATTAAACTTGAAAACTATTTCATTTTAATCCCATTTCAATCAGAAAATGAATAGTCATTTGATTAAGTGGGGAATTTGAAATTGTGGACTATTTTGATTGTGAAGTGCGTAATGATACTGAAATAAAAGGTTTTGGAAATTCCATAAAAAACAAGAAATATTTGGTTTATGTTTTGTTGATTTGTAGTTTTTTTTTTTATTTGGTTTCTGAAATTCGTTTTTTTAATGATTTTGCCCTAAAACTTAAAGCTACACAAAAAAATTGTTTGCTCTTTTCCTTACATGACTAAAAACTTAAACATTATCAAAAGCTAAATTCGCATTATTTAAAAAAAAAATTCTTCAGATATATCAGATATATGTGTATATATCGGAGCTATTTACAAGACAACATTCAAAAGGTGTCAGAGTCGAAATCAAAAAATAAAAATTAAAATAAAAATTGCAAATGTTATAAAAATAATAATTTAGGTTTACACTATCGAAGACAAGGGTTTCTTTAAAATCAAAATAAAAAAAAAAAAAATTATAGTAAAAAAAAAATTGATCAAAAATAAAATCATAAAATTGAACTAAAGTTTTTCTCAATTGTTTTTGGATTTTGTTATTCGGATTTCGGGAGGATTTTCTCTTCTTAAGATTTTCGTTAGCGTTCGCTGCGGGGCGATCGATGAAATTTTCACTTTTGCTGTCGTTAAGGGGTATTCTTCCACCTTCTACTTTTTTTCTTTGTATACAGTGCTCGGTGTATTGCAGTGTGTGTGTGTGTGTGTGAGTATGTGTGTGTGTGCGTATGTTACGAACTCAACGCACGATTTTATGAATCGAGCATAAAACTTCGAGGGAGCTCGCCGCACTTCCCTTTCCCTTATCCGTTATCCGTTGCCCGTTATCCGTTATCCGTTGTGCAGTATATCCTTTAGCTCTCCGATTGCCGGCCGGAGTCCTTGCCCTTGCATCCTGTTCCTTGCTTTTGTGCTGTGCTCTGTTGTGGACGTGTCTAACTTATATGACTATATCACAATATTGCTGCCGCTCTGCGCCTGCTTTCTCCATCCATTTCCAACTATCACTCTCTGTGTGTGTGTGTGTGTATGTGCGTATGTGTGTGTGTGTATTAGGGGGAGGTGTATGTGTGCTTAATAGGGTCGCCACACAGTCTTCTGCTGGACGGCGGCGCTCTTCAGCTTCGTTGCCGCCGGCAGCGTCGTCTCCGGCGACGCTTGACGCGGAGCTGCCGCCGCTGCCGTCGCGGACTCGTGGTAGAGGGGCTTGAGGGCGGAGGGCGCCTTGAGGTCGCAGCGCATGCGAAGGGGCACGGAGATCGGCTGGGTGGGCGAGCTGCGCATCGAGTCGATGGACTTGTCCAGCTCGTACTCGGACTTGACCACGTCGATCTGCTCGTCGTCGGAGTCCGCGTCCGAGGCGGACTGCTCGTGGATCGAGCTCGTCTCGATCGACGTGTTCAGCTTGAGCAGCACGTGCGGCGTCGGCGTCGGCGTCGGCGACGAGCTCGACGGACGCGACGAGGCGGGACTCATGTGCGCCGCCTCCGCGCCGTGGTGCAGCGCCACAGCTGCCGCGCTGCGTGCCCGCAGTCCCGCCGCCGCCGCAAAGTTGTACGGATGGAAGGCGTGTGGCGTCGACTTCTGACTCGGATGCTGGTGCTGGTGCTGCTGATGGGCGGCTGCTGCAGCTGCCGCTGCCACGTGGTTGAACGGGAACTGCGGCATCGCGTACGCGGCGGCTGGAGCTCCGCCCGGCGGCGATGGCATCATGGAGGCGGGCGGCACGGCGCCCACGCCCACGCCACTCGCCGCTGGCGGATAGTCGGCGGCAGCGGCAGCGGCTGCCACAGCGGCGGAGCCGGCGGCACCTGGCGAGACGACGCCGCTGGCGCTGCCGTTGGGCGACGTGGCCGCCTTGGAGAGCGCCGGATGGTGCACTGCAGCGGCGGCTGCCTGCTGGTGACGGAAGTAGTCCGCATAGCCGTAGGTCATGTAGGCGGCGTCGAGCCACGCCGGATTCAGCATGAAGGGATTGAAGGCGCCGGGATGGGGATAGCCATAGCCTGGAGAGCAAACGGAAAAATAAGCCAAGCAAAAAGTTAGTCGAGTTTAACAAAAGTAAATGTGCATTTGTTGTAAAATTTTGGATTTTGTTGAAAGGAAGGTTGTGGAATGGGGGAGTGTGGTATGGAGGAGGTGGATTGGGTGGACAGACAGGTCAAACATAAAATCGTAATGGAAACTAAAAAACTCACTTTGCTTACTTCTTGGCTCCCGCGGCCCGTCGACCGTGACTTTGATGGCTTTGCTGTAGCTGGCTATCTGCACCGGATACGTGGCAATCGTGATGGTCAGCGTGAAGGACTTGCCCCGCCCGGAGCGGCCCACGAAGCGCAGATCGTTGAACTTGGCCACCTGGTTCTTCATCGTCGTCGTGCAGTTGCGCAGCTCGCCGCAGTAGTTCTCGTCGTTGCCGCACTTGATCGAGACCAGAGTGCCGTCCGGCACGTCGTCCAGGGCGATCACCTTGAAGGCGCCCGGCAGCGACTTGTTGGAGCGCCAATGGTTCGGCAGTGCGCTGCACAGGATCGAGGGCGAGCCCGTCTGCGCCAATTCGCCGTGGTACTCCTGCAGCATCTCGTGCAGGCTGGCGAACATGTCTGTCATCGAGCTGGGCATTTTCGCCGAGTTCGCCGTGTTTGTGTTGGAGTTGGAGCTGGAGTTGTTGTTGTTGTTACTGCTACTGTTGTTGTTGTTGTTGTTGTTGTTATTGCTGCTGCTGTTGTTGTCCGGCGTGGAGCTGCCCGTGCTGCTGGCCGAATGTGTGCTGATGTTGCCCTGGCTAACGTTGGTGGCAACCGCCGCTGCCGCCGCCGCCGCCGCTGCGGCCGCTGCCAGCACCTGTGTGTGGGCGGTCGTATTGGCCACCATTGTGGGTCCAGCGGGCAAATGCATATCTTATATGTATCTGTATCTGTATCTGTATCGTGCTCAAAAAAAATATTGTTGCTGCTGCTGCTGGTTGTAATCCAATGTTGTTGTTGTAATCCTTGTAGTTGTTGTTGTTGTCGTTTGTGCACTTCACCAAACCAAAAAAAAAAGAAATTGCACTCGGGCAATGCCGCTGCTTTTCGCGCTTTTCCTCGTCGATTTTCGTTTATCATTCACTCAAGAGACACGCAAAAAAATTGTATATGATTTGTAAAATTATTGCTGCGATTAAATGTTCTCGTTGTTGTTGTTAATGTTCAAGTAACTGTTACGTTTCAGTTCGCTTCGGTTTTTGAAAACGCGGCGAAATTGTGCTCTACTCTCGCTGCGCTCTTCAGTCAGTCTCGCTGTCTGCGTTCTCGACACGTTAAAGTCGCTGTGTGAACTGTTTCTCAACTGCGATCGTTGCCAGTATTTAAAGTAGAATGCGCTGCTGTCGCTGCCGCTGCCGGCGTCGCTGTTGCGCTGCTGCTGCTGCTGCTGCTGCAAGACAGCACAGTCGCGCTCGCTCGCACGCACGCTGCCATTGCACTGGGCAAGCAGCGCGCGCTCGCTCGCACCCATTGCAATTGCCCAGGACGTCGCTGCGTGGTTTGGTTGGCTCGTTCGCTTACCTATTGTACATGTGTGTGTGTGTGTCTGTATGTGTGTGTACGTGTGTGTATGGGCTAAGGGTGCAGCGGCGGCGGTGGTGACCGGGGCAGGTATCAAGCAACCACCATTGCCACAACAACAACCACAGTAAAAATTTCCCATTTTTCCATTGCGGTGTACACTCGCGCACACAGAAAACACGGCCAGCAACAGCAACAACAACAGCAGCAGCAGCAACGAAGGCAACAAGAAATAAGGGAAGTCGAAAACTGAGGCAGCGACTGCGACTGCGGCTGAGGCAGAGGCGTGCGTTGTTTTTGTTGCTGTTGTTGCTGCCTTGCTACTTGTGGCCAGGGGCGCGCGGTCAAACCGACAAACGGAATAAAAAAAAGAATGTAGAAAACACCAAAGGCGAAGAGGGCAAAAAATCGTTGGAAGCAAAATAAAAATGTGCCGTGAGAGCGCGTCGCGAGAGCGGGGCGGTTGTTTTGGCTCGGCTCGGCTCTCTGAGCACATTGGAAAGGCGCAGGCGGACGCAGAAAAAAATGAAATGAAATGAAAATAAAATGAAGACAAAAAATCTCTCTGACTGGGGTTTTATGAAAACTCATGCAGAAACACACACACGCACTCATACATACATACATACACAAAGGAAAATACTGAAAAAATACACACTGCAAAGGAATAACTCATCTTGCTCTCATTCTTACTCTCTCTCTGTCTGTCTGTCTCTGTCTCTCTCGCTCGCTTGCTTGCTTGCTTGCTTTCTCAGTTAGTCAGTCAGTCAGTCAGTTACTCGCTCGCTTGCTCAACGGGCGGTTCTTGCCTGGAAAAATTGGTTTCTTTACGCACGCAACTTTAGCATCGGCATGCAACAGTTCCAACTGCGCGCGTGTAGGCACCCCATGGTCCCAATCCCAGTCCCATCATCTCAGAGCCTGGCCAGCAACAACTCCGACTCTGCCCATCCTGTGAACAGTATTTCGAGCCACAGGTAGCGACAGTCGCCATTTTTCTGGGGGTCAGGATAACTGATCGATTAAAAGCCCTACAAATATGTATTTATCGGAAGTTGATTTCATGATAAACAACTCAGAGATTAATCCTGAAAGTCTGTCCAACGCCTTCAAGCTTAACGATAATCGTCAGATTATATATTTACCGTTGCCTGTTACGATCCACCGATTAGTTTTTAATCTCAGCTTTAATTCCTCATGTTTGCGGAAGTGATTTGTTCGAGAGGGAAACCATAATATTGATACAATTTTAATCTGTCAATTTTAATTTGTTTAAGGCAATGCGTAAAGAGGTTTTAGATATTTAAATGTCTTTAAATTAAAGATATTTTGTGTACATTTTAATTAAACTATATATTTCACTTAAAGTCAATTTTATTTTATATAAAATTATGTTAAGAATGAAAATAAATCTTTGCTCGTTTAATTAAGGCTTAAAACCCAAACTTTTGAATCAATTTCTAAGAATATTCATCAGAATCCGATTAGTTTGCATTGAAATTGTAACGACTTGATAAACTATTCAAAAAATGCACAATTTAATTATAAATGACATTTTATATTTTTTATTGTTTACAATATTTAATTATTTTAGAATTTAGGACCAAACAGAGATCTCTGTTTATTGAAGATTTAGATTAACACTATTGTAGAGTAATAATATTCAATATTTAACAGTTATAGACTTTACTTAAGTGAAACTTTCAACAGTAAATTATCCAATATTTTCCAAACATTTTTATTTGAAATTTCAAGCTTAACAGATTTTTCTGATTTACAGAAAAAATTGAAAATACACTTTAGTTCAATGTGAAGGTAATTTTCATTAGGAAAAATGTTGCCTCCTTTCGCTCTCGCCGCCTCTGAAAAGTTTCGAAAAGTGAACGACTCTGAATCCTGGACGACAAATCAAACTCGCGGCAGCCCAAAAAATTGCGGAGCGCCAAGTAAGTTAAAACGAGGCCACAAACAGACACACAAAATGGAGGGACGGACGGACAGACTGACTGAGAGAGACTGAGAGACGCGGAGGATGAGACTGAGACTGAGAATGTTCCCACTGAATAAGGGGAGAGCAGCAGGGCAACCACAATGAGGGCCAACTGGCTGGCCACTCTCGTGGCGGAGCTGGAGAGAGAGTGGGGGGCAGTGGTGGGAGAGGGAGAGGGAGCGACTCAAGTGTGCGTCAAGACTGTGTCGGGATGTTGCTCGAGCCAACCAAAATGTCGCGAGAACGCGCCTCGCAGCGGGTGAGGAGTGAGGGGTGAGGGGCAAGGCAGCATTGCCGGGAAAGTACATGCACACTTCCAATAAACTTCGACGCTGACGTCGCTGTCGCAGTCGACGCTTGTTGCTGATGTTGATGCTGATGCTGATGCGTGTGCGCCCGCTTGCTGTGACAACAACAACAGCAGCAAGAGATAGGAACGGGAACGTAGGGAACGTTGGCAAGGACGCGCATGGATGCGGTGGCAACTGGTACGTTGGTGCCACAGGTTAGTACGAGTAGCGTGCGACAAGGACACCGGCAAGGCTTTGATTTTGATTGTTTTTCGCCATCGCTGTTCGCCGTTTGCCGCTCGCCGTTTACCTTTTGCGTTTTCCCGGGAATTCGCAACGCTCCTGTGTGTTCTCCCATTGCGCTCCTGTCGCTTTCCACGGCATTTGCGTGCCTCTTTCAACACCCGCTGATCTCCAACATAGCACAGAAGCTGCACGTTGCGCGTTGCACGCGCATCGCGCGCCGCGGGAAACGAACGCGTACCCCGAAGGATCAACCCAAAGGAGAAAATAGAAAGACAGACATACCAAAAAAGTATATTATAATCGCGTAATTTACAGCTATACCTGTTATAGAATATCCCTGCCTCTTTCTCTGTTTTTACCATCTACCCCGTCTTATATTAGGACACAGCTGCTCAAGGAGCCTAGCTAAGCCACCCTTTTTTATTGCCGTTTTTTTTGCTTGTCGCGATAAAAATATTGCGCCCAGGTAGCCACCCACCAAATGGAAGAGGTCGCGATCGCGATCGCGATGTAGGGAAACAGGTAGCAAACCACATGCAGGTCGACATATCGAGAGCGCCGCATTCCGTCCTTAATCCTTTACTTATGAAAGTCAATCGCCTGGATTATCCAGCACGCCCAACAAATATTTTGGGCGATTAGCCGCCCCGCAAGAGGCCATAAAGCCCGCGAGGATCCTTGCAGCAGCAACGCCTCTGGCCGGCAACTTTTCGCAAGTAACGAGTGATCGCAGTAACGAGTCATGGCCATTATCTCAACAACATACTTACTATTTATATGAATTCACTCGTCTACGAATTGACTGTGACCGATTAAGGCATGTACGATCAGCATATTTTCATCACAAGGCACAAAATCCAAGCAAAACATTTCACAAGTATGCATTCGTTTTAAGCTCTATTTTTATGGATATATCACTAAAATCACGATAACTACAGGGCCTCCCGGGGCAGCCATATGAATGAAGTGGTCTTCCACAAATAAACCGCAGTGTTGGGGCTATTCAATAAAAAAAATATATATATTAAGAGAATATCCATCCATTTTCTTTATAGCCACATTAGTACAGCTGAAATTCTCTAACTCGAATCAACATTATCCTAAGAAAAAGTTTGATTAAGTTTGCCACTCGATTTAGTTCGAGTTAGACAATATTTGAGTCATAGAAGTTCGAGTTATGGAAGTTTAACTGTATTTACATTTTTATTAATATATAACAACTCATTTACAATTCTGTAAAATTCTTGAAATTATTGATATCAACTAATTCACCTTAATATCTAAATAAATAATTTCCATGTTGTCTAAAATATAAGATGTGCTTACATGAAGCTTGCGATATTTCATTATTCTTCAAAAATTATAATGAATTTCCAAAAAAAAACTGCTTCAATTTGAAAATGCGAGTTCATAATTTTCCGTTCTTGAAATTCCAGTTTCCAACATAATGCAAGAGCTACCACAAGGTCACCACAAAGCTTAGGGCTTAAAGCTCACGAGACCAAAAAAACAACAAAGAAATGTGAAATATTTATGCATGGGGCTGTGATCGGTGTCAGATCGGTTCAACAACCATTCAAGTGGACGCGTGATCATGCAATGCACGCAACTGTGACAAGCAGCCCAACCCTCTCTCTCTCTCTCTCTCTCTCCCTCACACACACACACACACTCGGGTGGAGAAATGGGGAAGGGGGCGCTGCCACAATGAGAAACAACCAACCACTGGCAAGCGGCAACAACACACGCGAGTTTATCGACACGATCAGTGGCTGTTGCTGCTGCTGAGGGGTTGCTTATAAATAGACGCACGCCGTCCATTGACTGAGAGCGGCAGCCAAGCATTGAGCGAGAGCCAAACGGTCGATGAGCGCGAGCGAGATGCCCGACATGCATCACACTCACTCACACTCACTGCTGGCCCCGCCCCAGCAGCGATCAGTGGCGAATGCAGTTGAGTACAGTTGAATTGCGTGCGCTCCGCTTGCTCCAAACGCCGCCGCTAACTAGGCAACACTAAAGCCTCTGTGCGACGTTGCGACGCGATGGAGCGAATTTCCAGTGACGCAGTGGAACAGACCCCAGCACAAGAGAAAAAACCAAAAGAAAGAATAAAAAACAACCAGCGATTGAGAGCCATTTTTAAAAAATGCTGCGACGTCGACTGTGGCCGACGCTGACAGCGACCGCGAACGTCGCTTGTAAGTGAATTGTGGTTTGTTGTTTTGGTTGGCGCAAGCTGCTGCTGCCGCTGCCACGCCACTGCCACTGCCGACGTTAACGTTGGCGTTGACGTTGACGTCACTGCTGCTGCGGCCGCTGCCGACGCTGGCGCTGCCAGGATCAACCACCGAGTTCCAAATGTAACAAAGCAAAACAAAACAAAAAATTGAGGCAGCCTTTGGTATATAATTTTTTTTCAATAGCTGCTGCTGCTGTTGTTGCTGTTGTTGTTGTTGTTGGCTGCTTGCTCTTCATGAATGAGCTCTCCCGCATGTGACTGAGTAAGAGTGAGTGAGTGAGTGAGGTAACTGAGTGTCCTTTGCAATGCGAGTAAGCGCATAAAAATCACCACACTTCCACTGGAGGCCGCTTTCCATTGAACAATTTTATTTTGAGTCGTTTTTTTCCTGTGTTTTCTGTTCTCGTTTTGGGGTGGCTCTGCTGCCAGAGTTTGAGCGCACAATTTGTGAGCTGTGGTGGGTTTGAAGATGAGTTTGTTTTCATTTTTTTGTAGCTGGCAGCTGGCGGTGACACTCCCACAATACACATACAAGCACATGCACATACACATACACAGTGACATAGACGTAGGGAGTCTCAGTGCTGGCCACAACATCGACAACTGTGCCCACAAGTTTGTGTAATATGTTTGCCCTGGTGTTGGTGCTACGGTGTGCATTGGCTGGCTGAATATGTAGTCACTCCCCCCTTCCCCCGCTGCCACTGCCACTGCCACTGCTTCCAGCTGGCGATGCTGCCATGTGCGCTACACGCTGCTCTCAAAGACATCGACACATGTCGCTGGCGCATTCTCTGCATTGTCTCTATTCTATAGTGTATTCGTCTTCTTTCCGATACTTTCTCAATTTGTATTTACAAATTCCAATAACAACAAACAAATAGATGCATACATTGTAGCTTTTTGCTCGTGCCTTCTTTTCTCTGTTTCTGTCTCTGTTTTTATCTCTGTCTCTGTCTCTCGCTCCCTTTAACTCTTGATCATCTGTATGGGGAGCTCGCGACAATTAACAGCTGCAGATCGTTGAAATACTAATGATTGTTGTTGTTGTTGAAATGTCATTTAGGGCATAAGATATGGATATGAAAAGAAACTTAAAAACACTAAACAATGGCGGGAAATAAAACATGTAATCCTTGTGTAAAGCAACTATCCAAATGACATTTATGATCAGCTGAAAATAATAAATAATATTTACTTGAAATTCAAATACGAATGGAACAGAAAAAGTAGTTCATTTTAATATTTACATATTTCATACTCTTCATAAATTTATATTCAAGAGAAATAATAAGTTATACATATATTAGTAATTTGAATTCTTCTTAGATTCTTAGTATTAAGAAAGAAAAGCAGTAAACTTTTTTTCATGCTTATTTTGAATATTAATAATAAGATGTTTTTAAGTATTTCGAGTTTTATCATCATTTTTAATTAATTTTTTACTGTCAAGAATAAATTTCCTTATTTTTTTATTTTTTTTTATATTTTATTATTTCTTATTGTTAAGCTTACTTAGTAAGGCTATCTAAAAAATATAGACAAATTTTTTTATATCAAATACAAACTTTATGAAAAGTTTTCAGGATAGTAAGTCCCTTAATTAAGTTTCCGAAAGTAAACAAATTAATAAAACAATCGAGAAAATTTCGGCAAAGCTCTTTACAGTGAGTTCAGAGTATGCATATCCCTTTTTATCATTTTCACTCGCTCTTTCTGCCGTCATAGTCATATATGTACATATGTTTGTATTTAGCTCAAGGGCTAACTTTCGGCTTTTGTCATGTGATACATCATATTGTTAGCAATAATGATGCTAATATTAGAGAGCACACTCCACACTCCGGGGCACTGCGACCCTCCCCTTGGCCAATGCACTCGAGAAATGCGTAGACAATATAAAGATTAAAGCTGAAATCCGTTAAGCCCAGCAATGGGCCCTTAATGCGATTGCGCCCTATGTTAGAGTACCAGCAAAACAACAACAACAACAACAATATATCAAAATCTACGATAACTGACAGAAACAGGAACAGGAACCAGTTTTATTTGTAAATTTCTCACACACACACACTGAAAGTGAGAGAAATGAGTTTCAGTAAATATCAAATTTCATATAATTGGCGGCCATTTTGAAGTTTTGCATTCAAAATGGCAAAAACTCGTCCGCCCAACTTTGCGACGTTCCGAACCGCTGACCAGAGGCAAAATGCCGTTTCTGCTGTAGGGCACAAAGCGGGCACAACAGTTGCCCAACAGATGGTGTGGGGGCGGGTCAGGGGGAGGTCACTAACAGGGAAGGGGTTGCATATGGAATATGGAATGCGTTTGATGGAGCACCACTTGCAGTTCACATGTTTTTTATCTTCTGCCTCCAGCCAGAGACGTCGAAAGGGGGCCGAAAGGGGAAATAACATAAAGTAATTCGATTTTAATTAAGATAAAAAACTTAAAACTTCAGGGAAAAGGAATAGACAGCATTTAATTCAATTCAATTTGATTGATCTGATTAGTTATTTCTGGGATTATCTAGGTTTCTTCCTATTTTTGCAACAAATCTTGATTTTTTTTCATTCCATTGTACCTTTGATGTTTTCACTTCATCTATTCAGTTGTTCATTTTAAATCTTGTTTTTTTAGTTCAATTGCTAATTAAAAATCTTAAATTATAAATTTTCTGCCCGAAATATTGGGATGCCATTAAAAAAACAAAATGGACAGGTTTGTTTCGTCATAAATATTGAGATCTAAAAAGATAAGTTCTAAAGAATGGTAATAAATGAAAAATATTAAAGCTCATATCTCTAACACTTTGTTCTGATACTATATCAAAAATATAATAATAAAATAAAAAAATACATATAGTAAATTGATTATACAGTTGAACTTCCCTAACTCGAATCACCATTATCCACGAAAAAAAGTTCGAGTTAGGGAGACTTTGAGTTAGGAAGTAGAATTGTAGAAATTTGCCTAGTATTGCCACTCGACTTTGTTCGAGTTAGAGAGACTTCGAGTTAGGGAAGTTCGAGTTAGGGAAGTTCGACTGTATTTATATTTTAAATAAGTTGGTTATTCTAATGGAATATATATGAGGGCCCCCTCGTCGGCGCCTCTGCTCGACTGCCAGTCCTGTCAAGTGGTTCCATGCCAACTCTTTTTTTTGCGTTTCTTCGTTTGCATTTTTTCACTGGCAACTCGCGCTGAGAGCGCCAGCCTGGAAATGCCCAGCAGAGCGGAGAGCGGAGAGAGCGCGCCGCGTTTGTCGTCTTGGAAATGTGCAGTCGCGTCGTCGTTTGCCGTTCGCAGTTTTTTTTTTTAATTTTTGTTGTTGTTGTTGTTGCAGTGACAAAAGCTGTACAAGTAACAGTATTCGCAGCAGTACAATGAGGGGTTGTCGTTACCCCTTCCCCTGCCAATTTCTCTCTGTTCCCCTTCCATCATTCGGTTTCCCCTTTTTCGTTGTTGTCGTAGTCGCTGCCGAGTTGGGCTGCCACAAAACTAGTTTGGCTTTGGCTTTGACAGCGGCAACGACGACGACGGCTGCGGCAGCGGCTGGCACAAAACCGACTTTCCACCCACTTTTTGGTTTTTCTCTGGTTATTCCGGTGGCTGTCTTAGAGCTTTTTAAGGGTTGCAAATCAAAACGCGGTTTGTTGGTTTGTATTTTTGGCCAAAGTCGTCGTAACTTTATCGTCAGAGCTGAGAGAGAGAGAGAGAGAAAGCTAGTATGAAAGCATTAAGTGAGTGAGAGCAAGAGCGACAGAGTGAGAGAGAGAGAATGAGAGGGTGAGAGAGATAGAGTTCTAACGATAGAGCAGGGAAACGAGGGTGGCTGGGTTGGAACATATGAAAAACGCAACGTTAAAGAGTCTTCGGCGCCATTATTGACACTTACCAAGTGTTGGCTACCCATCCCATCCCATCCCATCCCATTCGATTCCCCCTTTACTGCTCCAACACCACCTCCCCCCACCCCTGTCAGATGGCTGGCCACATTTACTTGTGGCATCCTCCTGTGCTGGAAGTTGTCAACTCATATGCATAATTGCCTTGTATTTATTTGGGGCGCCATCGCTGCGCAGTTTCTGCTGCTCTCCAACCCAGTTGGGGCTCATTCTCTCTCTCATTCACTCACTCTCTGTCTCTCTCGCTCTCTCGTCTCTCTTACGCTCGCACACGCTGTCACACTCCTCCGGCAGTAGCTATCTCTTTCGCACTAGCTGGTTGGTTTAATGTGGCGTGTTGTTGTTGTTTGTGTGCTTTTTAGTTTGGGATTTTCGTGGCATTTTTGTGGCCTTTTGTCTGGTTAACCGTGGTTGGTTATTGGTCAACACACACACAACGCACACACACTCACACATACACTCACACATACACCCACGCACATCCACATGAAACCGCTAAAAAAATATTGACTTAACCAAAAATGCTTGATTAACTGTTATCGTTTAAAATACAAGCCCATTTAATAAGCGCAATAAAAACAACAACAACAACAACCATAACAACCACATCAACGGCAACAACAATAATAGGATTTTTATATTAGCTGCCATTAAGTATGGCCCAAAAAATGGTGTGCCATAAATTGATCATATGAATTATAGCAAAAGGGCGTTAAATCATATAAAAATAAGCTAATGACGAACACTGTGATATTATTGAACAATTTGACTATCATGTAAGGGAAATTAAATGACAATAAACAATACAATGTTTCCATAAGATTATTAAAGTATACAACATTTCGGCTTGCGGAAATACATTTATATTTAACAACACTTGGTTAATCCAAAGTTTTCGATGGAGTCTTGTTTTAATTTGGCGCAAATAGATCGTTTTATTATCTCCATGACTTTAATTTTACCTTGTTATGTTTTAACTTTAGATTTTAATTTTATAATTACTTTTCATACAATTGAAAATCAAACTTCAATATACCTGAAATATACATATTGATATATATAAAAAAGTATATACTTTATGAAATATTTCTTTTTTTCAACTGAAGCATTACTTAAATAATTCTCAAGATTTTATTATTTTTCATACTTTTTTAAATAATTCCTATTTTGATAGTAATTTTATTATTATTTATTCGCTGTTTTAAACTCAAGACATTTCTTGAGTGTACAATATACAAAAGTTTGACAATTTTTATCGCCATAGTTACATTTTTAAAATAATTGTTGTGTCGGCTGCTTTTAGCCTGACAACAAATAAAAAAATAAATTAAAATTGATTTGATTTGATCTTAAAAAAAGTGGTTTGATGCTAATTGGATGGAGAGCCAAGATACAGTTTCTCATCTATTTTTATTTATCAAAATGGTAAGTTGTTGATATTGATCATTATTATTTAATATAATTTATCATAAGAGAGTACAATAATTTTTATCGAAAATAATCCTAGCTATCACCTGCTTATCACGCCCTCATTTGTCATCGTCTGCCAACACCGAATCCCTTGCCCAGACCCTTGACATCGTTCCAGGATTTTTGTGCCCTCACCGCAAAAATAAAAACTAGATGAATGGAAAATAAAAAAAATGTAGAAAGTACACAAACAATAGTGGCTAAAAAGGTGGCAAAAAATTGAGAACAAATCCCAGATGACAACAGAGCAGAGAAGAGCAGAATGACAATGATGACCCATATAAAAATTGTACTCCAGTTTTTTGACCAATTTTTAGTGCTGTTTTTTGTACCAAGTCAGTTTTTTTTTTTAGTAACAAAAGACAACAATAAAAGGCCAAGATCGATTCCTGTCAGCTGCTAGTCAGTTCTTAGATCAATTACGCTGAAAACAGACCGGAAAAGTCGCTACAATTTTTCACCAAAAAAAAGCAAGCGAACAAAAACGAGAATAGAAAGCACAGCGCTGTGTTTTATGAGCTTGTTAAAAAAAATCATAAAAATTATTTATATTTATTGAAATGTAGATCAGGTCAGGCCGGACAAATGGGCCAGAGTTTCTGGGTCATTTGAGACTCATAAATCTCATAAATCATAAATCAACGAATTGTGTGGAAAATGCAAAAAAGAAAAAAACCAACAATCACATTGCTTGAGTTTTCTAGGAAGTGACGACAGCCCAGGACTCAGACTTGCGTAATAATTTGCATATTTATTTAAATTTTTTTGTTTTCTTTTCTTTTAGTGCTGCTTCATTCAGTTTAGTTCAGGCGAGGCGAGGCGCGATCCTGGCCTAAACGAGGGCGTGCACAAAAAATTGACCTAAAAATCTACAAATTACCTAAGATGTGTAAAACGAGAGCAGAACACAGAGCACAGAGCACATCGTAAAACGGCCGGGACGGGGACGGGGACGAGGACGGGCAAGATGCTTACGTAACAACCTCACAGGACATCACAATTAGAGGACCTCGACCTGCTGTGCGTTGTTCTACTTTTTTGCATGTGCCACAATAAAAATCCACAGAATTTTTTCTCGTCTCGGTGACTTTTTTTCTCTCGTTGCTTTTATTTTTATTTTTTCTTCTTTTTGCGACTCTCATAAAATATCCTCGGCTGGAATCTGTAAATAGCGTATCTACAGGATGATTATCGTCCGCATTTCGAACTAATTGAGGCGGGTGGTGCTGCGTTTATAGCTCCCTGATCCCTGATCCCCGGTCCCTTATCCCGACTGTTTCTTAATCCTCAAGATCTAGTTCTGGTTTTTTGGTTCTTTTTTTTCTTTTTTTTTTGCATAACATCATAAAAGTATCTCAAAAAAAGAAGAAAAAAACAGAAGAAAAAACTGAAGCTGTACTAAAAATTGGTTAGAAAACTAGAGCAACGTTTTATGAGATCTTTGTTAGAGTTTTCTTTGGGATCAGTGCAAGAGGGAGGGACAGAGAGACTGAGTTTCGTTGTTATAATTCATTTGCAATGTCAGCGCCACCTGCTGTTTATTGCCAATATGTCGCGATTTGTACCCTGTTCACATGTTCCCAGTGGGCTCCGCTTGTAATTTGGGCTGGGGATGGGGACGAGGACGAGGACGGGGACGGAGACGGGGATGAGCCAGTGGCATGTTGTTGGGTGAAGCAAGTGTTTGCCTTTTAACCCCAACAGGCAACTCACAGGGCAACCAAACGGAACAAGAAATCAACAAAAGGAAAAAAGGACAGAGTGAAGAAAACAAAACAAATGAAAAGCAAATCAACAACAACAAGTTTGTGTTAATAGACTGACATTTTATTTGTCAAACACGAGGCAAACAATCAAAACGCTAACACTTTGGGCCAAGTACCAAGTTGAGGCAACACGGAAAAGAAATAAGCCTAAACGGCATATGACAAAGTTCGTATCACCTGCAACAGTATTACTCTAACTATTGTTATTATTTTATATATATACAAATATACTTCGGATTCTATGCTACTGTTTAAAAACTCTCTTATTATTTAATAAAGTTATAGGAGATTGAAATAGCAACTAATACTTATACAGACTTTAGAAGATATATTGCATAATGATTAAAATAATGAAGATTATTTTGCGATATACTTTTTAATACTTACTTTTATACTATATATACTCAATTTATAAGAAAATAAAATTTCATATACATAAAATAAAATCTAATATTTATTTAGTATTTTGAAAAGATTTGACATGTTTTCAGATATCCTTTGTAAAATGTTTTAAAAATGACACATAAATAAATGCAGCAAATAAGAAGTGCATTTTCGAGTATTTTTGTATAATTTGTTTACCCATTTGTCAATGGGGGAGAATCATAATGTTGCATAAGGCCTTTTAAATATTACACATGTTAAACCCACCAATCCATTGAATTTGTTCTCTATTTTTCTATTACCCTCAGTCTTTCTCTCTCCAACCCTATTAACATAGCTGAGTACTTAGACTCGTGTATTTAAATGTTTCGTTTTGTGCTTTGCGTGATTGCATTGCGAGCTGAGTTTTACCATTCTGAAATATTTTGTATCGTGTATTCGTTTAATACTCTACATGCACCATATTTGTTCTTTTTATTGCTGTAGCCCCTTACAGACGCCATAATGTTGAGTATTTATAATAAAGTATTTTTTTTGGTTTAAATAACTAGGATTAAACAAAATAGAAGGCAAATACAGAGAATATAATATTTTATTCTATAGTAGCAATGACCACTTAATATAAGAAATTTAAAATATATGTATTTATTTTTAATCTATTTTTTTATTTTCTTTTAAAGTTAAATAATATATTTGTAATATAATATGTATGAAACATGGAAATATTATTATAATGTAAGTTTTTAGACAACTTTTTTTATTGTGAAATGTTAGATCAATAACTTTAATGATTGTGAAAATCGGGAACGACTTTAATTATTCAGAACTTATATAAATTTAAAAAATAGATTTTAATTAAAACACCATGCCCAAATTGAATGTTTAATCATATTGATTTGTTTATCAATAAAAGGGTATCCAAAAGTTACTTCTATGGCAAAGATATCAGTTCATCCTTGTTGATTTATTTACTTCGCCAGCCCCATGGCAAAATAATCCTTTCCGGCTGCAAGTTCTAGCTACCCCATTCTAATCTCGAACCGCCCTCGTAAACCCCTTGCAGATCACCACGCAAACATTCCGATTTTAAGGTCTTGAATTGTGCGCTGACATTTTCGCGTTTGGCTTTGTCAGCAACGTCCTTGCTGCTGTCATTTGTTTGCATTGCAGCAACAACAGCAACAACAACAACACCAGCAACAATAATGGGTGGAAGAACAACGAACAACACTCAAACAACACAAAAGGTGATTGCGATTGCGAATTCCGTTGACGTTTTTATGGCGCATTCAGCAAACCTAACAATTGCAAAACCGACAACGAGGAAGCCAAGGAAGCCAACTCCTTCGCTTGAATGCAACCAACGTGCCAACCAACTAACACACAAACATACACACACCACACACGCACACACAAACACACACAGTCATACAGTGAATTGAATACATGAACCCGCGAATATGAACACTTGCCTTTTTATTTAATGCTGACGCTGACTTCAAAACGACTCGAAGCGAAAGGCAGTTGGAAGTATTTTTTTTCGCCAAAAGGACAACTGAAGATGGAAGGAAGGAAGGATTCACTCATGCATGACGCCGACACCCACGCTAAGAGTTCTCTATCCGCGAGCCTTTCTCTCTCTCTCTCTCCTCACTCTGCATCCTTTCGTCCTTTTGTTTAACATCGCGGCGTTGCACATTGTTATTGTTGTTGTTATTATTTTCTTTTTGTCTGTTTGTTTGCTTGTTTGTTTGTTTGTTGTGCTTTTTGCAAATTTTTATGACTTGCTTAACAACACGCAAAGTTACACACTTATACTATGCATAGGGTAGGAAAACCCATCCTCTCCTTGCCAACTCCATTTGGCACAATCAACTACATATGCACATGGATGTACCTGCAGGATGAAGAGTAATGCCACATTTAGCTGGAAATTCAAAATCTACAATTGTATTTAATTTTTTTTTTTTTCATTTTCAATCGCATACATACTCAGTGGAAATAAAGGTTCGAATATGAGAAGTATTTATTTTTATTCAATTGAAAGATTTTCATCTAATTTAGTATAATATTATATAAGTATGTTTATATTTAATTTTGAATGTAAGCCCAAACAGATAAAAGCATACATCTCGTGAATTAAAATACATAAAATATGTCGAATATACACGTACTTATGGTAAAAATGTTTTGAGGAATTTGACAATCAAGTCATGATTTGATATCAATCCGAGACAGAATAATTCTCAATTTATTTTTTTTATTTAGATTCAACTCATTTCTTTTCAAAGGTAAACAAGAGATTGTGAGTACATAAATAATTATTTTAATTTGATACATTTTATGATGGACTTGGAAGTCGGAGATTTTATATCCTATACATAGTAAGAATCGGCGGCAGTATATTGCTATTGAATTTCAGAAATAAAAGATTATTTATTTATAGATTTCATACAACAATTAAATTTATTTTTTGAGTTTTTATTTAACTTGAGGAAATTAATTGTATTTAATAAGAGCCATTAATAAAACATGTTCATTCAGTTTTAACAATATTAGAAAACTACAAAAATAATAGCCAAATTTACCAAAAAAAAAGATTAAAACTATTCTTGACATTGTAGAGTACATGAATCGAGTGAAATCATATAAATAATTGAACGATTGAAATATTACTTGAAGTATTTATATTTATGCAATAAATTGCATAATACTGGAATAACATGAAAGCTAAAAATACATTTGTTTGAATTGTTTGCTTATTAAATTTTAAGTTAGACTTAATCTAATGACAATGCCAATGGATGGTTCATTTCGGGTCGTCTTGACATTTCTTGAGAGTCAGGACAGACAATTTTTCACAAAGGACCTTCCCTTGTGTGTGTGTGTAAGTGTTGTTGTGCTCCTGCTGGCATCCTCAAGTGGCCACTTGGCATTTGGCACTCATGTAAATCTACACAAATCGCTCGACAAATTTGCGATAAATCCGAATCATTTGCCCAGATTCTCATTTCACAAATGTCAAATGCACATTAACGACAACCCTCAAAAACTATTGACGGGGGTTACGGGATGGATATACATATATATTGAGAGTGAAGAGGAAAAGAAAGGGGGGAAAGAGAGGGAGATAGAGATTATGAGCGGGTCGTCGAGTCTGACGAGTATTTCGGCAGCCGTGCGAATATCGAAATTGAAAATATGACAACGCAACGGGTCTTATATCTTCCCCTTCCCCGTCCCCGACACCCGCTGGACATTCACTCCGACTGCGATCCCTCGGGCACTCGGACAGGGGTCGGTCCCCGTTCCCGTCTCCGTCCATCCATCCAGTCAGCTAAGGGATAAGGGGGCGGGGGACTCTTCCTGTGCGACCGCCCGACCGTCCGTCCGTCTGAATGCCAATATTGTCAATGCAGTTTGACAGGAGGAAAGTCGTGGCATGGTGGCCAGGAGGCGAGGCGACGAGAAGGCAACTGTCATCCATCTCCACACAGAGAGAGAGAGTCGCACAACAATTGAACATATTTTGCTGACATTTTAATTAATTTGACACTCGTCACACGTTGTATTTTCGCATTTTGAGCCGCTGGTATTTTCGGTTATCGGTTTTCGGTTTTCGGATTTGGGTTTTGCGTTTTCGATGTTAGGTTTTTCGGCCTTTTGGTTTCCTGGAGGTATTACGCGGCTTTGGGCTCGGCAATCGCAATCACAATCGCAGTATTTAATAAACGAGCAGTCTGATTGCATTTGAAATTGTGAAATATTCGTTGTGGAATGCAACACATACATATATACACACACACACAACAACAAGTAACAAAAACAGAGAGAGATCAACAAAGGCGCGTCTAAAGTCAGTTAATTAGAACTAAACCCTTTCCCCTTGAACGCCCCCTCTGACTTCGAGGGAAAGTGCTATGGAAAGTGGTAAGGAGAAGTAGAAGTTGAAACATTGATGTCGATCGATGCTGCCACTCGGGGGCGTGGCAGGTCAGTTCAGCTGGCTTAGCAGCAAATGTTAATTGCCAACTTTGGATAGCGGAACCAAATTAAGCCACACTTTCCGGAAAAGCGAGGACGAGGCTTTAAGCCGCGTCGAAAGTCAAAGGATTAGAGCGCTGATCGGTGAGGGTCTGAGAGGATCGGCGAGGATCGGCGAGGATCAGTGACCCGCCTCAGTGATCGAGGGAAAGGGGTGTCGTCATGTTTTCAAAATAAACAAATTGCAAACACACACGGCCAAGGAATCTCGACTCGACTCGACTCTAGACTTGCAACTGTGCAACTGTGCAGCGGAAAGACGCCCACACGCTGCAGTTTGTTGGCAATTCTGTTAGCCTTGTGACCGCGAGAGCCTCTTAATTGCCTGCAACCAATTATGAATAGGCTGTGCCCTTTCTGGACCAAAAGGATTGATCTGACAGGCAGGCATCTGATCAGCAGGACAACGTCAACGGCAACGGCAACGACAACAAGGACTACGAAAGGGCTGACAACGGGCTGCGACACTACTGTTTGTCCTTGCCGCGATTGTCGTCATTGTTGTTTGCAATTGTCATTTTATAGATGATGCCTTTGTTTCGGCCATTGGCAGTTCGTTTCAACGCGTCGCCGCACCCGTAAAACTCGGCCGGATTAGTGGGCATGAAATCTGGCAAAAGGATTAAAAGCAAATTAGTAGTAGGCAAAGATCCGACTGTCAGTAGCCTCAGCTTCAGTTTCAGTTTCAGTTTGCTGTGTAGATATCACAGCTCGCCAGTTTTGGGTCTATTTTTTGGGTTTTCTGAAAAAATTGTATTCCTAGACACATCAAAAAACTGTTTGAAATTTCACTTTCCATTCCGTTTTTTGTTTCTCTTGTCAATTTTCTAGCAAAATCACTTTTTTTAAAATAAAGTTCTAATTTTAATATTCAGTGATTAAGAATTTTTTACTCATTGGTAAATTTAAAAAAATATATATATTCATTTTCAATTTTGATTTAAAAATTTCAACAAAAACGAAATCTTAGTAAACAAAAGCAACACTTACTTATGCCATTTGTTCGATTTGCTCTTGAAAATAGTATTTTTTATAGGGTGTACACCCCCAGATGCTTAATTCTACATTTTTTAATTTTTTATTCATTTAAATTTTTAATACAATTAAAAAAAAAAAACACACTTTTTGTACAAAAAGTAGGAAAAATGGGTTAGTAACTATAGTAATTTTTGGAAGCGGTTGTTGAAAATTTGTAGTCACTATTAGAATTGTTTGAAGATTTTTTCTGCATCAAAATATTATTATAAAAAATCGAGGATAAAAGTTGAAAAGTAGACAAAAATTCATAATTTTCAATGGGTACTTAATGGGTTGCAAAAAGTTTTGCATCATTCAAACGGAATTTAAATGACCTTTCCAAAAATATGTAATAAGGTATTTAATTATTGTGTAAGGTTAAAATATAACTGTTTTTTGAGTGTGTAAAGTGTTTCTTGACGAACTGTATGTTGACTCTACACAGAAAAAAAATCCGGGATATTTAGCCCGAATTCAATCCTGAAATTCAGAAATTCATGTTTAAAAAAATTTGTATTACTTATAATGTTTTTTGTTACATTTAAACTTTTTTTTAAACTTTTTTCTAAAGATTTTTTTTTAACGTTTTTTTAAGATTTTTTTTATTATTTTTTTTTTTAATTTTTTTTTTTTACAATTCTTGTTTTTAATAGCTATTTTTTTTTTAAATTATCTTCAATTAAAATTTTTTTATTTTTTACTTTTTTTTTTTAATTGACGGTGGGGGAATCGAACCCAAGTTTTTTTTTAAACAGGTCGGCGACTCTAACCACTGAGCCACCAGCCCAGTTGAAATGAGAGAGGCCGAGTGAGAATCAAGTAATTTGGGCTTATTTTCCCATTTAAATCTCGATGTAGGCTCGATACTTAAAACATGCAGGCTTAAATTAAGTATTTTCGGCTTGATTTTAGAACGGCTTTTTTCTGTGTATAATTTTGCTAGAATTCGTCCTGTTCTCTGTACATACATATTTATTTATCTGACGTGGCACACCTTTAACTTTCGGAAACAACTCCAAATTAATTATGTGGGGCGTTAAACATAAGACACTTGAAACATGATCAATTATGCGCAAGTAAAAACAGGTGAAGCAAAGCTGAATCTCAAGCTCAAGCTCAAGCTCATCATTAATGCAAGTGAAGAAGTGAGAAAGAAATTAAAGTGATTTCTGCTGTCGGAAAAGTTTGACTCGCGGTGGTTGCTGGCAAAAGGATTTTCAAGGACAACGCGAACCACATCGAGAACCTTAATATCCACATCCATTTACCAGGCTGACGTCAAAGGAATATAAAAATCAACTGCACATAAAACGCCGCTTAATGCGACTTTTGTCAATAATCAATTTTCGCTGAGCTCCCGCGCTATAATAATGCCAATTTATTTGCTACTCGAAAAGGGTTGAATGAACCAACCACACGCACACATGCATATGTGTATGTGTGTGTGTGTTTGAGTGTGTGTAGACTGACGCACAGTGAGTCACAGCTGCACGTGTCCCTGCCAATGTCTGTTGCAGCCAAATACCCGCAATTTATCTATCTGATTTTTAGATACTCGTATCACAGCGAAATCGACATCGTCATCGTCATCTTCATCCTCATCCTCATCGTCGTCTGAGCCTTGGCAAACTTTCGGCTCGTTTGGCACGTTCCCTCTTAAAGCTTAACGCATCCTTTGCCTCGATGAATCCCAAGCCAAACCAATGGAAAACAAAGCAGAGCAAAGGAAATGAAACGCAACGAGATGATACCAAATGATATGCCAGTTAGTTGACTCGATCACTCAATCTCCGTCCGGATCTGCGGATTAGCTGCATATGTGTGCGTGTGTGTTCCAGAGTTTTGTTCTCTTTTAACTTGACTATGGGAGTTAACATCTTAAAAATATTTATTTATTTTTATATTCTTAAAACATTAAGACACTTTTAAAGATCTGTCTCATGTGGAACAGCTTTGTCTAAATTCAAATTACAAATCAACTTCTAGAAATATTCTTGATATCCTTGTTTTAATAAGATTACAATAGCATCAGTCAAATTAGCAATTTAAAACAACATTAACAAAACGAAAGTTTCTTTCACATTCCATTATCATATTTCCTTTCATGTACATAACTTAAAAAAATTATAAATGCGTTTTTAAATACTAAATTAAACCACTTCATAAAATATATGTTTGCAAGTAAAAATTGTTTGTTTCAAAAAATTATGTTAAATTGTGAATTCTTGTAATGAGGTGAAAGAGTTTACAAAAATATTTTTGAATTTTACAAGTTTTCAATGGGTTTTTAAAAAAGTTTCAAAAAAGTTACAATTTGGTCCTAAAGCACTAGGAAATGAATGTTCACCTCAATCGGAGTATGATAACCCGTGCATATGATGCGTTTAAAAATAACAACTTTGTCTAAATAAGGAACATCCTAATGTGTATACATGAAATATTTTATTACATTGACATTGGGCTTTTATTTTTTTTAACAACTAAATTTTTGACAACTTTTTGTTTTTTATTGCTTAATTAGGATGTTTTATACTATTAGGAGTTCAATAAAACTGGTTTGCTTGAGTATATATTTTAATTTGAGTAAAATATCCAGAAATATTCGTTATATCTTGTTCTAGAGAATCAAGAAACTTCTGTTGCTGTTGAGTTAATAACTATCCCATAAAAAAAACCTCTTTACGAGGTAAAAGTCTAGTGACGAAAACATTTTCATGCCCCAAAATTTCTGATATCCAATTTTCTGACGAATAATATTAAGTTTTACACATAAATTATTTAAAACAAAATTTTGGCACCCGGTACATTGCGCTAAAATGTTTCAATTCTAATACTAAATAAAACTTACTGTTTTGCGCAGTGCCGAATGCAAAAATTTTGTTTTAAATAATTTATGTGTAAAACTTAATATTATTCGTCACAAAATTGGATATCAGAAATTTTGGGGCATGAAAATGTTTTCGTCACTAGACTTTTACCTCGTAAAGAGGTTTTTTTATGGGATATCAGAAATTTTTGAAAAAGACATCAGAAATTTTAAAATTGCAATATTTGATGTTATTTGTTGTGTAGATTTTTCTTAAATTGTCAAAATGTGGGAAAAAATACCTTATTGAACCTGTAACTGTTTACCCTTTACCCTAAAAAAAACTTTTAAGGTATGTCTAAGAGCTCTTCGAAATACCTTTTCAACGACATATAGATCGCATCTGTAGCTTCTATCATTTGGATGCTATGGGGGCTTAAATTTTAGCGGTTTTTAGCGATTTCCCGCTAAACTAGCGATTTTTCGAAAAAGTAGAACAAACGATTTTATATTTTTGATTACAAAATGATTTATCTGCCGCAAAAAGAATTCACCACTTGCAAGCAGTTTATTTCCGCATTACGCTGCAAGCAGTGTACATACTGCATATGTACATGCAGTAGTGTAAAGGTAAAAGGTATATTCAGTTAATAGTTAATATCTTGTCCCAACGAATTTTGACAGATACGTGTTATATGTCAAAAAACGCGGAATCAAATTGCCTATAACATATAACATATTTTAAAGTGATTTCATGTGTAGATTTTTCTTAAATCGCCAAAATGTGTAAAAAAATACCTTGTTTCACCTGTAGCCGTTTACCTTTTTACTTAAAAGAAAAACTTTGAAGGTATGCCTAAGAGCCCTTCAAAATACCTTTGCAACGATATATAGATCGCATCTGTAGCTTCTATCGTTTGGATGCTATGAGGGTTTAAATTTTAGCGGTTTTTAGCGATTTCCCGCTAAACTAGCGATTTTTCGAAAAAGTCGTAGAACAAACGTTTCTATATTTTTGAGCGGGAACAAGTCCTCATTCAAACATTTCAGCTAAATCAACGCTTTGGTACTTACAAACAAACAAACAAACAAACAGACAAACTGACTTTTCATCTCATTTTCGGAAGGCCCCTAAAAATTTCAAAATTAATTATCTTTCGAACCAGCGGTCGGATTTTGATGATCGAGGTGTCATTCGACGCGTAATTTTGATAAGAATAATTAATAATATAATAAATAATAATTAAAATATAAATAAAAAAGGCTCCACCGGCCCCATTATCTCCAATCATTTAAATTTTTCACCTCCCACTTACACCTGTTTATCTCACGAACCAGGTGAGTTTTCAAAAGTCTTAGTATGCACATTTGTAAGTTTAATTGATACCTTTCGATCGGTATGTAGCTCGACCTGATCGGACAGTCATAGCAAATTTTCCATTCTTCCTGTGTATATATGCTAGTCGCCTTCGCACCCTTCGTGCTGCTTTCGTCACTAGCGCGGACTGCCGTCCGCAGTGATAATAATTTGTATAATAAACTTCCTTCAAGTCGATAAACGTCTCTTGACAGCATTATAAAACCTTTTGCAAGCGTAACGAAAAATTAACTTCAGATATTCCTGTTATTTTGCTTTGTAGGTAGTGAACATGAATGTGTTTTCATACTATAGTACATATATCTTTTATGTCATTTTGAAGTGATGTCTCAATGAATTGGCTGTAGAATACATAGAGATCAGGGAAATGATTGCAAAACCTTTGTTGCATGCCACCCAGTTTTGTGTTTTGGCCGCTGGCAACCTGCGGTCCTCAAGTGGCCCGTGGTCGAACTGATTTCCAAACTGCAAAACTGTTGGTGACAATGCAACTTTGGTGTTTGGTTTGTTTATCTATTTTTTTTGGTGACTTCATTTGGCAGCTGACCACACGCACTGCCATTGCCATTGCCATTGCCACTGCCCCGGGTCACAACCGTAATGACAACAATTAGTGCAGATTTCTGACTGCCTTTGCCATTGACTTTTTTTCGCCCGATCTCTCTTTATATAGGCATTATAATACCCTGAATTTTTGTGTATTTTATGCAGTTTTTCTCTTTGTTGGGCCAGAGAATTTTTGTGAATGGTGCGTGGAGAGTGAGAAGAGTGAGAAAAGAAGACCTGGCGAGTATTTCTCATTTACGGGGTCAAGCGACGGGAGACTTTGCCGGGCAAGTGCAACGGCGACAACATAATCAGCAGTAGTTGAGGCAGCAACTGAGGGCCAGCAAAGTCAGAGGCAGTTGTGGCAGCAGAGGCAGCAACTGAGGGGCAGCAGGGTGCAGTGCGTCCGCTGTGCGAGGATGCTGGAAGCCATTTGCCTTGAGGCCGCGGGCAACGGCGTGCGGCGAAGCGTGAAAAGCCAGGAGCAGGAGCAGAAACAGACAGAGCGAAAGAGAGAGAGAGAGGGAGAGAGTGAGAGTGAGAGTGAGGGAGAGAGAGCATGCACAAATGGCGCAAAAATTGCACGCCAGGATGCTAAAGGATGGAACGTCAGTCACTCAGCACAGACACTTCAATTATGAGAAAGGTAAATATTTTGTAAAAACAACGCAACAGGATATCAATTGAGAATTATGTACCAAGCGCATTATCAAAATCTGCCCATGTGTGTGTGTGTGTGCGCACTCGATTGTGTGTATAGTTTGTGTGTATGGTATGTGTGTGTGTAGTCGTCTGACATTTGAATAACTCAATTTGACACAAAGTCAATGGATGAGCTGCAGCAGCCGCTACGCCTGCGGCCAAGACTGAGAGCCTCAGACTCTAGGATTTTGGCCACCCCGGAAGCCAATAACTAGAGTGCCAACTGTGCCAAGTCTCTCTCTCTCTCTCTCTCTCTCTCTCTATCTATCTCTTCTCTCTTTGTAGGACATTGTCCAACATTGTTTTTGGCACAGCTGCTTCAGTAATTGTCTTCTACCTCTAAGTGCGAGCTGCCTTCTTGCCACGTCTTGCGGCGCGACATCCTCGCAACATTACGTAAGTCATAAAACGCGATCCTGCGTCCTTTTTCAGCGAATAGCAAACTAACAAAACCCCCACAACTGCCGCGTGTCAGCCTAAAAAACTGAAACTCAAAATAGTTTTGCACGCAACTAGAAGTTCCACTAGCTCATAAACATAAACGCAAAAAAAATAAAGGACAAAAAGGACGAGAGCGGCCTAAAAAATCGACAACCTACAAAGGGCTGGCACAAAAGGATGCCTCATAAAATGAAAAGAAGAAGAAACTCTGACAAATATTGCATCAAACGCGAGCGTAAAAAATGCACGAAAATTCGCGGAAAATCTTCACACAAAAAAGGAAATCGAAAAAAAAGATCGTCGAAGATTTGCGTCATATTACGCAAAATGCAATCGTGTGTCTTTTTTTGAGGGACACAGTTAACGGTCAGCGTTTTCTATTTATTATCATTTTATTTTAGCTCGACTTATATTGTTTCTCTTGCGTTTTTTTATAGTGGCAGTTTTCTCTTAAAAAAATATGTATATGGTTGGTAAACATTTTTATGGCGCGTGCATTAGAAACAAGAATTTTCTGTGGAATTTATGAGATTACGTAACGCGGAACAGGCTACAGCTCAATTGCAGATACATGAGTATGACAAAATAGATAAAAGTCATTTTAAAGGATCGGCTGAAGAGATGGAATTGACTTAGGCAGTAACTTGGTTTTCATTTATCTGATAGATAATAATTCGAATCAAATGCTAGTCCAAAAATTCAAGGTTCTAGTAAGTTTCTTACATTTTCAGATCTTTTAAAGTATGTGTGTGGAATGTCTGAACTAATAAGTTTGTTATACTCATTTAATTGTAAACTATCTAAAAATTATATTTGATGGGGCGGAATCTTATGAGATATAGAAAAATATTAATTTCGACTTAAAAATATAATAATTCTAACTCTAAGAATGTCATGTTTATTAGTACAATAGAAATACTGAAAACCAATCAGCGCAGAGAAACATCTATGGAAATTGACAGTAAATATAAGTTAATACCACATTCTTAATGATAAACTAATAAAATAAATAAATCTATATTAAGCAGTCTAATTTATATTTAGTAATCAGTAAAGTATTGACTGTACTGTACAGGGTATCTGCTAGTCAGGCATTCGTGTTGACCCAGTAAGAAGGGAGACTTTCAGCTAAGATTATTCCAATCGTAATTCTGCTGTTGATCTTAAATAAAATGCTGGATATTTCGGATAATGGGGACATGGACGACGTATCAATGTCAGGCTCGGGAGAAAAAGGCGCATTGTGTGATCATTTTGTGGAAGGTTTTGTGCCGTTTGACATGTCAACTAATCCAACGCGCCAGATGACCTCGTTGCGCCAAGAGCAACCCTTAACAAGGCACAACATATATACACACACACACACACATACATACACGCAGACACGGAGTGGATCAGGAGGCAGGAGCTAACAGCTCAATCGCTCGCACACTCGGGGCCATATAATTAGTGTAATTACCTCAACAGCCTACTAAATTCGAGAAAAATGCAAACAAAAATTAAGAAATCACAACATTTATATCCCCCTGTCAACGAGCCAACGAGGCAATGAGTCTACAAGGCTCTTGCAACAAAAGGAATTGGAAACTCTGTGTGCGTGTGTGTGTGTTTGTGTGTGTGTGGACCCTTTTCATTTCAATTTCTCAATTTTATTTTGTGTTGTGTTGTGCTGGGCAGCAGGCCAACTGGCAAACAATTGAGTCGACATCGACAGGCAGAGGCATCTAATGACAGGGTGGATTGCAATTTTCGTTTTAATTTCAGGACTAGGCGAATAACTCGAGTCCTTTGCTTCCTTGCACAGTTGTTGCATTGTCAGCGGAGGCTGTCGAGGTCCGTTATAAATTGCAGTGGCTGCCACTTCCGCCTTCACTCGGAATTGTCCGCTAATTGTGGCACACATTTCTCTCCATGATTCGCATAAAAAAAAACAAAAACAAAAACAAAAAAATAAAAAGGAAAGTAAGAAAACACGAATACGTCAAGAAACGGCAAGATGCGAAGCCGAGAGCAGGGGAACCTTAACCTTATCATTAGTCAGGGGACAACGGGGACAAAGCGTTGCCACATTCCAGCGAAGACCACCGGCTAAAATGCTTATCATCCTGACCCGACCGCCTGGTTGTTCATTAGCCCTTTTGTCGCCTAGTTACGACGTTTACGTTTACGTGGAATCCCAGTCCATCCAGGCGCATCCTTTGACTCTTTATCCTTGCCGCTCACTTGCTGAAAATATTTTGGCTACTGTGCGGCCCAAACATAATTAACGCCTAATGAAAATATTTTGGCCATCGGCACTTTGAAGTCGCATCGCATTAACAAGAATAACCCAACAACTGAAAATTCCAACCTCATTCACATGGGAACAGTTCCATATACATATATACACGTATATATATATATAGTTGTTGGAGTTCGGAGCCTTCCAGGACTCTTATTCATTGAACTTTTTGAATATAAGCAAAAACATTCGAGGTCTGAATACATTTTATATTTTATCATTTGATAAACACAATTCAATTAAATCTGTAAAATAAAATCTTTATAAATCAATATAAAATTATTAATCGTGGTACTTAACATTATGGATGATGTTTAAGCAAAGATTTTTATATCAAGTTTTACACTGACTTGTTTTGTTAGCTTTAAACTATAAGTAAAATAAATTTGCAATAAAAATTTAACTAATTGTAAATAAAAAAAAGAATGATATAGTTAAGTCAAAAATGTTTTTATTTCAATTGAAATTGCTTGAAATTGGCTTTTATATCAATGTCTTGCTGGTTATTCCAAAATATATCGAATGAATGAGACTAAGGAGCTTAGTTTCTCTAAAAATCAGTTAGTTTTATTTTATTTTTTTTTTATTTTATTTATTTATATATTGTCAGGCTAAAAGCAGCCGACACAACAATTAATTTAAAAATACATATGACATTAAAATAAAAAAATTATATATATTTAGGTCACCAAATAAATTTAAATTAAAATTAAATACTGTGGGGAATATAAAATGAAAAAGAACATTTATTTTAATGATAAATAAATTTTAAGCATCTGTTATTGGAGTGGAATCTTTTGCGATTTATTTTAATAAAACATCAAGTCATGAATAGTCTTCAGTGTCCATCTCCAGTAAAGGGTTTACAAATATTTTAGAATTTGTATACGGATTAGTGAAAGTAAATTTTTGAAGGCTGAGATGACTGTGTCCATTTACTGATTGATTAACAAAATACTAAGAACGAGTAAAAAGTAGCACAGACACATTTACATTTAGAACGAGTAATGATGATCAAGTACATGTGTGTGGTCGAGGAGGGCAGTCGCCGATTAAAATTTGGACTTGGGCTGTCTATTAATGTATCTACACAAATTGCACAGGGCCGACTCGCGGCTGTTCACCTGCTCCCTAGGATGCGTCTCCATTGCGGCAGCTTTATCCTTGTGGAACTCGGTCGTGGGACTGAGTGTGGAAATGGACTTGGCGTGCTGCTTGAAAGTGGTAGCCACATCACCGTTATCCGATTGCGCATTTGTCGGGGTGTAGGGTGCAAAGTTAAGAGGTTGCTTAGATCGGTACGTATAAGCGGGATACATTGAATTTCGTGGACGCAGTTGCTCTGTAACGGCTTGAGTGTGACTTCTCGAGGAATGTAATTGGTTGAAGCGATCTCGGTCCCTTGTTCGGATCACTGCTTTATATGCTACGAGCTCCTTTTCCTCCTGCTCCTGCTGTTGCTTCATCAGTCGATTAATTCGATCGAATACCTTCAACTTCTCAACGTGATCCTTCAGCTTTCGATCCCGCTCTTTGATCTTCTGCATATTTTCTTGCTGGACTTTGAACTTCTTTATCTCGCGTTGGGCCACTTGTTTTTCCACCTTTTCTTCAGTTTTCTGCTGCTGCTTTCTCTTTAGCTGCTGCTGATGCTGTTTAAGTTGATGCTGTTGATGTTTTTGATGATGATATTCATGTTGCTGATGCTCATGTTGATGTTTATGTTGTTGTCCTGGAGGTTGTGGTCGTAATAATGTTACTGTCATTGCTGCTTCTTTTGTCTGCTGTTGCTGTTGTCTCTGATGTACTGATGTCAGTTGAGGATGCTTTCGAGAGCTTTCTTGTTGTTCCTCATGCAACTGATGTTCCTGTTGCTGCAACTTTGCTTCTGTCTGGTAAAATTGTTGCTGTTGCTGCTGCATCTGCTGCTGCTGCTGTTGCTGTTTCTTTGGTGGCAACGGCAGCTTCCAAGGACTGTATACACCCTTGGGCTTGGCACTGGTGTCCGGCTCATCCGAGTCGCTGTCAAACATCAATTTCTTTAGCTGCTCCGTCTTCAACATCGTTGCTTTATTCGCACATTCCTTGGCCTCAACCGCACTCTTATCATTATCGGGCAGAAACGAGGTGCACTTTCTCGATTTGTGTTTTGTCAACTTCGGATTCATATATTTGTTGGGATACATTTGAGCCGGGGCATCAGACGACATGGGCGGTGGGCGTGGCTTGACCACCTGATGACGATTTATATTCTTAGCACATGGATACGGAAATCTCGGCACTTGGCGGAACGAACTATTACGTCGCCAGAGCATTGAAAATGTACCTGCTCAAAACGAGATTTAAGTCAATTAGATACAGGATACAGATTAAAGACAATCGCTACTCACATGTTCTCATTTGTATAAACTGGGTCAACAAAGACCGATTCTTTAAAAATGCCATTATGTTCTAATTTTTTTACGCAAACTTATGAATTTATAATAAAATCGTTTCGATTTATAAAAAGCCGAAAAAAAAAACTAATATATTGCAGACATAAAAATATGTATGTCCGAACAACTCAAAGTTTAGAAAAGTACTGAGAATTTCAGCTTTAAACAAGCTTTCTCGCTAGCAAAAAAAATAACTACAATTTCAGAGGTTACTTAAAACTTAAATAAATTAAAAAGTTTTAGCTGAAAGCGGTCGACATTAAGATGACCTGCATGCAAAATTTATATGAATATAGGGAAAATATAGTTTAGATAAATCTGCAGAGCATATTTTCTAAATATTTTAATTTTGAAGTTAATCGCAATCTATATTTTTATATGTTGGATTTTCTGAAACATTTTACAGATTTCAAAATAATTGCATTCAGATATTTTCCCAAACAAAAAAAACAAAATTTTAATAAATAGTAAGAACAGAACGCTCATTAAAGTACTCTCAGATCTATAATTTAATAATCTTATTTAATATGGCTCCCATGCCATAAAAATGCGTTCTTCAGGAAATGCGTAAAAGCTCTTGATTATTTCAAGAAGCAATTCTAAAAAAGTCCCTGGAATACCTTCAACAGAAGAGCTTGTGACCAGGACGGGGGTATTACACAACTAAGTCCCACTGACAACATCCAGGATCACATTGATAGTGAGGTCAGATCCTTGTCGACACTTTTAACTAGTTCTGAGTTCTGAGTACCCATATACCCATCACATATACTCAGTCACGGGGTGGTTTTGTCTATTCATTTCGATGGGAGGAAGGGGAAGAAGAGAATAGACATAGATATAGGAATAGTAGTAACTGCTACGGTTGGTCGACACATACTATCGCCCGGGGGTTGGAAGACAGCGTAAATGACCCAAAACAGACATTATCATTATGGGATAAATGGGCAACCATGAAAATTGTGGAAAATCGCGCGGCCGAAACGCTAAAAGTGAAATGCATACGAAACGAAATTGCTGCTGACAAGCTGTTTTTCCTCTCGCTCTTCCCACAGCCGTGACTGTGGCTTTCGAATTTTCTATCTCTGTTCTGGCTGTGTGTTGTTAAATAAATATATTCAGTCTGACATATTTAATGCATTTGACAATTGCCACTTCAGAATCCCAAATCTCGAAGAGCAAAAAGCGAAATCAAAGCGAATTTATGACTACAAGAAAAAATAAAATCAACTTATGCATAATTTATGCATTTAATTCAAACAGACAATTTAAAGGCACGACAAGATGGTAGAAAAGCCAAGGAAATAGGCCCGCAAAACTGCAGGGGAGAGCGACGGAGTGAGGGGAGCTTATGGGACGCAACATTGATGCAGGAGTTCGTCCATGCGAGGGCCATTCAATCACTTTCAATTGAAGTTGTTAGCAATGATAACAAGTTAGGAAATTGTTGCCTGAAACACGACATAAAAATTTCAATTTTTAAAACTGTTTTTACTTTTGATAAAAAATAAATAAAATAAACAAATTTTCAGACTATTTTAAATGTGGAATACAACCGAATAATGTTACAGAAGAATCACTTGTCAAATGATTTTTTTTTTACTCAGTTAAAATAAAACATTGAATTCTTAATTGAATTTCTATTTCATTGAGAGTTCTCAAAAATTCGTAAAATCAACCAAATTAAATTCTTGATTGTTGATTATTGGTTAATCGTTTGATTAGCTATCACTATCTCCTATTTATTGACTATATTTTCTTCCCAGCTATTCATTTCTATTTATTCAAGAACTGTGTAGGATCTGAAACAAAATTATGTCTGACTTTTCTCAGATATTTACGTCTTAAAAGTCCTTTAAGCTGACAGTTTAGTGCTGTAAACCACAAAACTTTTACATACTGTTCTTAAACGGAGTCATTTTGTCAAAACATTTCAATAAATGCTTACAGAAATGTGTCTACAATATATTAATCATTTCATAAATACGACCTTAACACGAAAGTTGATTAAAAATTAGAGAATTTGTCATATATATGCCAAATAAAAGAACTTTTGATATATGTAATTACAACTATTCTTAAGTAATTATTTAAAAATCTATATATCAGAAAATCAATGAAATATTAAAGAATGAGTATTATAAGTATATTGTGCCATTTTATTTGCAAATGCACCAACAAATATATTTTCATTTTTTATTATTAATCAATCCCAAGTTGATAAAAATAAAATTTACTGTGCAATTACTGTTTGTTATAATAAGTTAAAATCGCTATATTGTATTTTGGCATTGTGCTGCGGCAACCCTCGCATCTGTGGCTATTAAAAAATAATTTCGGATGACAGCCAGCAGTCAGCGCCGCGTCAAAAATCACAACAACAACAACAACAAAAATAAATAACAGGCAGAAAAAAGAATATGGCGAGAAGCGGATAATGAGCAGATCAGGCTTATACATACATATGCTCGGGGTGGGACGAATGCAAAGCAGCAGTTGCAGGCAACAACAATAACAACAAATACAATGGGAAACTACTTGAAACGGTACCAGGGGGAGGCAGTAAGAGAGAAGGCAAGGGAGAGGAGGGGAGAGGCCAGAGAGAGGTACTTGATGGACGAATCAGAGGCATGGTTCATTGACGTAGCAAATTGGAACTTCCTCTGGGATCGTCTCAGTCAGAAGTTGATGATGCTCATCATCATCATCATTGTGATGATTATGTAACTCCCAAAACGGAGCAAATAAATATGTTTTTTTTTTGTTGCTTTTTTGTTTTGTGTTACATCAGAGGCAGGTAAAACTGGGTAGCTGGGAACTGACACTGCGAACTGAGACGGGGAGTGAGCGGAAGTGCAGCAGAAGAGTATCTCACAGATACGCATATTAATGCCACTGATTGTGCCGCACTGATAGACCCAGCGACCAAGGCTACTTGAATTACATTTACATGGCACTCGTTCCGTTCGGTTCTGTTCCGTTCCGTTCCGCATTCATCTTCATCGTCATCGTCATCTTCATCTCAATCCCCCTGCCTGGTCCTCAGCTCTATTTCGGTTTCTGTCAACGTTTTGCCGCCCGCACCCAAAGCCGTCGACAATCCGTCAACCCGTCCTAAGCGCATTACGACAATGGAAATGCGAATGAAAATGAGAATGCGAGTGCGAGTGCGAATGAGACGATTCAGTATTTGGCATTCGGCATTCACTACTCAGTATTCATATTCATTCATAAAAATCTGAGGAGATCTTTGTGCAGTTTTTATTATGTCAGGCGGATGAGTTTGTTTACCTCACAGATATACGAGCAGATATGCAACAGCTATAGATACAGATACAGATACTGATGCAGATACGGGAAACAGATTGAGATACACATGCATATAATGTGCGAATTGTTGCAAGGAATGCCATTGAGTCTCTGAGCCCGGAGCTCGGCATTTCCCATCGCATCCCATCCAGGCGGCAGCAGGTCGTAAAAATCATCCGGCCACTTGCACATTTACTGTAAGTCTTTGACTACGTCTAGTGGAGAGGGATCAGGGGACAGGGAAGTCACATCATGGGGCTATCGGGGGGAGTACGCACATCAAAGTGGCGCCCTCAGTGCAACCACATGAAACGCAAAATGTCGAACATTGTTGCAGCTCCATTTGTAAACGAACAAACGAGCACATTAATATTAAGTTTAAGATTAAGTTAAGCATGATATCACGATGCTTTCATCATGAGAATCTTACAATGATTTTAGTCATTGATGATTTCATTATTTAATTTAATGCGAGTATTGTGCAAGTTTAAGGAATATTGTTTTATTTATTTACATATATTTATTATAAGATCATTACTATCCGCATCATTACTCATATACCAATTATATATTTATGTCACTTTTAATATTGATCTCAATTGCTCTATTGTTAGGCTAGTGTGTATGTACATTAATCATTTTATCTCCATAGTCGTATTATTTACGCATTTATGAAAAGTATGTACAAAGTAGCATGTGCAGTGAATCAATAAAGTTTGTTCGCTCTCAGTATAATAATTTGCAACTCTAAATTTCTTAGTTATTCTATAAAAAAAAATATTTTTATACACAAAATTTCGCAGCTTTTCGAAACTTTAACAATAAAATTGAAAAAAAAAAACTTTTTTTTTAAATTAATTTTTTCTAATCTAAGATAAAATACAAACTTTTTCTCGATTTCACTCATTTTGCTCCTTTTTTAAAATATTTTCATTTGTACAACGATGTCCTCCCTTATGGACCTTAAAAGAGTTGTGAACATTTTTAATGTTTTAAAAGCAAGGAATATTTATATCTTCAAATTAAGCTTGAAAATGTCGATTAACTTACGCAGTAGCCAAAAGTAAGTTTCTTACAATCCTCCCACTTCTAGCAACAATCCAGCCGAAGTCATTTACTAACGTGCAATTAATATTAGTCATTTTATTAAATTTCTAATATAATATCAATAATTCTAAGCAAGTGTCATTTTCAGTCTTTTTTGCCAGTCAATCAAAGCAACACTAGACGCATAGTTGCATGTTGCATGTGGCAAGTGTCATAGCTACCTGCTATGAAAGCACAGCTGTTGGAATCGTTAAATAATGAAATTGGCCCATTAATAAATACATTAAAAAAAAATGATAAAAAAAAGGGCCTGAGAGAGAAAAACATTCATAATATTTGGCGAGAGGCTTAAAAAAAATTATTTGACAGTCTTAATTAGTTTGTTACGGCCCATGGATACATCGGCTAACAACTGTTAAATGGTAAATGGAAATTGGTAGTATGATTGTATGGTAACTGGAAATTGGTAACTGGTAACTGGTAACTGATAAAGGGCAACATCCGTTTCCCATTTCACATGTGCATGTGGTGACCATTGTCGATTGGGCGATTGAACTTGTGCTGTGGTGCAGCAATTTGTGATCATTAAAACTGTTTCGCTGGGGAGTAAAAACGTTTACACACGGACTCGACCGAAAGTGTCATTCGGAGACGGAGACGGAGACAGATAGAGATATAGAGAGAGAGGGAGAGAGAGCCCAAGGGAGCTGCAGCTAACCCGAAAGTCTCGAACTCGGACTCGAAATGAAAACATGTGGGAAATGAGCAATAAAAACGCAGCCAGGAAATCGAAAGACAATAGAATTGCGGCGACCGGCGTCGTAATTGTTAGCGTTGGTCATGGTGAACCGTAACAACAGCAACTGTCAGCCATCATCATGAGATGGCCAACAGGGGAAAGGGAAGGGGAACGGGACTGCGACTGGGACCCCGAAACAACAACGACAAGTGTTGGCCAACACGTGCGTGGGAGCTGCACTTGGCCAGGCTCTAATTAAGGCTTAATACAGCGGGGCAAGCGACTTGCAACCTGCAACCCGCAACCTGCTGCAACAGCTGTCGTCGACAGACAGACGAGGCATATTCCCTCATCTCTCATTCTCTCTCAGTGTGTGTGTGTATTTACGTAGATTTATGTAAATTAGTTGACCCGCGTCCTCTTCAAAGGCGCAAATGATTCCCAGAAGGCAGCAAGAAGCAGAGGGGCTTGGCTTAAACCAAGGAACAACTCTTTCGCTTCTCTCCGCGTCTCATTTCATTGCATTGCATTTCATTTCATTCAAGTGAAAAGTGATTTTTATTTAATTTACATAGGCATGCATAGGACAACATAACAACAACAACACAACAGCAAACTGAGAAGTATTTGTGCAGGAATGCGCATTGCTTTATGACATTGTTGTAAACCCTTTTAGCACACACACAAACGGATCCTTTCTCCCTTTCACAACCAATCCATCTCGCCTCCAACCCCTTTCATCCATAAACAGACAGACAGACAGACTGACAGACAGACAGACAGACCACGTTGCTGACCACCCTGGCCACTGTTGATTTTTCGCGGTCTAATAAAACAGGCCGAGAAAAAGGTTTTCCTATTTCTTTTTTTTTTTTATTTCATTTTATTTTTGGGCCAGCCTCAAAGAGTTGAGGCTTCCACACGGTTTGTGGACCGTCACCGACGTCATCGCCACCGCCACCGCTGCCTTCGCCGCTTCGTGTTAAATGCTAAGAAAAATTAGTGCATTTTTCCATGGAAATCACGAAAATCTTTTGGTTTTTCAGCGGCATCCTTCAATGTCGGTCTGGCCTTTGTGCCCGGGGTGTGAGCATTTGCATAACGCCGCTAGTTAGTAGTTTCGTTTCAGTAGTTTCAGCTGTTTTAGCTTACTATCAAGAATTTCTGCCCCTACTTCCCCTGACTGCTGACTGATTCAATTTATTCGTAATCACCTCAGTCAGCTGTCAAGTGTTAGCATTTAATGCTCGAATATATGAATAGAATTTAGTTGCGAGTTGCCAAAAAACACTTGAGATATGTATGTACTTATTATAAGTAAAATGTTTCTCTCTCTCTCTTTGCATTTTTCTTTCCCTCTAGCATAGCATGACTCAATTTCGTTGCCTCTTCTAAGCATTTTACTAATATATGCTTCAATTAGCTACTAATTTGCTTATGAACTAATTTTGCATATTTCAATTGTTACTGCGACGTAGGGAAAGGCAAAAGGAAAATATAGAAAAAATTTAAAAGATAATGAGCAAATAAATTAAGTATACGCATTAAAACGAATCTAGCAGTTTTTCAACTTACATATATTACTAATATTTTTAAATAAAACAAGTTAGCTTTAACTTTAAAAATATCAATACCATCAATAAAATGATAATTTTAGAGATTATTTCAAAATCAATTACTCATTAACGAAAAAGAAGAGTCACGTCAATAACAATCATCTTTTAATATTTGACAAAAATATTTTACAAAAAATTCCAACCAAAACTGAATTTTTAAATAACAATTTAAACTTAAACATTTACACACTTCGATATCTGACGATTTTTCACATACCCCAACCAAGAGATAAGACTATTTTAAATACAATAGTATTTTATTTTTCAATTAAAAAAAAAGTTCTTATTTCATACAAAATTCATTTCAAAGCTTCTTTGGAAAACATACTTACATAAGTATTAAAAAAAAAGGAAAAACGATTGATGTAAATTTCAAAAATAATTCAAATAAGAATAGTTTTATACAATTTCATAATCTGTCGTTGTCGATAATATCTAGTTAAACAGTTTTAGTTTCGTTTTCGTACAATTATCAGATATCTTGCCCCAATGTGCGGCATACTCGTATGGGTGGGGGCTTGTCCAAATGGCACAGAGTGCCGATGACACACATTGAGCTTGGGCGGCAGGAAGGGAAGAGAAGGGAGGGGAAGGAAGGAGGGAGAAGGCTGTAGCCGATCAGGCCACCAGGGCGCAGCCAAAGTGCAAACAGAAAAATAAAAAAAACTGATAAGCTATCGGACGATGACAGGGCAAAGGCAAACGCGTGAGAAGCTACCAAGTAAGAGTTACTATAGTTAGTTGAAGTAGTTGAAAATGCGAGTACGAGTACGAGTTCGATAAAAGAGAGCTGGCAATGTTGAACGTAGCAAAGTTTATTTGAGGCATACCAAATTATGTACAATGCGGCCCAATGTGGCGACTCTGACTCTGACTGATGTTGATGTTGACTTGAGTGTGAGTGTGAGTGTGTATGTGAATGTGGTGGTGATTGTAAATGGGGATGCATGTGTATGCACTCTGTTCATGAGATGCTTGTGCTATAAACAGTCTACAACTTTGAGGTAAATGCTATGCTCGCTGGCGAGCAGCGCGAACTTGGTATCGAAGCTGATGTGCTCGACGGTTTTGTCACAAAACTCGACCCGATGCTGGCGCAGAAAGTAGATGAGTCCCAGTTTGATCTGTAGCTGGCCAATCTGCAGTCCAATGCAATTGTGCGGCCCGGCGCCAAATGGCAGATACGACATCGGCGTCTGATTTGATTTGTTCTCGGCACTAAATCGTTCCGGATCGAAGCGTTCCGGCTCAGGCCAATACTACATGGATCAGGAGAAATAAAATTAATTATTAGCAGCCGTTGGTGATAATTTGAGCTCAGTGTGGGGAAACGAGGGTCTTACCTTGGGATCGTGATGTATGGCCAGGTTGGAGATGAAGACGGGCATGCCGCGTCGGGCATAGCACTCGGCGTGCGGACGCAGCGAGTAGAAGCGCTTCTTGTTGATCGGGGTGCACTCTCGCTCCAGGAGCGGCACAATGGGATACATGCGCAGCGTTTCCTCCACGACCATGTCCAGGTATTTCATGCTTGCGATGAGCTCATAGCTCAGTCCCGGCCCAGCACTGTGCGATCCGTGGGCGGCTGCCACGGCGAAGGCGTGGCGTATCTCGCGCCGCAGACGCTCCTGCATGAGGGGTTGCTTGGCGAGCTCGTAGAGGGCAAAGGACATGGTTGCCGAGCAGGTCTCAATGCCCGCCACCTCAAAGCTGGCTGCCTGGGCGGCCAGAAAGTCTTGATGATGCGTAAAGTGCGACTTGTCCTGCTGCAGATCGGCCTCCTTCTTGAGCGTCAGCAGCATTTCAATGAGATCATTGCGCAGATCGCCGCCCCGTTCGCGCTCTTCGATCACTAGTTGAATGACCCGGCGCAGGAACTCGGTATGCGGCTCCGTGAACAGCTTCGACCGCATCAGCGGCACCAGCTTTGGCAGAAAGAATATCACAAAAAAGTCTATTATCCGGCGCACATTCGGCCGAAATATATCCTGACAATGTGAACCGATCTCTGATTGTGTGTTTCGCAAACTGTACGATCGGAGTCCAAACGCAATGCTAGCAATCATATCCGTGTTATAGAGATCGCAAACATCCTTGATGCTCACTGTGACACCCCTCGCCGCATCTCCGCGCCGCAGATCCCTCGTCAAACGCTTTAGATACCACTCGAGATCGCAGCCAATCTAAAGCACAAACGGCATTCAAATTAAATAAAATATACACTATGCTACAAAACTATAAAAATAAACTTAAGCTTTTAAAAATTAATAATTAATTGTAGTAAAGTTGAATGAATCACATTTTAATTGTAGACATAAAACCCAACCTTATCTCAGCTGAGCTACAAATGTACCTATGTATAAGTACACTCAGCACAATACTTATTCGTCCAAACGAAGTTTTAGATTATTTTTTCGTACATAAAGTACAGTTGACTTGTAAAAAATAATAATAATAAAAACAGAACAGATTTCAAGATCATAAACAAGAGCGTTAAAAACTGTAGAAATTAAGTAATTAAATAATTTTTGTTCGATTTTTCTAAATTTTCTTTCATGTTATAAAGAAACTTAGCGCTTCTTCAAAAACCTGACCTACAATAGCCGTTCAAGCGTAAAACTTTGTGTACGAATAAATGTTGCGGATACTGTATACATATATGTATTTAGAGATTTCGAATCATTTCTACGCATGTACATATGTACATATATACTCATATATACTCGTATTGGAACACGTGTCGATGGTATATTCAATTGACTAAAGTTTGTATTTGCTCTGTCAATATTCAAGTTAGTTGACATCATCGTATCATCATAAGTACATTTCACATAATATGATAATTAAAGTTCTATTTTGGCGTCTAACCGATTAGATGAAACTTGGAATAACTGCTTCTCTAAGTGGAGACCGAGTGAATTTATCTTTGTCATAGGATCATACTAAAAAATGTTAAAGATCTAAAATTTCCTATTAAAGCAATGCAAAAGCTGCTATTGTAACCAGTTTTTAAATTTGTATATTGCTTAAAATCAGATAAAAATGTATAGGGAATGAAATGGGTGCTCTGTCAAAATACTTTATTCGACCATTGTAAATGCCAACACTGTATTTCGGGATTTTTGTCTCATGATAATTCAATGGAGCGAGAGGGCACACAAAAAATAAAAGAGGCAAAAAATCTAATTGACATTCATAAATTGTATCGTTATTGATTCCACTCCATATTCTATTAAGCTTGAAGAGAATTCGCAGTGTATTTGACTTTGTTGCCCAGTGTATTGTTGTGAACTTACCTCCTCCATGAGTGAGAACATTTGCTTGATCTTGGCGCCCGTGAAGACCGGCGAGAGTCTTGTGCGAATCTCACGCCACTCGGGTTGCCGAGCGAAAAAGAGATTGAGAGAGCCCATTTTGTCGTGCCGCATATCGCATTTGGCAAAGCGATTGGAGAAGCTGACAAAATCCTCGACGAGAACGGTGCGCACCAGCTGCAGGTCGCGTATGAGCAGCGCCGGCTGGTGGAACAGATAGATGCCCACGACGGGCTCGTTGCGGAAACGCTCGTCAAAGTAGAATCGGCGCAGCTGCAGGGCAAACGATTCCTCGAGCTTGAGAACCTTCTTCAGGTTGCCAAGTATATGCGTCGGCTGCACGAACTTGACCCGGCGACGCTGCCAGTACACGTATGTGCGACGCGACCAGATGAACACCGCGGTCAGTATGGTGACAATGCCCAGCAGTATGTTCGTCGAGTACACCATGGTGAGGGAGCGAGACAGCTTGCAAGTGTGGCCAGAGAGCGAACACGACAGCGGCGACGGCGACGAAGAGAGTGGAGCGCGGAGAGCAGAGCGTGGGTGCGTATAAAAGTTCGTGCGCGAGAGCTTTTTTCAGCTGGCGGCTGTTGTTGCACTTTGTTGCAGTTGCACACTGTGCACACTGGAACCGTCGTGGCACGCTTGTGCCAAATACAAATAAATAAATACTTAACAAATTATATCACAATCAAGTTTTGGTCTGTGCGGCGGCCACGACGGCAACGACGACAACGGCGATGGTAATAAAAACAATGCGACGACAACGTCAACAACAGAATCGGGCAAGAAGAAGCAGCAACAGCAGCAGTAGCAGCAGCAGCAGCAGCAGCAGCAACAGAAGAATATCACACACAAAAAAACATATACATATACAGGGGCACACGAGCAGACGCACATATACAAACAGCCATTGGCACACACATGCATAGAATTGAGAATGGCGAGAACAAAAAAAAAACGCGCTAGCAAGCTCTACAAGCCGACGCAATGAACTGACGTGACGTCGACGCCACTGCTGTTTCAACGGGCCCCAAAACTTAAATTGTGAACACTGCGCGCAACGTTGACGCCGCCGCCGCCGCTCGCGATTATCAACAAAAGCAGAATACAAAGCAAAGCCAACGATTGACAGGCCACAACAACCGCAGCTGCCGTCGCAAACGCCCCCGTCATCATGATTAACCGCAAAGTATTCACGCTTCTCACGGGAAGGGGGCAACGACGGCGACGCCGCCGCTGAGATCTACTTACGCTCTCAAAGCGCAGTCTCGTCGAAACAAAAGCAAAAGAAACCGAGAGAACAGTAAAGCAAAATCTATGCTGGACTCAACACATGTGCACTGTACACTGTGCTGAATAATAAAACGTTTTCAATAATTAAGCAACCTATTTAATAATGAATGAAAAAATAATTTTTTTTTAATTTTCTTAATAAAATAAAAATCAGAATATAGCAGAATATAAAACGTTAAAGCTAATTTTATTTCTTAAATTCGCTCAAAAGAAATACTTGACACAATGACAGCTCACTTGATTTGATTAAATTTGACAATAAAGTCAACCAAAAAATAGCTATGAACATAACTAGATCAATAATATTGCATTTGTCCCACGGTGCGCAGCAGTCTCAACACGAATGCCGACCGCAAATAAAAGTGAATATTAAAAGCGAAATAACGATAGCGACAACAGCAGCAGCACCGATAGCAACTACTCCACGTGACAAAGCTGTTGACGAAAACAAACTGCGCTCCCAAGAACGAAGAGACACGAGTACGAGCGAGCAAGTAAGAGGCACGAAGAGAGTGAGAGAGATTTAAGCACCACAATATCGAAACTTTCAACTAAGCAGAGAGTGAGAGCCGCGTCTGGGTTTAAAAATAAACTCATGTTCGCTGTGGGTCGCCTGATGTTCTTATTACTGTTTGCGTTTTGTTTTCGTTTCTACTTTAGCAAATTCCTCTTTAATAATCAACCAGGGCGGGCAACTAAGCAGGCAAACAAGAAAGCAAGCACAACACAACACTTGCCGCCAGGGCTGCGCTCGCTGTCTGCTGTGCAACGTTGAACGTTGAAAGCCCGCGCAAATTGAATTCTTTTGGCAAACGCAAACGCAAAGCTGCTGGAGCCAACTAAACTCAACAAATCGCTTACCAATTGTTGAACAAATTGCTGCAGACAGACGCAACGCTTTGTCGAGAGCAGGAAAAAGGAAACTCCATTTACAACAATTGACAGAAATTTGCACTTGTGTGTAAAACTTTCACGTTCACCAGTTGGTGCCTTTGTCAATGCCCTGTAACGGAAGTGCAGACTCTCGACTATTTCATTTGGTTTGCATAATATTAACCCATAATATTGTAAGTATCCATAAGTTGATCACTGTAATAGCATTACAAATGTCTACATAGAAAATCTAATTTCAAATTCAAGTTTAAAATTGTTGATGTTAAGTAGTTATTCAAGAATAAATTGTTAAATTAAGACTATGTTTATGCAGTTAAACTTTTTAAAAACAATCAAAAGAGACTCAAATATTTGAATCAAGTAAAATGATAGAAAAAACTTGATTGAAAATTTTTAAAAATTATTAAACTTTTGACACCGTTTTTTTTTTTGAGCGAAATAATTGAGGATTTTTATATTATTGTTAAATAATACATTTATATGTATATACATATGTATATATACTACGTTTGTATTTATGTACATACTGCATATCTAATTGCAGCCAATAATTGTCACAAGCCACTATTAAAGGGTGTGCCAAATTCGTTACACACGTCGAGCAAGAGGAAAATTGAACCGTTTTCTTTCCTTTGTGGATAGACAACAAGCGAAGCAAGTTACAGTTACAAATGTGCAACATTTCCGGTTGCTTCAGTTTGGGATACCAAAATCTGTTGGCCACAGTGATGGGCTGAGAGCGGGTTATGTGGGCACATCGACGGACGGATGGTCGATTGAACTGGCAGGGCGAGGGATAGATGATGTACTGGCCCAGGGGCGGTGGCATTCGCCTTGCTTTGATTAAATTTCACGCACGACCGCATGGCAAGGGTTGGGACTCGACGACAGTGTGGGAAGCTTTGACTACGAATTGGAATTGAAAATGGAGATGGAGGTGGAAATGGAAATGGGATAGATACTCGCAGATAGATTGATATATACGTAGATAGTTAGTTAGATACAAGACCTAAGCTGAGCTGCAGTTCGATTTGCATTCGTCTCCTTCTTCTTCGCGCAAAGTGTTTGCCATTCAGCTCAATGGCTCGTCGACCCGACCCCCTTACCCCTAGTGCAACTACCCCACCCGCCCATCAGATTGTGTCGCGTCCCGTCACGTGTAGCGCAGTGTAGCCGGTGATGTGTCAATAATCGGCGTTGCTTATGCACACAACGGCTCTACAAACACGGCTCTCACTTGTCGTGCGGTGGAGTGGATGGGTGGTGGGGAGGTGAGGTGAGGTGGATTCGTCAGTGGAAGGGGTAGGACAGCATCTCCCCCCTCTGTGTCAGTTTAGGCAGCATCATCATTCAGCCTAGCTGCACTTGGCTCGCGCAGTACAAATCAAAGCCGTCTCAATAAGCAAACAACATGCGCATTTTCAGCCCAAAACCCAATTCACATGACACAAGGAACCCACAGGATTCACCAGGATCTTTGTGCCATTTAGTTTTGGCTGCGACTTTGTTTTGATTCCATTTATGCTGTTGACACTAGAAATCTTTTAATTATTGTCACGCATTGTGCGCGTTCCTCCCCCTGGTGCTCATCCACCCCCCACCCCCTGCTTTTCCCATCATCTTCAGCCCCATTGCCAAATACGACTATTGAATAGCCCCGTAGTCTGCCTTTCCCCGTATTCCTTTCCTTCTTTCGTCGTAGTTCAGTAGTTTTTTGTGTCTCGTTGTTGACATTTTGGTTTCCCGTGCGCTCGCTTGTGGGAGTTGCGTCAGGTGGCAACACTTAAACGCCCTAACGCCTCCAAAGAGCTTTTCCAGTTCTCCATAATGATGACGATGATTACGATGGGCCAGGGAATTCGGGGTGGTAAGATTGTAGTTACATTAATTTGTGCCCTTGCTGCATGAGAAGGATGATTTAAATTTAAATAATCAAACAATTCCTTCTGAGCCGCAGTTGCGGGTTGAATTCAAAAATGAAGAATAATGAAAAGAAGAAATAGAACTAAAGCTCTGAAGCAAAGAACGTCAAATTATCTTGATGGACGTATTATGGCATACAGTAAGAAAATATACATTATACTTTAAAAATTTTATTTAAAAAATGTTAATATTATTATTATATTTAATTGTCTATTAGTGTTAATATATCAAATTTTAATTATAAACTCTTATCAGGGGTATAACGAATATAAAAATTTATCCCATCTATATTAAACAGGTCTTTAAAAATATTAATTTTTGTAAAATATGTAGCATAGTTTTAAGAATATGTATATTTTTCCTAGGGTATTAAAATACAATACAATATTTTAATATAACACAATTTTTTTTTTGTATTTATCTAGGATAAATAAATAATTTTTTTGTATTTAAATTTAAAAGAGAATTAGAATCTTAACAGGTATTTAAGGATGTTTCAACATTGAAATACCGTATATGCTTTACTGTTTTTTGAATTTGTTTACCCAAAATATTATAATTATGTGTTGTGTATTTGAAATACTCCATAAATTAGCAGCTTATACATAAAATGATGTAAAGGTATTCTTCTCTGTTGGTCAAAGGGGCTCCGCACCTGCATCTCTAGAGGACCTTGCATGATTGCACATACTTACATATACATATGTGTATGTGAGGAAGCGCAAGTCCAGTTCGTAATCTTGGCTAAATTCATTACGGCAACAATAGAGCACATGTGTGTGTGTGTGTTTGAGAGAGTGTGTGAGTGTGCTATGATTAAGATTGAGATTGAGATTCCGTTGGGCCTATTGATGTCGATGTCGGAACGGGAAAGGACGGAATATGTTTGAGATAAAGTGCGCAAAATAGATGCGTAATTTGACGTTAATGTTACGCTAATAATAATCTGTCAGCTCGCATTAGCCATGGCCCATGCTAAGGCAAACAGACATGGGAGATTGCAAAGATTTGCTACCTAGAGCGATGCCTCATCCTGGAACTCACTCAGGCAGCTGATCTCTATCTAATGTGTGTGTGTGTGCGAATGGGCAAGTGTGTGTGCATCGATTGCTATTAAAATGCGAATACATTTCATAATGTGCTTAGGCCCTATGTATGAGGCGACGTAACGACCTTACGATGTTACCATCTTGCCGGCTACAGTTGATCTTGGAACGGTAGACCGGTAACTCGGTAGTTCGGTAGCTCGTCAGTTCGGTAGTGTCTTGGGTCCGGTGTATTTTCTATTGTTGTGCTTGCCATTTTGACGGGTTTCGATTACGTTTCGTTCCTCTTGTGTCATGTTCTTTGTGTGTTTATTATTGGAGTTGCTCTGTCATGTGTGTAATCCACTCTGCTCGTTGCTCAAAGTTAAATGATGCGCGCCTAACTTGAGCAATTTTCCAGAGGACGACCGAGCAGACCAAAGAGACCGAGACCGAGACCGAGACCGATACTGAGTTACAATTTTCTTTTTCTTCTGTTTTTTTTTATCCATTTTCAGACACGCCTCGACGGCTGATGAAAGCAAATTGCATGAACAAATAGAGAGCAGTCCAGAAAAAATAAAAAAACAAAACAAAATAAAATGCATTGCAATTATGGATGTAAGTAGAGTCCCAGTGGGTGAATTGGCCGAATTGCGGCTCCCAGGGGAAAGCTGCAGTCTCTTGCCCTGAAATGTATGTAAATGCCATTTGGGCCTTGACTACAGGGTGTCATCAACTCGTATAATATGGCTACCAGGCTGGTCGTAAAGTCAAAGCCCAACAAATGCAAAGTCAAAACGCAGAGAAAGTGTTTTCCACAACCTTAAATGGAACTCAAAACAGCGCTCGCACCTTCTCGGAAAATGCTGGAAACTAAAAAAAGAACTACAAAAATATAACAATTACAATCGAAAGACCGAAGAACTATTGTCAGGATAGCGAAGGATCTTCTTTGGGCTGCTCTAAAAACCTAGAAATCTAAATAGTTCGGATCAGTTCAGTTCAGGAGAAGAGTTGGGCAAAAAACGACGACGAGGACAAAAAACGAGGAAGCATTGACACAAGAACGAGCACAACATAAAATGCATTTCCGAGTATTAACAGTAGGTTAGGTAGTGCCGCCTTAACCCGTTACTGCCGCACAATTGCAAATTGTAAATGTTTCTGTGCGATTGCTCGCTTGAAGGGGTTAAAAAATGCGCCCTTTTTTTAACGCTCGTAAAACAATAAAGCCATAAACCTCGGAACGACATAAATTAGAAGATGTGGAACACAGTGCACAGTGCCGAAGGACGGAGCATTCCAGGACGAAGGGTTAAAAAGTGCACGAATTACTTTTTTGTGTGTTTTTTTGTGTTTTTCTCTCGTTTTTTTTTTTACTGGCATTTTTTTTACGTAGTTCAGCGAGTTTTTGGTAATTGTTTAAGGTTTTACAACTCGGTCAGCGAATGGGTTAAAGCAATGCTAATTTCGACAAAATACTTCGCGGAATTCAACGCCTTTACGCGGAACTTGTAAAAAGTGCATCCCACAGGGTAAATGGAACACGACTTTTTCTGGCTTTACTTTTTTCTCTTCAAATTTAGTTAATTTTTTCAGTTTTCAGTTTTCAGTTGTGACTGCTGCGGCGGAAAAATCAACTTGAACGTCTGCTTAACATAAAGGAGCAATTAACGTTAACCCCTTTGTGCCGGTGGCTGACATTCCGAAAGGCAACCGCCGCAACAGCCGATGCCGCCTTTGAGTTGGCCAATAAAACTGTCGCATAAGTTAGAAATTTCGTTGCGCCTCCAAACAATGGAAATTATACATTTTAATTAGCCCGAGTCTCGAGGCTCGAGGTCTAAAACTCCGATCAAAATTGATGTCTTAACCTGCTGCTGCCGTTGCTCTTCACTTCATATTATTATTTTTCTGTTTCTCACTGCTCACTTCTCTTCAATTAATTGAGTTCTCAGGGCTCCTCAACTTCTTCAACTCCAACTCCGAAGACTCGAACCCAGGGATTGTGCGCCATGTGTTGCATCCGAAGCCGCTCAACATTTTTATGAGCCTTAACAAATTTGTACAAATTGTTTCGTTTGTTGTTGCTATATTTATCCGCTGTCTGTTGACCAAATTGGACCACAGCGGTTCGGGCCCCAGCGATTCCATGCACCATTCAGCTTAATCGGGGACTAATATGGGAAAACGCATACAAAACAACAACAAGTGGAAAAGTGTTAATGACTATTAAGATTGCAGATACCTAATAATCTCTTTCTACAACAGAGTTTAGGTACTATTAGATGTTTTTACGAATCAATTCCCGTTGTTATAAAATGTACATATGATGCCTGCACAATTCCAATCCCAACAATCAGTTTTACAAGTAAAAATGCTTTGTAGTTCAATACTTTTTAAAATTTTGATTATTATAATCAAGTTTTTATTTTTGAAATATATAGTATTTGATATAAATGCAAAAATGTGTGTCAGAAATGTACAGAAATACAAGCAAGTTTCAACACAAAATAAAAAAGCTTGGAGAAAAAAAATAAAATAAAAGTTGAAGTCCTTTGCTTCTATCAGATGATATCAGAAATGACTGAATAATTAATTCTCTACATTTTTGCAAAGCTAACCGTATTTTACGAGTGTTTGATGTTGAAATATTTAAAAAAAGGCTTTATCTTTCAGTACAAAATATAAAAATATATATATTTTTAGCTTCTAATATTAAAAGAGTGAATGCAAAATAAAAGTTTGTTTAAGAAAAAGAGAAGACAATTTAAACAATACGGATCTTGGAGATAAAAAATTATTTGTTTGCCATCCCATTTATTCTTTGGCTTACCAGAGGCAAGTGCTAAGAATGTAATCGTTACACAGATACATCAACACACATTTACTTACCATATGTGTGTGTATGTGTGTGTATGAAGTTGCCATTAAATTGAGTTGATAAACAATCTCTCTTTGCAGTGCTCGCATCAACAACAGTTGGGGATTCTGTGGAAGCGAGAAGGGGAAAGGAAGTGTCTTTGGCTAGGGGAAAGACAACGGAGAGGGGTAAGTGGGAGTAAGGGGAGTAAGGGGAGCACTAGACTCAATCAACATGTCGTGGCCATGTCTAAACTGAACAAAGCCGCCTGGCCAACATTTGGCCACAAGTGCAAGCCCGCAAAACTGCAGTTTTGCAGCAGTCGAAAAGTGCAACAGAGCAGACAGAGAGTGAAGGAGTCCAGGACCAAAATTGCAACCGTAAATGCAGCTAAGTGTGTGCTGGGAATCACACAAAATGGGGAAGTGGCAATGGCAGTGGCAGTGGCAGTGGAAGCGGAAGATGGCCAGGAGGAGCAGCAACAACCAACAATGTTTGCTTTAACTGTGTATAGTAAGTCTGCCAACTGCCAGGCGACTCTAGACAGGAGTAGAGGGACTGTAGTTGCCAATCTTCTCACTTGCGACTGATTAATGACAACACTGTCGTGACCTTGTGTTATCCTGGCTGTTAAGTGTTAGCTGTGTGTGGCTGTGTTTGTTGGTTGTGTCCTTTGGGCATTTCAGTTGCATTCTCGCATCTTAATTAAGCAGACGCCTTAATGCAGCCGTTGTCATTGCAGTGAGAAGCCAATTTTTTTGTTTGTTAATAAAATCAATTTCGGAATATAAATTTTAAATTGCCACCTCCACCTCCGTTATCACCACCACCCAACTGGCAACAGAATCCGACGCCAATTTCGTGGTCGTGTCAGCAGCAGCGCTTTGCTCGTCGCTTGGGTGCCACATATTAATTCCAGTTTCGCACTCTCGCAGGACATGCCGTAAATAGTTGTTCACCTCCTTGCAGCCCCCAATTCCCCTTCCCAGTCTCCCTCCTCCCTCGCTGCCACCCCTTTTGGCTGCCGTTACGCGCTGCTTTTGCATTTATTAATAATTATAATGTCTGCGCTTGTCGTACATGCAGTCGACGGGTCTCCACTGGGTTTTGAGCGGGGTCTGGACGGGGTCTGAGTCTGGGCTTGGCTGCAGCATGGCATTCATAAATCGCAGCTCATTTCGGCGTGGCCACGGAATGCACACGCATAATTATTTCAACATGCAGTTTGCACTCCGGTGGACGACGTGAATGTGAACGTGGAACGTGGAACGTGGAACCCCGTCCTGGCATGCCCCCAGTGGGTGTCTGGGCGACTAGGAGATTGGGTGTAGATGTGGCTGAGGCTGTGGACCTCAACCTGGCCATGGACCTGGCAGCGAGGGCGGGTTTGAATCTACTTGGAAATGGCGCAGAATGTGGAGCCATGGAATGCGCTTCTAGGGGCGAATCAACACATGACTTTCACAAATGCTCTCATGTATTTTCTATTGCTGTATATTTCTGAAACTTGGTTTCACGAAACACTCATAGAATTCATATTTTGTGCTCTGATTATCAAACTTTAAGTCAGGGACGGCAAATAAGAGTTATGAGAAACTGGATAAACTTTTATTTTAAATTTGTATTTAAAAATTTTAAAATAAAAGTTATTTTTAAATTTTTAATTTAAAAATTAGAAATAAAAGTTATTGTTAAATTTTTATAAGCAAAAATTGTTTTTCAATTTTAATTATAAAAATTGAACGTTAGAATTATTCTTCAATTTGTATTATAAAAGTTGAAAAATAAAAATTGAGTGCAAATGTCTTTTGAACCGGAAGGTGTATTTTATTCACAGGGGGGTTGGTGAGGGGTCCGACTCTCTTTAGCTATGACTTTGTATATACATGTCACTGTTGCAAATACGCCTTTCAATTTAAAAAACATTTACAGTCAATTCTTATTTTCAACTTTAATAATAAAAGTTGAAAAATAATTTTTATATTCTATTTTTATAGAACAACTTAAAAAATAACTTTTATTTTCAATTGCTAGAGTAAGGATTGAAAATAGGAGTTTTATTATAATTTTTAAGTAAAAAAAAATTTTAGTTGTTATTTTATAATTTTTTTTATTTAAATCGAAAAATAAGAGTTTTCACTTAATTTTTTTGATAAAAATCAACAAATAACTTTTATTTAAAAATTTAAATTTTAAAAATTATAATCGTTACAATCCCTGCTTCAAGTTCAAAAATTAAAAAAAAATACTTAATTTATATTTCTTATTTTTTGAAATTCTATTATGTACATATAATAATCAGGAGAAGATTCTGTTATTTTTGTTTTGCATCTATTTTTTTTTTATAAAATAAAGCTAATTAAGAAAGAGCATCGCGTTATTTACATTTTACACAAATAGAATCAATTGAAAAAAATGGCAAAAATAAACTTTACTTGGAACAATCCAACGTGGAGCATAGGATAGTTCTGGAAAGTGCAGGACCATAAAGTTAGCATTATGTTCATGTGAAACTATCCTATAATGTTTTGGTTGTCATTGTCATTGTTGTTGTTTTAGTTATTGTTGTTGTTGCCAGCATCCTTTAGCTTTTGAGTAGCGAATTGTGGGGCCATCAACTCTTGGGGTTAACCAGATTTCTCATTTGAATGCAAATGCAGAAGCCGCCATTGACTATAATAAAACTTTGCATAAGAAGGAACAACACACACACAGATACACACACACACACACACACATAAAGACAGCTGATGTTGTCTTTAGACTGTTAAGTTGCTGTTCGTACCATCTCAGACTGTTATTGTTCTCTCGCTTTCTCGCTTGGTTGTGTGTTGCCAATTACGGGACGCCCGGCGCCCAATGCCCGATTTATACCGTTACAGTGTAACCAATTCTCCATGGTTGCGCAATAACTGCAAATTTAATTTTGCAATTTCGCGCCTTGCCCCGCCCCAGCCCTCTGTGCCTCCTGGTCCGCCAAGTCCCGTTGCCTGCCCCTCGTCAAGGCAACAAGGCATCATCAAAGTTCTCCCTGTGTCGCACCCCGTCAAAGAACTTCCTACTTTTTCCCAGGCGTACATAAAAATCTTTCACACAGACACAGACACACACACCTAATCTGAGTGTGTGTGTGCTATAAATTTGAAAATAAATTGGCAAAATGTTCTAAAGCCGTGAAAGCCTCAAAAAGCATTGCAAAATTAGCTGCAAGTTCATCGCGAAGTTGCCCAAACAATTTTCCGGCATTTGGGACTCGCAATTTCCCGGTTTGTTCGGCTTTTCGTTTTAATTTTTTTATTTTTCTTGTGTCGCTTTGGTGTCGACTCTTGGGCGTCTTTAGCAAATTGAGATTTGCTTAATTATTTTGTTGTACTCGTACATAGGAAATATCTAGAGAAGGATATTGATGGAAATTCTTTACTCTCCTGTGGGTATTAAATTAAGTTCTGTTACTATACGTCCAAATTAAATGAATTTAAAACTATTGTAGAGGGAAATTTTTCCAAGATTGAGAGAAAAGCTAAAGGTACTACAACTCATGCTTTCTATGAATGTTAAGACTTAAACTCTAAGATATCATTAATATCTAGTTTATTTTGCATAGATTTCGTGTGTACTGTACTTATCTTGAAAATAATCAGAAAATAATTTATATATAGTATTTAAGCGAAAATTATGATCACATGTAATCCTTATTAATGAATCTTATTTTGTTTTTAATCAAATTAAAATCTCATTAAATCAAAGGGTACGGGTAGGACATTTTCCCAATATTATTGCATGTTCTTTTACTTAACTATACCATAAATGTTCAATTATAACTTATATTTATTTTATTAAAAATAAAAAAATAGGATTTTGTATTACATATACAAATAATGTAATTAAAATAGATATGTTAATAAATGTAAATGCGGGAAATAGTAAAATTTGAAATAAGTAAGATTATGAGATGATAAACAATTTTTGAGGAATTGACAAGAAACTGTGAAGTTTACAAACAAATCGATCTCAATGGTTGATGCTTTACTGCTGGTCTATGTATGAATGCCCAAAGTAAAGTCTCGATGGAAATGCGTTATGCAATAAGGTTCAGGATCAGAGTCAAAATCAAGTACAGATCCAGAATCATTACGTAGGTTGTCAGTGTGAAGGCCACACAAAGTGAATCGCTAAAATTGCCACCAAAAAGCAATTGTGGAGAGGAAAGCTCCATTTCAGGTTATCCGCGAATTTCAATCAGTCCCGCGATATTTAACAAAGTGAAACAAGCTGCTGTTGCCAGTAAATATAAATGGCTGTTTCTTTAAGGGAAATAAAAATAAATAAACACAAAGGGCATACGTGATACGAGTATGGAGTAAAAGATGAGATAAGCGTGCTGCCTGTCTGTCTGTCTGCCTCATGGGGCAGAGTGGGAGTCGACACGTTATCATTGTGGCCCGTGTCACTGGGCTAACAACGGCAACAACCAAAATAACAAGAGCAACAACAACACGTGTGGCATTTAAAGACGCGACTCGAGTCGATTGAGTGGAAAATGGAAAGAGTTGAGAAATTTGCCATAGGAAATCCACTTAGGCTCGTTTGACAAAACTACTCGTCAAGAGGTGTACACTCTACCAAAAGGGGGTGGGGAATGGGGAGTGGGGGTGGGGGATGGAGGGTGGAGGGATCCTGTTGTGACGCAGCTGGCGCGCGTGAGCATTTAAAGATTTATGGCATCTTTTACGTGGCAGCTTCAACTCTTCTTCTTTTCGGGGGCGAGTGAAGAGTTACGGCAGAAGAAAATCTCATCAAATTTATTTAAATGCACATAAATCTTGCAAACAGCTGCACATATGTATCTACAGCTACAGCTACAGATACAGATACTAAGATATTGGATCTTTAGCTAAAACAGATGCATAGTTACAATTTGCCCGCTTAAGCGCATTGTAAACAATTATATTATGGGGCCTGCCAACTAACCATTAAAAACTTTAACCATTGGCGCCACTTTCTGATAATAAACAATGCCCAGATACAACAAATATTTAGTGTGTGTGTGTGTTTGTGTGTATCTCTTGGATACATTTCCATCCATGTGCTGAATGCTTTGGCATTCGGTTTTGTTTATGCATTCGCTGGCGTGAGAAATTTGCTCGTGGCCACGCCTTCGACCAGCGGCCATAAAAGCTGCTGCCATAAACAAATCAAACACAACAACAACAACGGACACACACACACACACACAACACACATGCACACAACACACTCGCAACATTTTCAAACAAATTGCCAAAAGGAAAATATTTGGTTTTCTGGTCATGGCGAAAAGAGTGAGGCGCCAACGAGATTCGAGATTCGAGAATTGTTGGATTGATAGACGGAGCACCTCATGGAGGCAAGTTGCAATATATATTGGGGAGTCGAGAAATTATCCCAATCCAATGAATCGGGCCATGGAGCTTCTTGTCCGCTACCCGAACAATTTTATTAAAACATTTTTATGGCGTTGCGTTTTTATAGTCAGTAAAACGGCAGCACGAAAAGCAAAACAGAAACGCAACAAAAACCAAACAGAACAAAAAGAAAAACAAATCAAATTGAAAAAAAAGAGCGATAACGTAACAAGCCAGCAAATAAAGAAAACTCAAAAGTAGTATGAATACCTAAAAAAATAAATAGTTCTTTAGATAATAATCAAATATTTTCAAAATTGTAGTTGTATAATCATAGAAGCTTATATTTTTAATAAGTTGCATTTTAATTTTTAAAGCCGATGCTCTGTTTATTTTTATTAATCGCTAAGTGAACACAGTAATATATTTTGTTCAGAGAAAGCGATTGTCCATTATTGTCAATCTCCAACTTTTTGATTAAATATACAGGAAAGGATTTAAGCTCAAAAAAGATAAGTGTTCATTGTAAATTTTGATTGCATTGCCTATACCTTAAGTTTGGAATGAAGTTTAAGTCAAGTTTCTCTTTATCTGTTAAGTCTTTGTATCTTAACAGTTTTATTGAAGATTTGAATTTTTTTTCTGATTTTTATAATTAACCAAACTTAATTTAATATTTTATTAAAAATATTTAAAATATCTTGATATAATTGTTTATTTAGTTTAATGCTTTAAACTTTTTGCTAGAGAAAGAAACTTAAAATATACTCATAGAAGAAGTAGAGATAATGATAATCGACTTAAGCATTCTCGGCCAGAACACTTGTATCTTTGTTAAATGCTCTTCATGGGTACAGAGTATAAAATGTTGTTCCGATTATTATCCAATTTTCAAGAACTTTTGATTATTTCAAAATAATGTAACCAAAAGTAAATACTGCAATTGTACTGCGTTGTATTTGAATTTCAGTCATTATTTTGCTGCTTTAAAAGCGTCGCGTCTCTCACTGATTGACAAAGTTGTGATACTTGTCGAGGGAAGAAACAACATTGAGCCACAAAAGATTTTGGGGAGGTGGAGGTGGAGGTATAGAGACGGAGACGGGCACCCTTTTATATTGCAATGAGGCTACGCAGGGCACATCAAAAGTATCTGGGATGTACTTGTGTTTAGTGTGTAGCTGGGCTAAAAGTTTGCGAATTGAATTCGCCACACGACTATGCCACACGCGGCTCACCAAATTTCGCACAATTTTGCGTGCGAAGCGGCCGTGTAATGATGCCATGTGGCATGAGCGATGGAAGCGGCAAGGCGGTGTGGGTGTGGGTTGGAGGAGGCGTGGCAGTGTCAAAGCATGTCAAAGTACCGCATACGAGACGCTTGGGGGTGCAATGTGTGTGCGGCGCCTTTGCAATGAGCCCAATAAAGTCAACATGAGGTCTGCGTCTGCAGGAGGAAATCGAGATGGAAATGGCAATGGAAATGACAATGGAAGGGGCAAGTGCAGAAGGAGGTAAGGGACTGGCGACTAAGCACGACACGCACAACGCCCGGAAAGGGGCAGACAATGAAGCAAGCGGCACGCCCTCAGCCAGTCAGTGGCAAACTTCGATCCCCACACACACACACACACGCACGCACACACACACACACATACACTCTTATAGCGTACTCCCCAAACGCAATTCAATTCAACTATTACAGTACCCATTGTGTGCGCCTGATTTTTGATTATCGTGTGCCAAGCGTCAGAAGAGCCACAAGAGTCACGTCATGGCCCTTGGGTGGCTTGGGCTGTGGCTTAATCGAAGATGCCTTTAGCGGGAGACAGAAGCAGCATTGAGTTCTGTGTGTGTGGCATCATCAAAGTCAATTGTGTGGAAAACTGGCAAGAAGAAAGCGCGTAAAACATATTACGCAGATTGTATTGATTTCTTATTATTTTGTCGCGACGCGTCGCCCGTCGTTTGTTGCTTGCCACATGCCACATGCCTCTTGCCGCTTGTCGTTTACCGTTTGACGCTTAGATTTATGGGCCAAGACGATTGCTTCAAAAAAAAGAAAATAATTCAGTCGACGATCCAGACAAAACACTCAATGTGGGTTTATGAGCGGATTGTGGATGTGGTTGCGGCTTCTTGCCCTATAAGGACATATACGAGTATCTACTTGTAAGTAGCTATTATGCAACATACCGTGAATTGAGTAGATTGCTCAGCAGCGTGGCTTGAATCCACTTAGCATCAGCGACGGATAAACAAGCTTCATCAAATGCAAGAGATAAACCTCTGAATGACATCGTTTAAGGAATGAGAGACGGAAGATTTCACTTGGTATTATTTGAATCTATACGTATTTTAAATTTTTGGGTATTTTTCTCTCTGCTTTTAATAATAATTTTGAATTATATTTGAAATAAACTCTTGTTTGGGTGTCATTAACTGCCAATATATTAACAAATATATATTTGTAGTAAGCTAAATAATTGATTTGAGAAAATAATATATTTACACATATATAAAAGAAAAACTGTACCATAGCTTTTTACTTTTATTCATTTTTATTCATGATTCTAAGAATTTAAAAAATATACCAATAAATTTATTAAGCAAATTTAATATTTTATTATTTAAATTGTGAGTTCAAGTGTGCATTTTTCAATATCTAACTTTAGATATCTTATAAGGTTAACAAATAAATCTAATGAATGTTAGAAGAATTAATGGTAATGTGCTTAATACTTTTAACGAGATGAAAGTTTATTTGGCACGCCAAAGATTTAATATTCGTAAAGTGTTCTGTCAGTTTTTCTAGATTAAGTTTTTAAAATTTCAGTCTATGATTTTTGTGGACTCTATTTTAAATTTGATGAGCGATGTTTTTGATTCAATGTTTTTTCAAATACTAAACCAAATTTTACTTTATTGCATAGTTCTGTTTTTTCGAAGAAATCTTTCGTAGCCCGCTTTGAGGAGTAATTTTTGTATTAAGCATGACTTATAGTTCAATATGAAAGTGCGTTGAAATTGCAACTTATTCAATGCGGCCAAATATTCTTCAAATGTAATTAATACCTTTAAAATAGAGAATATTAAAAAAAAAAAAATTAAAATTATTTATTACTCAAAGAAAACTTAATTTGAGAAATTTGAGATTACAATCTCATTTTAATTCTGGCTTGATTCAACGAATCTTTTTTTGTAATTTCATTAGAGTTCCTTCCTTCGTCTCCTTTCTCGCTCCCCTTTCTGGCAGTTGACTACGCACATGCCAAAAATCAACAACAACAACAACAGCAACAACAACAATAGCAACACCAACAACAAGAGCAAAGCGAAGCCGAAATGAATACCAAACGAGAAACCAAAAAAAAAAGTAAAACAGAAAAAACCATTTTGGCCAAAGACGCGCGGTGCGCATTGCAACCCGCAGATTGCCACGGTTCCCCTTCCCCTTTCCCATCCCTTTGCACGTTCCCTTCTCCTTCTCCAGCTCCTTCTGCTGCTCCGTGTGCTCATCATTCTTCGCTTGATGATTTTGTATTTTTGTAACAGCCGCAGCAGCAACAACAACAATTAATAACAGCAACTTTGCTAGTCGCCATTTTGTTCATTACTCTCGCGAGAGAATGTGTGTGTGTGTGTGCGAGAGTGTGAGTGTGTTTGTATACAAAAGTAGCCAGCGCTCACCCCAAAAAAAAACATGAAGAAAAATAAAAACGCGCGTCCCGCTTCGATTTCATTTAGCGGTGTTGTTGCTGTTGTTGTTGTTGTGCGGCTCTTGAAGAGCTCGTCCTAACAAGCATAAACCACCGCGCGGCTCTCACGCTGAGTTCAACACTCACATGCATATGTGAGCTGCACGCGAGTATGCGAGTATGCCTGTGTGTGTGTGTAATGGAGAGGAAGCAGGAGAGGGAGCGGCAGAAAGAGATGAAGAGTGTGAGTGAGTGTGTGGAAGGCGGCGCGTTTTTGGTTGGTGACGGCGTGCCACAGATGATCATCAACAACAACAACAACAATATCAAGAGCATCACCAGCCTTCGTCAGTGGTGGTGGTGGTGGTGCTGCTGCTGCTGCTGCTGATGGTGGTGGTGGTGGTGCTGCTTATATTCGTATTCGTTGTGGTGGTAGTAGTTGCCGCGTGTCATTATGCATTTGTATGTGTTTGTATGTGCATGTGCCTGATTGTACTGATAATGATAGACAGGCGCAAAAGCAGGGGCAGAGGAAGAGGAAGAGCCCGAAGGGGACACTTCATAAATTACAAGAATTAAATACTATACATACAATATGTAAAATATGAGTACGTACTGCAGTGGTATTATAGACTTCTTCGTACTACATAAAATTCGACTGAGTCACTTTTAGCTTCAGTTTTATTTTGTTAATTTGTGTAAATATTAAGAGTAGTATCTAAACTATTTGCAAGTAAGTCATTTTTAATACAAATATTTTGAGTTTTTATACCCGTCACTTACAAAATAAAAAAAATAAAAGGGGATATTGTATTTGTTGCAAAGTAAGTAACAGGGAGAAGGAAGCAACTCCGACCCTATAAAGTGTATATATTCTTGATCAGCATCAACAGCCGAGTTGATCAATTGATTGGACAAATAGAATGTTGGTAATGGCTGTTTTAAGTTTCAAGCAAAATAAATGCCTATAAGTACGCAATAAAAATATTTTAAGCGCATTTAAATAAGTAACGGGTATCCTATAGTTGGGAGCTCGACTATAGCCTTTTCCACTTGTTTTTTTTTGCATTTATATCTTTAAATTAAAACTACATTTCTATTTAAAAAATTGATAGCAACAAATTAAAAAGTAACATAATTATTATAAGCAAGAAAATGTTGACTTCCTTTATAATTTTAATATTGAATGTATAATTAAATAATAGTAAACTATTTTGGAATGTTCCATCTTCGCAATCTTCTATCGATTTGTAGTTAAACTTTCTTCAACTACGACATTTAATTTTAGATAACTAATCATATCTCGTATCTAGTAAATGTAAATAACTTATGAATGTATAAATAAATCATCAGTTTTGGGGTGTGACCATTAAGCTGCATTGTATTTGGGATGTTTTTTTTACTTTTTGTTGAAGTGCCTGGGCGTGCAACTCGCCATTTCAGCTGTCTGTCTGCCTGTCTGTCTACTGTTGATGCTCCCTGAATACACGCACAACCCCAACCCCAGCCCCTGGGCCTAACTATGTTATGGGTATGGGCATTGCTCTAGAACAGCCCCTGTGCACAGCTTGTAGTCGCATAATCACAGCAAGGTATCGCAGACTTTCAACTCAAATAAAAGGGCGCGTTTACAAATATTTGCCGTTGCATCCGCTGCAGCGAAAAGGACATTAATTTTATTTTTTCTCTATTTCATTTCATTTCATTTTTTTTTCACTCGTATATCGGCAACATAATTCTTAGTAGCATTGACGACAAAGGGATAACATTGCATTTGTTGTCAGCCCAAAAACTGTCACAGCTCGCCAAAGGATCACATTTTCATTCAGCAGTTTTTCATTGATTCCGACGCCCGAAGACCGAAACCCCGAGCCCCGAACTCTGGAACAATGGACGCATTCGAATAGAAGGAAAATGTTGACAAGACACATTTTTCACAAAATGCCTACAATATTTGGCGTTTTTGGAAATTTTATAGCGACAACAGCAGCAACAACGGCAGCAACAACGGCAGCAACAACGGCAACTGGAACGTCTAAAGTCAACAATGTCCTTTGCATTGCCAGCATTTGCTCTGTATACACGATCAGCCCCCTTTTGTTGTCAGCGCCCAGTTCAGTTTTGTCACAGACAATGCGGAGACGGAGTCGGAGATAAAGATGAAGTTGTAATGTCTTCGTTTACGTTTACGTCTTGCCTTTGAGTATCCTGCGGATTGCGTATTGCGCACTGAGCTCTGAGTCCTGCAGCCGTATTGTCCTTTGCTTGCTTTGCCGCTTTTGTCACATCCTTGTCGCATTGTCTACGGCCAAAGTCAATAGATTTCCCAAAGCCGTTAACAGTTTTATCTGCTACTTCTGCTCCTGCTCCTGGCATAGTTTGATTTACGTTATTTACGACTTCATTGGCCTGAGGCTGATGTTTTAATTTACGCTTATGGATTCGGTTAATGTCATTCGTCTTCTTTGTTCCCAACATCAACAAACAGATCAGTCAAGTTGCTTGTTAAATTTTAATGCACTTTTGTTTAACAACGAGAATATCAATCCGCATTTTTAACGAATTCTCCCAAAAAATAATGTAAAAAAATGATTTCTATAACTACCATATAAATAAGAGTAATTTATGTATTCTTAAAAAAAAGCAAAAAGCAAAAAAATTATTAAATCTTGCTTTTATCAATAAGAGCTAAAATATTTTTAATTGTATGTTATTTATAATTTTTAGAGTTTCTCTGTACAAAATTTTTCATATAACTATATAGATTAATGTTAGCGATTCATAAAATTTTTTAAAATCTTATTTATAAATAATAATATTAGCACTTAAGCTTATTTCCAACAAAATTGCTTTTCAAAACACTATTCGGTAATTTTTTTGAGTGAAACAAAAATAATATTTAATTTTCATTCATTTAAGAAAATAAATGTCTATAATACTTTTTTTTTATATTCCCCACTTGTATTGAGTATTTTAACATCTTTCGGCAATCGTTTTCATATAGTTATATATATATGCATGTGTGTGCTTGTATGTGTTAACACATTAAAATTATAAATGTTTGGCATGTCCACAAAACCATCTGCGTGGATCCACATCGAGACCGGAGGCCATCAAAAACCGCCAAATAAACTGTGTCATTTTCTGCGACCAACAAAAAAACCATAAAGAATATTTAACAATATTTTGAAAGTCGACTAATAAATGCCCAAAAATATTTTCTTATTTTAGATACTATGCATATGTCTTAGGATTTTTCAATGATAAATAAATTATATTCATATTAAATGAAATGTATTTTTCCTTTTATAATTATTATTTCTTTTTGTTTTTATAAAATACTTCCATTAATTTGTATGCAGATTCCTCATGCATTATGAAAAATAGTTGCAAATACATATCTTAAAAAAGAATAAAATATCTTAAACTAAATGAGTTCAAAGAGGTTGCTAGCTGCAAAATTCAAAGAGTTGCATATTCGCTGACAAAATGATAATATCGCATTGCAAGGGTATTCATATAAACAAAAACGTGCTAAAATATTAGCTTAAGATTTATGCGTTTCAGAATAAAGTCGCACACTCATATAGTATATATTGTATATAGTATTTGCTTATAGATGGCTTTTGGTTGTTGAATCTGTTTTCATTGTTGTTGTTGTTCTTTTTTTATTTTGTATTCGCATTGATTTATGCCAGGGCCATTCTGTGGGGCGTCGCGCTTAAAATTGCGGCCGCATTTTGGCCAGCCACAAATATTGAGTAATAATATATATGAAACACTAAATCAAGACATATTTTTAGTTGTGAAAAAGGTCGGAAAAGTACAAATTAATGACCAGCAACCAATTTATACATGTGAATATTTATTTATGAATCATTTTTCTCACTCTACAATTTGCACAGTTGTTAAAGATTTACATTGTTACAGTTACTACCAATTGCTGCACATATTTCGTTTGCAATTCATATTCCGATTTCGATTCCGATTTGGATTTGGATTCCCACGCCCCATTTGGCACTAAGACAATGAAGTTTGATTTGCTTTAAATTGAGTTCGACCAGCGAAATGCCAAATGTTTTGTAAACATTTTTCCAAAAACATGTCAATGGCTTGACCCATGGACCAGGCCAGAACCATTGTTGACCAGGGTCCTGCTCTGACCTGCCGCTTTGTCTAGTCTCTGTCCATTTGCCTTTATGTCTCTTCTTCAGATATTCTTTTTTTTGTTTTTGGCGGCACAGATGAAACTCAAATTGACTTGTTACAATTTTGCTTTCTGGTGTCTCAGTGTCTGGGCCGATAGCCACTCAATTTCCCTGGAATCACACCTTGGCCAGTGGCTGCGGATGCGGCGGGGTATGAGGTTGAGGGTGAATAGGCCACATTTAATGAAAGAACCAAAAGGGCAGCTAATTTATTGTGGCGGCAAACTCTCTCTGTACTTTCTTTCATTCGGGCGTGCAACAAATTGTCTCTCACAATTGAACGACACATCCATACAATCATTTTTTCGATTCTTCGATTTCTCAATATTTTCCCTAAATTTACTTTGGAGTATTCACAAAGAAAGTCATAACAAAAAGTACTAATGGCTGATTCCAGCCGAATGAATCTACTGCAATCAATAGAGTGTTTGACATTTCAACAGAAAAGTTCCTTCAGTTTGCCCTGAATTGTTGACTGTTGAATTTTTATTATTAATTCTTGAATAAATTTGTATTCTAAGTCAAAGTTGGTGGTTAAAAACTTAGTTAATTTTAAACGACTCTTAAATGTAAACAATGCATAGTTGTAAATATAAATGTTTAACACAAAAAATAGTTTTGAACATTAAATATAAATATTATTGCTACTAATACTTTTTGGTCTGTTTGGGTTTTTCTGGGTTTTTCCCAATCTTTGCAACAAATGTTGGATCACTTTTATAATTTTTTGAATACCCTCAGATTCTGAATTTATAATTTAACTTTTTATCCTTTCGGTTAAAATTAAAATTGAGTAATTGAAGAATATGAAAATCACAATTGTAATAAATTAAAAGCGAGGGCTGTGTCATTGAGGCGTTTTATTATGCATACATATATTATGTATATGCCAACTCAGTGTATTTTGAAAGAACAAATCTTCCAAATGGGTCACCAAACACACGAATGAATATGGAATGAATTTATCACACGGCACTTTTGTCAACTGTCCCATTCCCTGTCCTCTTACTTTGTTTTTCTTGTAAATTGAATATTTGAACTTAATTCTCACTAAATTTAGCTGCTTCTCTCCGTCTTCGTGTCTTCTTTGCTCAAGTGTTAAACACTCTCAAAATCCTCATGCTTCATTTCCACGGCGTCTGTCACGGAAAAGTGGGGCGACTAGGCAAAGAGTTGGGAGAAGCCTTTAAGCGCCTGCTGATTTATGGGCTCCCTGCCAGGTATTTGTGAAGTTGTATTAATGAGCAAGCCACCCACCGAAGCAGCAATCCGCCGACACATCAACCCACCAACCCACCAACCCACCGTCCTCCATCCGGCAGTTGTCACTTAACATAAAGAAACAATTAAAAAATTGCCCAAAAAGCCAAAATGCTTTTGGGGGTAGCCGCATAGCAGCCAGCTGGAGACAGAGATGCAGTAAGACAGTAAGACAGAGAGAAAGAGTGTGGGATGGGAAGGGGAGGGGGGGGGGAGAGAGAGAGAGAGAGTTGAAGTTGTTTGGAATTAAGTGCACCCGACGGTGGCATTTGGCAGGCGCAAAAGCGCGAAACTCATTAACTTGTGTCAGGCGCAGAGCTCCCCAAAGAAGTCCACAAAGAAGAAGAGAAGAAAAGCCACCCCCAAGTGGGAAAGTGCGAAAATTATCATTATCACCAATCCAGCTAAAATAAGTAGTGGCAAGAAGAAGTCAAGGAGAGGGGCAAGGGAAAAACAAGACGCCCACCATTGTTTCGCTTAATTAACAAGCGGGTTGTGGACTGGGGGTTGAGGTCTTTAGAGGGGGTACGGGATTGGGGGATGGTCGGGGGTTGTTGTAAACGCAAAGTACTAATCATGAAAATTAAAAATAATTAAAACTTTTCTTTCAATTTGCAGAGGCGGCCTGCGACTTCAGTTTCAGCTTCAGCCTTGGCTTTTGTCAAGTGAATTTCCTTGGAGGCCATAAAACGTTGCCGGAAATGTTGATAAAGTGCCCGGGCACAATGGGCTCGAAACCGTGAGCCGTGTTGGCCGCGTTCATGGCATGGGGATGGGGGTGGCGGTGTGGGGATTTGGTAATGGCCGTCGCGGTTAAATGGCGCTCCAGCGATTTTAATCACAATTTACGCGCCGTTCTTAAAGGGTTTTTACTGCTGCCTCGTAAATTATCACAACAAGTGGCAACTGAGGGGGAGGGGAGTGGGGTGTGGGGATTGTGTATGACTGTGTGTGTTTGTTTGTCTTTCAGCATTTTTTTTTTGCGGGAGGATTAGCGCAGCTAAGCCGCAGGCAGGTTAAGTCGCATAAGCGGCCTAAATGAAATGTCCCCAGATCGGACCTGTCTCTCTGTCCGTTTTGCTGCTGTCTGTCATGTTTGCCGCCAACTGCGTCAGAGAGAATTCCTTCAGGCGGTGGCTTCATTCATTCATGGGAATCTTCTCGTCGCTGCTAATCGCATCGTAATCGGCTGGGTAATCAATCCTCTCAGTCTCAGTCTCCGTCTCAGTCCCAGCTACTTGCTACTTGCCTCGGTTGCATTGACACAGGTTGTGGCACATCAACTTTCCCATGATGTTGTCATCGTTCCCGTCCCGTGTCCTTTTTGCCGCCGTTATCTGTGCGAAACTGAGCCGCTTGCGCACGGCTAACTGCATTGTCCTTTTCTTGCCTGATTTCTCTCTTCAACCAAAAGATGAAAAAGAATAACAAACGTATGCAAGATGATGCATTATCCACTTCCGACTCTCATCGACTCTCATTCGCACTAAGCCGCTTAGCCAAGTGTCCTTCGATGATCTTCCTACTGCGATTCATACTCCTACTCCAGCTACTTCTATCTTCTGGCTTCCAGCTTCTTGCTTCTTGCTTCTTGCTCCTGGCTCCTGTGTCTGTTCATTGTTTTGGTCGGAGCTCCATTCCAGTTTGACATTCTCTTTTGTTGCGCTGTGTTTGTGTTGGTTTAATGCATTTTGGCAAATGCGCTTGACAGCTGAGGCCGGCTCAATGTCAGCATTCAATCATCTTTGACTACAGTTCTTTGCTCCTTTCTCGGCCCTCAAGCAGCTGACGAGCTGACTGACGAGAAGAACAGCGCCAAATTCCGACTCAACTCTGTTCTGTTCATCCTCCAGACTTTTCACCCCCACATAAGACTCCTCTCTCGCTCTCTCTCCCACGGGCCGTTAACCACTCTGACCGCTCTGGAAGCAGCTAATTATGTAATTATCTTGTCAAAGAGTTCGCCGTTTTGGCCGCGTCAAGCTGCTAAACGTCGCTCCTACCACTTCTACTTCAACTGGCTAATCAATTTTATGTTTCGTGCGTTCTATGTCTCGACTCGACTTTCGACTGGCAGCTCGTTGCGGTTGACCAACTCGCTGGCCATTCACTTGGAACTTGGAACGTGGAACTCTCTTTTGGACACCTTGGCGGCATCTTGAGATGAGCAACGAACCGTGCCGTCAGCTATGAAATAGCGCACCCTAATATCAAAAAGGGGCGTGGCCAACAGCTGCTGCACTTTTGGATACTACTTTTTATAACTGCCAAGATTTGCTTACTTAAAGTGGTCATTCCAAATTAGTCAAAGTATGTATTCTTTTGTGTAATCTTTGTAATTTTGATTTTAAAATTTTTGATACATAATATTAAATAATTGCCAGTTTAATGACCTGGATGTTAGTAGGAAACAAAAATAAACGAATATGTTTATCTTTGGGGACCCAATACAATTAATTATTATCAATTATTTTTATTTTTTCAGATATTTAACTCATTGTTTTTGTAATGTTACAAATACAGTTACGTTTTTTAAAAATCTTTTTTTTTTTTTGATTATTCGAGAGAACGAACACAGATTATTATTTCTGAGTAAATTTTACATAATTACATATTTGCTATAAATAAAAGTTTTATGTTCATGTGCATTCATTAATAAAATTGATTGTTGTAAAGTATTTATTTTGACTAAGATCTTAAAGTTTAATTTTATGTATTCTGAAAATTTTGTTGTTTAAATGAAACGTTTTTTATTCTAAATTAACTAAAATACAAATCGAATTATCGAAACTTTTTAATTTGTATATGATTTATTATATATTACTTGTTATTTTGTGATGCTTTTCTAATGTGAATATCACCGATTTTAATATTATGGGATTAATGAAGCCGACGCTCATTAATTTGATTAATTACGCAAGTTTCTGCTTAAGTGTGTAAGTTTCTGTTAATTTTTGTTATTGTTTGCTATTGTTGTTGGCGTTGTTATTGTTGCTTTAACTATTGCCCTTTGTTTGGCTTCATGTCGCGTTTCGCTGCTGCTGCTGCTGCTGCATTTTGACATTTTGACGAAGAGGAAATGTCACGTCACGTCGTGTTTTGCCGCACACCTCCAATTTCCGGTTGAGTGAGCTGCCGCCGTTGCCGTTGCCGTCCAACTGCCAGACATCCAATGTTGCGTGGGTGAGCAGTTAGTTTACCAGCTCTAACTCCAACTCCAACTCCAACTTCATGTTCCAGCTCCAACTGCAACATCAACTGCAAACTGCAACTCGCGATTCCGATTCCGATTTCGACTCTACACACTGCAATCAAAAATTGCACGCACAAAATCATTGCAGGCTTGACTAAACTGAAACTCGTGTCTCTCTGTTGTACTTAGTATTAACCTCCCCATTTGCAACACTTCCCCCCGTTCCCCTTTCCCATGGGAAGGTGCATGGTCTGTAGGTGTGTGGGCTGCTCGGTTTGGTAGGTTGGTAGATTGGTTAGCATTTCTGGTCGTTTTGTGGATGCATTGCGACAGACACATGGACACCACGCGTTGTGGTCAGCCCGTTGCCTGATTGGGCCTGGCTCTCAGCACTTTCTGGTCGCTATTTGCACATGCCTAAATGCGAGCAGCTAGTTAGTAGTTGAACGTTGCAAGAAGCTTCAAGAAACAGTCCATAAATTGCAGTTTACTTGCGTGCATTCAATTCATTTTTTCGTTAACTAAATTAAGAAAACAACACAATCATTTATTTATTTTAAACTTCTACTTTCACACATTTCAATTTCCATTCATTATTGAATTGTCCGCAACTTTAAGAAGTAACATCGCTTTATTCTGGTGGCGCCATCTGGCGCACAATTGTTGCAACGTATTCTGTGCTGTTTTTTAAGCGGCAAGTAAATCGTTGTTTGCTGTGTTTCTCTGATCCAAAAGAAGGCACAAATATTTGATTTAAATACAAGTTCAATATTTCAAAAAACATTTGCAGACCTCAAAGAGATTAAATTAGGTTAATTCTGCTTTGTAAGTTGTTAAACTTTTGCTGGTGTAAAAAACGCGCCCTTTCATTGCCGTTAGCGCCATCTGACGGCAAGCGCCTGCAAGCACAAGCATTTTTATTTAAAATGGCGAAAGCTTTGGCGCCATGGCGCTCTTCGCTTGAGTTAAAAAGCGAAAGGGTTGTGCTGTCGCCTTTGTGCTGCCCGCTGCTCGATGCGAAAAGTTCTCGGCTTTCGGTCGCAGCCCCAAGTCGACTTTACGGCCGAGGGGGTGGCACAAGCAGAGGAAGAGGGGGTTCGGGATTGGGATTGGGGTGTTTGCTGATGACGATGGCGCTTTTACCCGAAACTTTTCGTGCTCAACTTAATTGTTGCTTTATATTTGAATATGGTATTTTGAGTAATTAGTTTATTTTAGTGAAATTGAAAATGATTGGAAATTATTGAAAATTATATAAATTGCAACACGAATTTCCATAAATTTGGGAAATTGGCCATTTTGTTAAACAAAAGTGAATTATCAACATTGTTAAATGCTGGCGACCACAACAAAAGCATCAAATGAGTTAGGTGTCTGGGCAGCTTCAACAATGAGCTTTTGCTCATAAATAGCGTTGGCTTAACTAGTTGCGAATTATAAACGAAAATTGATATGTTATTATAATATTATTATGCTAATTTTTTAATTTCAAGGATTTTAATTTTGCAATTGTTAATATATTAAATAATTTAATTACCTGTGATTGCTATTTTTTATTTAAAGGACTTGTTTTATTCATGTTTTTAATGTGTCATATGAGTGGACTGTTGATTTAATTTGCCTTTAGCAACGCATAGGCCACGCCCAACAAGACCTTTCATCTTTTATGTCTGACTTGTGGTTGATGCTTAGCCGGTGTCTCATTTGAATTCTATCAGAGGCGCAGCCAAAGACACCAAAATGTATATTTTAATTAAAACTTGAAATAAAATTAATAAATAACAATTTTCAAGACATGAATATGTCATTTATATGCCATGTATAATACGAGTATAATAGAAGGGGACATAAATAAAAGTGTATGCTTTTTGAGTTCTGGCAGTTTTTATGTAAATGAGGCATATAAAATAAAACAACAATGAAGTAAAATAAAAATTGAATGCAAATTTAAAGAATCATGCAACTATTAAAATGTGAATTTCAAATTAAATATTATTACCATTTATTGCTAAACACACTCATAATCAATTGCAACGTTAAACATAATTGCAATTAAAGGTATTTTAAAGTAGTTAGTTTGACTTAAAAGTTACCTTTGATTTAAAGAAGAGCTATTAGTTGATCGAAAAAAGCTCTTGTCACACTGATTCCTCCTTGGACAGATGCCTCTTTGTCTAAAAACTTGGACTTAAGCAAAGTCCTAATAGTTCCTAAGTGATGGAAGCGAGAAGGGAGAGAAAAGCCCAGTCGATAAGGCCAATTGTCGGCTAGGCAGCGTAGTGGCGTACCACTTGAATTTACGATCGATTTATTTACAACAAGTGCAGGGAAATACTTTCGCAACTTTTAAAACGAACATTAACAGGATGCGTTGCCTTCAAATGGCGGCAGGATGGAAATTTGTGGAGCTTGTGTGCGTGTCTGCATATGATGTGTGTGTGTGTGTGTGCGAGTTGGCTTGCTCATTAAATAAAAGCAGATACCCTTGCAGCAGGATTTAAAAAATAAAAAAAGAGCAAACGCAGGGATTGGCTTTTTAATGCCACTTGGTTTTTTGCCTTGGCTGCCACCGGTCGACGATGCAAGGCGCAGACAGTGTACCACCCAAAAAATATCCAGCCAAGCAACCATCCAGTCCGCCCACACAACCACCCAACCACCGAGCCACCGAGCCACCCATCCGCTCGTCTCGACACTGACGTTTTTTGCGAGTTTGCGAATTACACGCATTAATTTTCTTTTGTAACCCTTCTTTGTACTTAGCATATGTTGTGTGTGAATGTGTGTGTTCGGGTGTGCGACTGTGTGTGTGAATTCGTGTGTGTGAGACTATTTAATGAATTGTTACACATGTTTCGAACATCAATAATAGCAACAAAGTGCGCTGCTTTGTCTACTCATTATGTCGATATTGTTGAGCGCCTTTTTTAATTGCGAGACTTTCAAATGAGTTGAAACCCGAAAAAAAAACAGAATACACAAAAAACGTTAAGGAACAGCTAAGTAGTTCATCCTTCCACTAAAAATTCCCTTGAATAAAACTTCAGTCTAGGATAGAATTTAAGCTGGCAAAGGGGTCGTTATATATTCTGTGCAAAGTATGTAACAGGCAGAAGGAAGCATCTCCGACCCCATAAAGTATATATATTCTTGATCAGCATCAACTGCCGAGTCGATATAGCCATGTCCGTCTGTCTGACGGTCCGTGTAAGCGAAAGGATCTCAGAGATCAGAGAGAGCTAGGACCGCCAAATTTGGAATGAAGACTCCCTTTTATGTCAGGCAGGACAAGTTTATGTTAAAATTTTGCCACGCCAACTGTGGGGGTCGTTATTCATCAAAAACTGACAGCACCTTTAATTTCGGGTTTAAAGTTAAATTTTGAAATTTTTTTTTATTTCATCGGGTGTAGGATCATGCCCAGAGACTAACAACAAAATTTCAAAGATATTAATGATTTTTTAAACCACTTTTTAAATGCAATTCTATAAATATAATTAATAATGAATTAATTCGATTTGTATTTACTCTGCCAGAATGTACATTGAGTATGTAAGTATATCGAGTTTGCCAGCATCAGCAAATGTGTCGCGGTAGCCGAGGTGATAAGCAACCAAGGAGATCGCGGCTCGAATGTCGGTATGGGCGCGGTGCAGATGACTTTAAATTATTAAATGTTTTCATTTACTTAAATTTTCTTTCTAATGCTAGAGATACGAACCCACGCGCGAGGGGTCCCGGGATTGATTCCTGGATTGGTCAACTAATATTTTTTTGTTATTTTCATTATTTATAAATACTTTTAATAAACTTTTAAAATATCGTGCAAATTGGTTCATATCACTCATTTATATTATAAATGTATATAGCTGCCACAGAAACGATAGGTCGATAATTTAGGATTATTATGGGAATAGCATGGACATCAAATCTTCGGCGTGCCGGGGCCTAGGCTCAGGGTATATTACTGTCGAGTGCACTCGACTGATCCGCTTGTTTTTTTTTGTATATGACAATCATTAAATTTTCAACAAAGTTATTGAAATCATTAATAAAGAATTGTGAACCACTCGCGATAACAAAATAATTTGACAGTTGCTAAGATTTATTATCACCTATCAAACTGCTATTAAAGTTGTACAAAATTGTTGCTAAAACAATAATTATATTTCTATAGTATTGAAATGAATTTTCCAAGCGAATATTCCTTTCGCATGTGACTATCACTAAAAGGTGCAAAAGGAAATTTGGAAATTAGTCGAGCTAGTTTGCAGGCAACTTCAAAGGACTCCCTCACAGGATCAGGAGATCCGCTTCCGTATGCAACCACTTGGTGCTTGAAATTTAAGAATGGACCCTTATTGTGCGCCATGTGTGGTCGGCATTGGTAGGAGCCAAACTTGACCCTGCTAAGGAATTGATCGGAGTTTCCATCTGTTTGTTTGTTGTTGCACTCAAGTGGCCACTTGAGGCCGCCAAGCTGTCTGCCCCGATCGACTGAACATGTCAGCTGACAAATGTCCCGAAGTTTACTGTGTCTGCTTCCGGCTCTTGCAAGTGGCGGTCAACCAACAAACATAGGCCGCCCACTTGACCAGAGTCTCGGATCCGGCTACTGCCTTTGACTTTGATTTTGAAGCGGGTCCTGTCAGACTCTCTGGCAGCATCGGAACTTTGCCTATCGCATTTCACATGCGACGATGGATTAGGAGGCCTCCGATTCTGTCCAACTATAATTAATGATCTGTTGTTGTTGGTCGGGTGTCCTCTATTGTGATCAGTTCCAGTCTGCGACTGCTGAATGATCTGCAGTGATTTATGGAAGTGAAACTAAAAAGACTTCCCAGGATTGGCATTATACTAATGATCCAAGAGTCTAAATGACGAACGAGACGAGTGGTTAGAAAAATATTTACTAACTTTCTTTTTAACACTAAGAACTAATCTAATTTTTTATGTCAAATGCGAAAATTAAACTTAAAATATGTATATTCTCGACTTTTAAAATATGTTATTGGATGCTTAATTTGGCCGCATTTTTTTCCAGGTGTTTCCAGCTTTCTCCTCAAATATTGATTAGCCAAGCAGCTCGACAACTTTATGGAACTCGGGATGTCTCACACACTTCATCAAAGCCAAGGCCAAGTCCACTCGTCCTCTTTCGGATAAGACGGGCATCAGATCGCGTGCAATTTTATAATACTCGACAAAATCGTTGACTTTACTGCTTTCTCGGACCGCGGCCAGTAGTGCAACTAAATATTTAGTATGCTTGATCGCCTCAATTTGTTTGGCAGTTCGTCTCTTCATGGTCTTCATGATTCGTGAAATTTTAAAATATGTGCAATTATGCAAACGGCAAAGTTTTAAAACAAACAATAAAAACAAACAAACAAAAATTTACAATTACGAAACACTACACTCGACTTACTGATTGAGAATGAGGACGAACTCTTCCTAACATTCAAGCTGAGACTGACAATATTTCTCAGACTACTAAGATGATATTGTTTTGTATGCATCCGGAGTGAAAAAAGAACAGCTTCTACATTCATAACTTTACCTCATTTAGTTTCCGAAATCCAACCAGAGTAGGTCTTAAATAATAAATTGCTTAAATAATACTTGTTTACAAAATCAAAAAAAAATGTTTGCTTCTCATGTCTCAATGCACTTTTCTTATGGACTTTGGCCCGCACGCAAATCGTACTTAAAATTTTTTTCATGGAAACGTTTTCGAAATATTCATATTTTTTTCCGAATTTTCGAAGTTTCTCCGACATTTTAAAGTATACCACGAGTGCCAACTAACCGATGTGGCGAAAAACGCTGGTTTGTATGACAGCTATATGATATAGTGGACCGATTTCAACCAAATTTGATCAGGATGTATACGACCATAACAGATGCTGATTTTTTCAAAATATTTGAGATATCTCGAACAACCAAAATGTTTTTATACTAAGACTTGCATTTCGACTAATCGTTCCTATCGCAGCTATTTGATATAGTGGTCCGATTTCTATAAGGTTCCAAAATATTTTCAATCTGCAAGTTTGGTTGAGATATCTCAAAAAAAAAAACAAAAATGTCTTAATTTAAATTTTTGATCAATAGTTCCAATGGCAGCTATTTTGTAAGAATAACTTTTTTGTTATTTGAGATATCTCAACGAATCTGATATGGTCTTAACTTTATGTTAAACACTTAAAATAAATTTTACCTCTGCGATATACAGTCGAACTTCCCTAACTCGAATCACCATTATCCGAGAAAAAAGTTCGAGTAAGGGAGACTTCGAGTTAGAGAAGCAGAATTGTATGAAATTTGCTCGCTATTGCCACTCGATTTTGTTCAAGTTCTGGGACGATTTGTGACTTCATGAGCCCAAAAAATCACAAAAAAACAAGATTTTTAACTTATTGAAGTCGCTAGCTTCTGAACTACTAAGCCAATCTCCAAACAATATGAGAGAAAGTTGTAGAGGGACAAGTAGCCTTTAATTTGAGTTCGTTTTTGGTCAAATCGGTTTATTGGATCTCGTTGTATACCAAAATATCGAAGAAACTTCGAAAATTCGGAAAAAAGTTTATATTTCGAAAACGCTTCCATGATAAAAATGTTCAGTGCGATTTTCGTGTTTAGGGGCCAAAGTCCATAAGAAAAGTACACTGAGACATGAGAAGCGAAATGGCTGTAAGCTGTTGTAATAAATGTGATAAAAACAAAAAAAAAAATTTTGGTCCCCCCCTCATTGAGAAGCTGCCGACGCCCTTGGGCATATGTTATACAATTATTTATTTTTAAGTACAAAGCATATTTTTTGACTCAAGACATTTTCAAGAGGTTGAACATTTATTGCGAGTAAGTCCTTTTAATATCCTGTGCCCATAGATATTCAATTAATTTTATTTGCCACTTCTTTTTAGTAAGTTTAAGCAGAGATATATACTTATTATAAATATAATTTTCAACCTAAAATTCTTTATTAAGCTCAGCTTTCCATTTTCGACCATATTTATTATAATTTCTAAAAAAAAAGGTGGTAGGGAAATAAAAGCAGGAGTTGGTATTTTACGTATAGAGGTGGTCATCATTATTATTTGATGGTGTGAGTATCTTTTACTGATGATACAGTTGAATTCATTGGATTACTATAGTTATGGAAAAACACAGTATTTGCTTAATCCTTATATTATATTCTTTCTCTGTATAAGAACTCAAAGTACTTTTGAAAACTTTTAAAAGTTCAAGCGGCTTCTGGAAGACAACAAAGCATCCGCACAAACATAATTAATGAGCAAGCAGGCAACAAATTTACACACACGCACAGAAACAAACGCACGCACACATGTTGGAATTTTCCGCTTTTTAAGGGTTTAACTTGTAGTCTCGGAGAAAAACTTCATTTTAAATTGTATAGATTAAAAGCCTCATAGTTTAGTGCTCTACACTTGCAACACACACACATTGACAGAGGAAGAAAGCTGAGGAGGGTGTGTGTGTGTGTGTGTGTGTGTGATGTGAATTCGTTTGAGATTGAGTGACAACTCAGACGATTTCCACGGCGACGTCGACGTCAACGTCAACGTCTGCGTCAGCGTCTCGCGCGCTGTCACTTTTGACAAATTATCAACGTCATTGGCATGGACTTTGATGGGTTGTTGGTTGTTTGCTGAATTTGAAAGTTAAGCCGGCTGATTAATGCGATAGTTTTTGGTAGCCTCTTGAGCTTGTGGCGTAAAATTAATTAAAAATTGTTCAATCCAGCTAAAAGGCATCCCTTAGCCCCATCCCCACACTCCCGCATCGTATGTGCACACGTGACGTGCTAAGCTACGCTGAACTCACACTGAACTCACACTGAACGCACACTGAACTCACACTGAACTCGGGCTGATCAGAGAGTCAATAATATTAGACAACAATGAGGATCATAATATACTGACAGCCTGTCAGCGCCCCGAAGGCAACAACAGCCACCGGCAATTCGTGTTTTTTTTTTTTATTGAAACATATTTGTTTTCTATTTTTTAACAATTCGAGAGTTGGAGAATTCGACAGTTCCACGTATTCCGTACTCCATGTGCCAAAATGTAACAACTGTCGATCAAGAAGGAAGAAACGACCTTCGTCTTGGGTAAACAGTAAACAGGCAACCCCTGGTCCAGAGACAGATGAAATTTAATAACACTAATAAAGCTATACAGAGAGAATGAGAGAAAAAGTGAGGGGGGAGGGGGGAACAGGACACGGACCAAAAAAATGTTGGCGCAGGCGTATAATAAATCAATTAACGCACAATCAATGGACATGCCATTCAACAAGAAGAAGAAGGAGCAGAAGAAGAAACGGCAGAGCCTTAACTGTTGGATTAATACGAAGCAAAAGGGGCTCAGGATCAGGATCAAGCCAAGGGACTTGGGATCGTTGTATTTATTGTTTACAGTTCCGGCTGGACGAGCGTGCAAAGGATGCGCAACGTCGCGTTTGAACCGTGACACACTAAAACAGCGAGAGGGGGACAAAAGGACAGAGATGGAGAGGCAGAGAGAGAGAGAGAGAGAGAGAGAGAGAGAGAGAGAGGAAGAACATGGATTATATTGAAGATCAGCCAAAGCCTGAGCATTGGGGCTGGGCCAGAAAAAAACAGGAAATGGCATGTGCCGACGTTGCGCACGCGTTTAAAGAGTTTCAATTAGCGCGTCTTTGGCGTCAGTTTACTCCTTTGTCGATCCCCTTTTATGAGTAGGTGCTGGCCTGGTCCTCTTAAGAACAACATCTGGCTCGTATCCTGTGGCACCCACACACGACGCCACCGGCACCACTAAGCGTGCGCTCCGAACTGTTAATTGTTCATGTTAAATGCTCCATTGATTTGCTTACAATTCAATTTAAGTTAAGTCATCACATTTGTAGTTTTATTTTATATTGTTTTTATTATTTTACATATATTATATTATTGTTCATGTTAAGTCCTTACATGTTTAGTTATATTTTTTTTTTATTAAATGCAATAACATTTTGTTAAAATATGATGAGTATAGTGTTAATGTTAAGTGTCCCATTGATTCAAATTATTAGTACTTTTATATTAAATGCAACAGCATTTTGTAAAAATATAATGAATATACTAAGATATTTATCAGATGATTTGCACAAAACTTAAGAGACTTTGTAGAGAATTGATTTTTAAAATAACCGCTCGAAATGTCAACGTTCGTAAAACATATTAGATAAAATTTTTTGGAATATATTTTTGAAGTCACAAATATCGACGGCCCTTAGTTATAATTATATTAATATTTGTAATTTTAAGTAAGTTTTATATAAACCACAAATTTAATCAAATTCTATTCAATCCATAATTATTTTATTTGAAAACTTAATTTAATCCAATACATTTTACATTTTGTCAAATCTTTTTACAATATTCTTGACATCTTTAAATATTGATGGAATGGTTTCAGGAACTTGAAAATATTGCAACTCCATATGAAAACAAAATGGAGATCATATCTAAAAAGAAATTGCCTGATCTGATTTATTTACAGTAACTAAAAAGTTTTGGGAAGATCATTTTGAATGTACATATATATAATATTTTATGATATTTAAATATTGAAGATAATCATGTTTAATACTTTATATCAAATTCTTCTATCTGTGATCAAATTGAATTAATTTGTTGTTGCCTAAAAATCAGGCGCAGTTCTCTTAGTAAAACTTGTTGCATATCTTTGGGCTGATTTGGAAATTTACAAAATCTAAATATAAAAGTGAACTGCAGATGGCGCTACATTTCACATCTAAGGTAATCTTATTAGACTTTGAATTGTGCATTTTTCATGAACCTTAATTTTGCTAGCGATATGACAAAAATTCGTTTACATGGATTAATTATAAGAGATTAAACTTAGATTAAATCAGTTGCTTGAATTGCAAATGCAGTCAAAGCCATAAATAATGTGTTAACACCAATTTTTAATAGAATTAATGAATTTGAAAACTGTGCTCAGTAAATTTTGGTTAAAAATCACATGTTTTGAATGATCTTTCACCTGAGTATTGATCTAAAAGTTTGTAAAAATAACATTAAGCTTAACATGAATTGAAACTGGTCTCATGATGATTTCGGACACTTTATGGGAGTGTATACATATAGTATGTAAATTCATATAGAAGCAGCACAGTAAGCAATATACTTAGACCACTTTTTATAAGTTAATGTAGTTATGCATTAAGAATACTTAAGTTAACGATTTTTTAAAGCTACAAAGTAAGTGGCTGTTATCATGCTGAACAGCATTAAGAATGCCTGGTGGAATCTCCATTTTCACAATGCCACAGACTGCCCGAAAAACACACACACACATACACACATTTACCCAGAGCAGAGAGAGAGATAGAGAGAGAAAAAGAAAGGGATCGGGGGTAAAATCCAAACAATTGCCACACTAATACAGCTAACGAAGTGGACAAAGGGCAGTGGTAATGACAGTGGCTTCCAGTTCCAGATTTAGATACCGAACCAGGTTCAGGTTCTGGTCCCCGTCGAGGTCCAGGCTCAGCCTTTGGTTCAGTTCCCGGTCCAGTTCCATGTGACACGACGATGGCGACGATGTTCAACAAGAGTCCGAGTCGTAGTCATATGCAAAGTGCCGAGGGGCAGAAATGAAAGCAAAAGTGAAACTATGCGAACTTAGTTGGGGAAGGGTGAGAGTGACGGGGAGGATGAGGTGGGAAGAGTAGTTGGGTGAGTTGGTGGCTAAGTGGAACATAGCCATAAAGTGCGATGGCAGCAAAGCAACATAACACAACACACAAAGCAAAGCGGAGGCAAAATATGGTCAGGAGTTAAATGAATGAACGGATGAATGAATAAAGGCCACCGCATGTTACACAAGAGTCTGCGTGTGGACTCCCCAAAATAAATATATATATACATATATATATATGTGTATATGTGTGTTCACTCTAGTTTACTTTGGGATTTATGAATGCTTTATGGCGGATGTCTGGACAAGGTCTGTGAAGAAGGTCGGTGGATTCAGTGTAACCCAACTAATTTATTGCCAACTTCCGGCAAGGCAAATAATTTTGTTTAGTTTTTGGTGTTGATAATGAACGAATGGTCAAAAAAGCAGACGGACAAAGGATGCCCATCCCCTCGTCCCCCTGCCCCCTGTTCCCTTCTCCCGTTCAGTGCTCGACGGACGGTCGTCTCTTAAGCATGCGGTGCCTTTGAAAGGGTTGAAAGCTCAGAATTTGCCTTGCTTTGTGCTCGCCTTAAGCTCAGGACTTTCATTTGAAGCTGGTCGAATGCTTTTCATTGCCGTCGACTGTTGACCACCATTGACTTTAGCATCGCCGCTACCCTTAGGGGTAGGATGGGGTTGGGGACGGGGCTGGGGACCAAGTTGACCAACCCCAAGCCGATGGGCGATGCTCATTTAATTTTCAGATATTTTCGCATAAAACTTGCCATGAATTTATTGCTTTTTAAATAAATGAACGAGCAAATAAAGTGGAGAAATGCTGATATTGTATGTGTGTGAGGGAGGAGTAGGACCAAAGAAGAGGGCGTGCCGTGGTGTGGTGTTGTGTGGTGTGGTGCGGTGTGGAAAGTAAAAGAAGGTTGCCCTCTTGTAGTTGTGGCGCAACTAATTGAAAGCCACTCAAGTGTGCGCCACACTAAGCAAATCCTTTTGGCCACCCTTAGCCAAAAAGAGCGGGAGAGGCGAGGAGGGGGAGGTAATCTCATGTTTGCCTAGTTGAAAGAATCAAAACAAATATTTAATTAAAATATAAGTATTGAAAGATGTTAACACACATTTCGCCCTAAAAGTAAAGGGGTTGCTAATCAGCCAAATTTTTCCGCAACTTTCGCCCTTTGCTAGCTATTTCCGTTCTTTCCTATTCATTTTTCGCACACACATATGCACACACACTCATATGTGTGTGTGTATGCTGACGTACAGTAAAAAGCTTTCAGCAGCAGCGCAACCTCAAAATCGTCTGCCATAACTAATTAATGCTATACTAATAGTGATGCCCCTCCCACCGCCCAACGCCCACCGCCCAGATGGCTTTGCCAGCTTGTTACATTCTCGGTTCTTCATTTGCTCCCACTTGTCTTCTCTCCGCTTCTTTCTCTTCGTCTTCTTCGTCATCTTGCTCACTTTTGCTTTTGTTTTCTTTTTTTGTTTCTTTTTTTTTTGGTTTTTGGTTTTTTTAGACGCCCCCAGAAGCTGAGGCAGCCAACCACAGCCACGCTGGAGGCCGCACCACCGTCGCATCAACCCAAACCGCCACTAGGGGGCGCCACTTAGAGACGCTGCCAAACTGGCAACAGCAAATGAAAAGCACGAAAACTTTCGTTTTTCTATTTTTCACAATTTTCATTGCATCGCACTTATTTTTCGTCTCATCTCTACCCTTCTCCGCTCCCTTCTCTCCACACTTCTGGTAACCGACCTATGCCACAAACGAGTCTCTGGCTATGTAGAAAGCGACGACCAGAAACGGGACGAGGACGAGGAAGGATGGTGTGGGAAGGGAGGGGAAGGGAAGGGAAGTTGCCGCTTTGCACTTGCAATTTTGTTGGGGGCAAAAAAGTCTGCGCATGTTCCCTACCAATTGGATACGTAAAAATAAAACAAAAACTAGAAGAGCGGCGACAAGCGACGCTGAGCGCAGCATGCAATAAATAGGGGCGACAACGGAGGGGGGCGAGCAGAGAGACATGTCCTAGACTAGAGCACAAAAATGGCGGCCGATAGCGAAAAAATGCTCAGATTGCAACGGCTCTCAGAGACCCTACATAAGATTAAAAGCTGAATTCAATAAATAGACTAGATGGCCTAGCTCCGAGATACCCTGTGCTTAGGCCCTTAGATGTCCTAACACTCACTCCCGTTTTTCTATTACTATATTATACTTGCTGTTGGTTCTTAAAAAAAGCTAAAATAAAAAAAAATTAAAGTTTTACTGGAAAAAAATGCCGAATATATATATACATATATATATGTACACTATATCTCGGTATTCACAATAAAAATGAGCAATGTCCTGATTTATTGTTTGTTTTTTTTTTTTTTTTTTTTTTAATTTTCTTTGTATTTTACTTTGGGACTGGATCGCATATTCTTACATAGATATTTCCCAAATTATATAATTCCAATTCGTGAATACTTTGTGATTTGTGAATTAAGAATAATAAATAAAAAATAAATAAATAAATAAATAAAAAAACAATTATTTAGCCAATGCTAAATTCACAAAGAAGATTACATACCAAATTTGGTGCTTCTGGCTCATAGATCAAGCCCAATATACCCTCGCCACAGGGTGTTTTGCTAATACGTATACGTCGTGTTGACTCTCAAATGAAACTTTAACTTTAAATATTGCAGAAATGTATTACTTATTAAATTTCTAAAATAAATAATAATTTTTTTTAGCTAGGCCTGCGTTTTCATTCAGTCGCCGCCGACTCGTTCAACTGTTGCAAGCTGATGCTCTGAACTAAATGTGCTCGGAAAGTGTAGCTGATGCTGCATAAAATAAGAAAAATTGATGCCCACAAGTATGCGAACATCCCGTACACACACAAGCACACACACACCCATGACAACACACACAGACACACCGAGATCGTCAGGCAGTCAGCCAGTGCCGCACGGCCACAAAGTGCAGTATGATGATGATGGTGTTACCACCTACACAGCGCGCACACACACACACACACACACACATACACATATAAGAGAGAACTCTCTCACCCTGATAAAACTATAAAAGCATCGCCGCACATCGTCAACGGCCCTCTTCCAATCAGCGGATCCCATTTTTCTCGTGTCCCGCAGAGAGTAGAAAAAGGCGCAGAAATAAACTAGAAAAACGGCTGCTCCGCCTGCTGCACAGACAACGAGGCGGCATGGGGCAGTTGCAACTGTGCAGCTGACTGTGAGTGAAGGGGTTGGGGGTGGAGGAGGTGCAGGAGGTGCAGGAGCAGGGGGAGGTGCACTCGGTTCGAGTGAGTATAAACACAGAGAGCTCGAGTGCAGAGCAATGTGCTCTGAGACAGCGGAACGACAGCTGCTCAACTGGCGCAGGGTTGCCAACTCACCGAAATTGGAAAATTTATTAAGTTGAGTTTAAGTTAATATTATGAATATTGTTTGGAGACTACTGTGCATTATTTTTTTTACTTTAAAAAAGTTGTAAGGATAATTATATAAAATTAAATTGTAATAATTTTAAAACTATTTTGCAACTATGTATATTTATGGTCTATAGCGGAAAGAAAGTAGACTAGCTCGTCTATATCTTAATATACCACTCTCTTCCCTTAAATCTTTCTTTTCGCAAATGTTAGTAAGATATTATTGATAAAATCGAGAAAAAATACGAAGAACATTGAAAGATTCTAATAACATGTTAGATAAAAACATTTCTGCACTTTAAATATAACGATCAGCAAAGGAATTAGGGTTTGGACTATATCAAATCGTTTTGTGAGCAAGAATGATTAAATTAATAACTAACTTAGAGCAATTAAAACCTAATATTGCTAATTCGAAATATACATACGAAGATACAAGATCTCAATATTCAAGCAACGTGGCAACCCTGCGCTGCTAAATGCAAATTGAGTGCAAATGCCTTGGTGCTCCCATTATACTTTCTCAACAGTTATTGGGGCGCATGTTCTGATTTCGCATACCCTATACAGGTTAACAAAAGGTTGGTTATGTTCGTTTAAGATGGACAAAATTTGAAAATGAACTTAAGCATACATCTAAATAAACAAAATATTATAAAATGCTAAAAAAAATGCAAGCCCGATGTTTTAAAAATATTAAAACACGTAAAAATCATCTGTTAAGGTATTTTAAAATAGTTTAATATTCACCCTGCGAAGACTTAAAGATGTATGAGAATGTCACAAGATATGTATGTATATTTAAAAACATCGACAATCATTTTTATTAAATTTGTTCGTGTTCTAACAAACACTTTCAGTGTGCAGGGTGTTTTAGAGTCGATCAAACATTGCAGCACTTTCTGTAATCCGGTGTTGTTCGTGCAATTGTCAGGCACGTGGCACAAAATGTAAACAAGCCACAAAACTGAAGCGCGTAAAAGGTGCACGAAGGAGAGACGGAAAGGGGACAAGGGGATAATGGTGAGTAGAAGAAAGAAAGAAATAACTGAAGATGGTCCAGAGAATATGAATTTAATATATTCTATAATGTAAACATATACAGTGAACCACTAATGTCTTCATACAGCATAAATTTGTCAAATTTGCGTATAATAAAGATGTTTTGATGCGGGTTTCTTATATTAATCTTTTATTTAATTAAATCCCGTTCTAGTGATGCAAAAATTTCCTTAACCCATTAAGTACCCATCGAATATTTTGAATTTGAAAAAAGTCAATTTTTCAACTTTTTCCCTCGATTTTTTCCAAAAAATATTTTGATGCAAACAATTCTAAGAGTGACTGCAAAAAAAATTGTTCAAAAATTTTTTTGCTAGTATTTTTTATCATTATTTGAAAACTGCAAAAAGTAGGAAAAAGGGGTTAAAATCGTCATTTTTAGGATTTTCAAAAAATTATAAAAAATACTAGCAAAAATATTTTTGAAAAATTTTTTTGGCAGTCACTCTTAGAATTGTTTGAAGAATTTTTCTGTGTCAAAATATTTTTTGGAAAAAATCGAGGGAAAAAGTTGAAAAATTGACTTTTTTCAAATTCAAAATATTCGATGGGTACTTGATGGGTTAAAGAAATTTTTGCATCACTAGAACGGGATTTAATTGAATCAAAGATTAATATAAGAAGTCCGCATCAAAACATCTTTATTATACGCAAATTTGACAAATTTATGCTGTATGAATACATTTGTGGTTCACTGTACATACATGTATGCGATCTCTGACAAATGTATAAAATGTATGAAATTACGAACGCTATGAATGTTGAATGTTTATGCGTGAGTTTTGGGATTGAAAGATTGATTTTGAGACTGGAATTGCAACGAGAGTCCCAGAGTACAAACGTTCTATCATATCAGATAAAACCGGTGCTTTTGGTTAACTTTTGTTCATTGCACGTTGAGGCTGTGTTTTCATTTGCATATGAGTTTGCGGCCCCCTCCTGGAATATCTCTCATAGCCTCCGTTTGTCTGTCCCTATTGAGCGGAACGTTATCGAATGGATATAGCCGACCTCTTGTGTGTCGGTCTGTGTGTGTGTGTGTGTGTACATATGTATAGACTTGCAGCTGGCCCACGCACATGCACCACATCGAGTGCCACACCGAACACCTCGTGTTACCTAGATTTCTAGTCCTTTTGAAGTGAGACTTGCTTAACTGGTTTTGGTTCAGTTTGGTTTACTTTCGAAAGGGGGAACGGGCAGGGGAAAGTTGCACGGATAGCGGACAACAGAAGGGCTGGGGACGGATAAAGAGAAGTCGATTGTGCCGTGTGGAAAACCATTTAAAATTGCTGCAAAAAAGCAACAAAAAGTTCGAGTTGATAGTCGCGATGGGCACGTTAAGGGGATGATACGCACACTCTACATGCAGGAGTCAAAGGACACGCAGGATTCGCATTGCGTTGCGTTGCGTTGCGTTAAATTAAAACGCGCATGTTGCACACATTAATTGCCAGGAAGTAAATACGAGTACAATAACAACAATGCCAGGCGAATGCCGGCCAAAGCTTTTTCTAATCATTAACACAGTCAGCTCGGGCATTTACACACACACACACACACGCACACACACACACATACTCGACAAACACACACACACACACATGTGGGTGCGTATGTGTGTTGGCTTGAAAATTAGAAATGCCCATCAGAAATACGCGGCGTATGTGGCCTTTTTCATGTCCCTGTCCCTGTCCTTGTTCCTGCTCCTGTTTCTGTCCCACTGTCAACGCCCCCCGACCCCGTCTTAGCCCATGACGCGTCCCTTAGTGCTGCTAAAGTTGCCAAGTTGGAAAAGGTCGCATTGGCAGCGGCCGTTTTGTGTGTAAGGATAATGCTGATGATGGTCTGCCTTTTGCCGAAGTCTTGTCCTGAAGTCACAACTAAAGCTGAAGCTGCCATGAAAGGAAAGGGGAAAGGGGTAGAGAAGATGGTGTGTGTGAGTGCGTGTTGTTGTGTTGTTGCTTGCAGCACATGTGAAAACAACAGCGTTGTTGTTGTTGCCTGAGTCGTGACACAGAGACTGCCCCTCACACGGCACAGTGGGTCGGGATCGTTTCATTTAAGGACGGAATGCTCAATACGTTTAAATGCAAGGTTGATATTCCAATAATAAGCCCTTAACTAGAACTCAGGAAACTAGTCCAAGAATCTATTCTCTTGAAATATATATTTGATATTTAATTTTCTTGAAAGTAAGCATTTAGATTATTTTTCTTAAGTAAACACAATATGCGGGTAGAATGGCAACCACTCAGCGTTAGAATAGTCAAATCATATAGAAGCCCGTTTATCAGAAGATTTGTGGAGAAGGAATTGCAAATCCAAACTTCCGTATCGGAGTTTTGTCTAGCTCTAGTTTAATTAAATTAATATTAGTATAAGTTCTCTTACATTCCCATTTTTTATAATAAAAAAAAACAGAATCATCAATCAAAATCAAGACATAAGTAGTTATGACCTAAAAATTATGACAATTGCTGTACTATAGTTGATCAAATTGAAATTTTTGTGAAACTGATTTAATTTTCTATGGTTAAAATTGTAAATACCAAATTCATGAACTGAAAGAAGTGGAACAGTTCGGGATCGTGCAATGGAAATATGCATGAAAAATATATTTTGAATGGACAAAAGTAAAGAGGGTCAGGAGTATCGGAAGACTTTGAAATACATGTACTGGATCATATTAATTAAAGATAGTCTTGCATCATCAATTAATATGGATTTTTTAGTGGCTATATCTTGGTGTTTGGCCCACTGTGCAGGACTTGTTTAAAAATAATACATATGAATGTATATATAGAAAATAAAGAACAATCAATTTAAATAGAGTTGTGCTCGGCACTTGCATAGTTAAGTACAGTCTCGACTGCTCTCGCTCTCGCATTTGTATTCGCATTCGTATTCGTATTCGTACTCGTATTCACAGTCAGAACAACACTCTCATGTACATTCACATTTATATACACCCACAGCTCGACTCACCTCCAATCAAAACTATCGCTGGCTAAGGAGTACAGTGATAAGCAGCTCACTAACTGGGAGAAGGGGGAAAGGGGCAGGTAATAGTTGAGTCAAAAGGAGTGTCGATGGTGGGATGGGAAAGGGGACTGAGGGATGGGGTGTGGGGTGTTCTAGGCTAGTTTAGCAACCCGCAATGTTTCAAGTCGAAACGCAGCTACAAACTAATGCGGCAAATGGCGTTGGCTCTGCGATAGTTTTCCCAATAGTTTAAAATCCATTTTATATGCAAAACTACAACACGCACACACACACACGCCCAGACATACTCTTGTATATACATACATACATACATACATACATATATACATATATAATAAACACTCCCAACTATGCGCTCAGCTTTTGAGTTGTATATAATTTGAGCGGCGTTTTGTATTCTCTAACTATATGTATAAATCTGCCAACTATGGCGATATATCTACACACACACACACACACACACATGCATGTAAAGTGTATGTATAGTATGTGTGTGTTTGATTAAACACTGAATGTTTCTTGTATATTATGTAAAATGTTGCAGCGAACATTTGTTGTTGGTGGATGGTTGCCGTTGTTCACTGTTGTTGCTACTGTTTTGTTATTGTTGTTGTTGTTTATGATAATGAGCATTTCGCTCATGTGGGCCACACTCACTACATATACACATACAAACGCACACACGCACACACTCATTAATATAGCCATCTCGCTTCATTTGCCAAAGAGTTGCCCCACCCACAGTTGCAAACCATTGAAAAGCGGGCAAAACCACCCAAAACCGCCCAACCGCCGACGACCGTCACGTGGGTGTTTTTTGGGTGGTTTTTCTCATTTCCAGATCCGTACGCGTCCCGTGCACAACCCGTTTGATAATGATGCAAAATTTATGTATTTTGTGTAGAAATGAAACCTGATTTTCAGGCTGGCCAAATGAGTGAAAACTGTAAGCCGGCAAACGCGGGGAAATGTGATGGGAAACACTGGTGAATGGGGAAACGTAGGAAATGAGGAAATGAGCAAATGAGGAGGAGGAAAACAGATGAACATGTACTAGTATAGCTGAAATGAGTGAGCTGCTAAATCGCAGCGCCAACCCTTGACCAACTGACCAGCTAAAAGCTGCAAATAAAGGGGTTGACCTTAAAGTTCCCCACAGCAGTGAGCACAGCTCCCCCAGTTTCCTTAGCTCCTATTTACGCTCCTCTCCTCCTCCTTTTGAAATATGCGGATTCTTAAATTGCAAATATTTTATATGTTCGCGTCCTATTTTTGTTTTATTCACCAAGTCCAAGTCCGACTCTGAGCTCGAGCTGTGTGTTGACCAAAAGCTAGTCTCTTCCTACTTATTGCTGAGCATTTTGCGTTGGTTGCGTTTCCGTTTCCGCTTACAGCTGAGGCGCGCGCGCGCACTCACACACACACACACACGCACACAGACACACACACACTCTGAAATTTATCGTCGCTTTTAATTGTTGCATAAATCTGTAAACACACACGTAAACCGTTTTTGGGGGAGCTCGCTCAAAATTTTGCGCTCAAACTCAATTTCCCTTTTGAGTTATTTAAACCCAAACACACATGTGCGTGGCGTGTGTATGTCTCTGTCTGTGTCTGTGTGTGGTCTGTTGTATGTACGCCCACACGCATACATAGACAGACAAACAGACAGACGGACGAACAGACAGAGAGACAGAGAGACGTTGACGGCGTCGTCGACGCTGCTTTGAAAATTTGAAAAGTTTTTTGTGTGAAAATTTCGAAAATTTTCACGGAGCATTTTGTGTGCGTGTTATCATTTGCAATTGTGCTGTTAACCGGTTCAAAGCGCACGCACGCACGCAACAGCAACAACTCAACAGCAACAATAGTAACGACAACAACAACAACAACTAATACGTACTTTTGTTTCTGGCACTTCGTGTTTCACAGCTTCGTTGTAGCTCGTCGAAGTCGGAGTCGTTCTCGTTCTGGCTCGTGTTCGGTCTCGGCGGTCGCGTGTGCTGTGTTCCGTGCACTGGACTTGGGGTCTGGGGCCATTCGGCAAGTGCAGCGCCACAAGCGACACACAAATCGTGTGCGCTCAAAGCGGCTTCGTATTGCCGAATGCACTTGGAGTCAACACGGGGCAGCATTGGCCGCATCCGCAACAGCAACAGCAATAGCAACGGCAACGGCAACAGCATCGACATCGGCATCATCGACATCGGCAGCATCGGCAGCATCGGCAGCAAACATCAACAGAAGCATCTGGAGCTGGAGCTGGTGCTCCATGTGTCACTTTGCATTCTGACCACTAACTCGCCGGCCGCGTTTCCGTTCCGCTCCGGGCTCCGTTCAACGTGCATTTGTCGTACGGGTATTCGCAAGCGCAACAAGAGTTAAATTTCAATCTCAATATCAGCATCTTTACCAATCTCAATCTGAATACGGGATTGTTGTTTATTTTTTTTGTCCTCCCCCTCCTTAAATAATAAACGCAATTGTATGTGATTTTTTGTGTTCGTGTTGAATGAAAATAAAGTTGGCTTTGTTCCTTATATTTGGCATCAAGTGCGACCTATGATCAGCCTAAAGGCGCCTGCACTGCAACTGCACGTGCCAGTCAACTTATTAAATATAAACAAATATTGCTAAACACAACATATTTATAAACAATTTTGAGCTCATCTTCAGCAGCGACAGCAGCAATTGCAAGTTGCAAGTTCTGTCATAAGGTGAGTTTCATGTTAAAAACATTTCAAGTATTACTTATAATTGTTTAGTTATAAAAACAAAAAAGCACATGCTAAAAATGTAAATATATTTTATTTATAAATACATTTATTTCACAATTATTGAATTTAATTGACCTGCTGTCAATTATCTACAATTATGAGTTATGTTTGAATTGTTAAGTTTGTCGAACTACAAACTATTTAAACTATCTAAAAATCTTATTTAAAATTTCATTTACTTTCCATTAGTATTTAAATCATTTATGTTTACAATATTAAATTCTCTATTCGAATTTTAAAGTTCTACACATAATTTGAATTAATTTTAATTGCTTAAGCTGAAATATTTAAATTATCTGTATTCTTTCCAATTGGTCAAGAATTGTATTTCTAAGCATTTAATTATTGAATTAATATAGATATTCAAATATATTCTCATTGATTCCGTTCTTTAGTTTCTTAAAGTAATACATCATTCATTTTATTACTCACATATGTCGCACAAATCTGAGGAATTTCAGTGTTTCGCTATGCAGATACCCCAGAATATCTTTATGATTGGGTAGTATGTATAAGTACTTGTCTACGTATTTTTACCAAACCTGTTGTATCATATGGTTGCCATATGTCTCATCAGTTTACAAAGATCTCAATTATTAAAATAATAATTATGAAAAACTGTTGCTAGGAACAGTGATCTTATAGCCCGTATTTATAGGCTTTATGAGTGGAAATAATTAACTGAATGGTCAAATTTAAAAAAGTGCATACTTAGATTTGCTTTTTATAAATAGCATTCATAAAAACAGGCAATATTAACAGTACAATGCAACATTTTCATATAACAAAATTTAATCCACATTAATTTGTATATTATTTAATTTGGTATATTGTTAATTAGCTATATTCGTATTCCATTGATGTCGGAATAATTTTCGATTTAATGATCATTTAATTTTGGCTCATTGAATCTTACAGTCCGTTAATAATTAAATTTATTTTATAGTTAGAGTTTGTCAAATTTTTCAGATAAGTCTATTACTCAAGATACGGGGACGAATCAGAATTAGCCAAATACGACTAAAGATTCTAAACTAATACATGATCAAGATAATTCAATAGTTATATTCTTTCATTTCGATATTTGCAAGTTTATCAATTTGTTGTTGGTTTTATCGCTGACTGTAATATCATTTATATTTACGTCTTATTGAAATAATATTGGCTTAAAAAAATATAGAAAATTAATTAATTTTACGAATAGCGAAGCGATTTTCGTTTATTTTCCATTTGAAAATATATTTAGAATTAAAATAGAATCTTAGAATATTCGAGTACCAGTGCCATGGTAAAAACAGATAACGGACCGATTAACATAGTTAAATATCATGACGAGACCAATAAACAATAATAAAAAATTACATGTTGAGGACGAAAAACATTTAATGACCCACTTCACATGTCAAAATGCAAACACAAAATGGACGCGATGAACAATTTTTACTTAATGTAATTAATTAAAATTTAACGTATTCATTTCGGTCTGACAAACGACCAACAACAATGGGCAGTAAAAACAAACAAACAAACTGCAAAAATAAAAACAACAACCATCAGCAATAACAACAACAAGAGCTGTACGTATGTATAATATGATACCTTCGAAAACTCATCGGTGAACCGCACTTATGCACCGCAAGTTCTACCGCGAAATTGATAATTCAACGGTTAACCCAATGGGCCACCAACTAAAAAAAAGAGTACAAAATAAAAAATGAACTACAACAAAAACGACGAGGAGAAATCCGCGTGAGATGGCAAAAAAAATAACAAATATCGGAACGCGGGTGCAAAACGTTTAAATCAACTATGAAGGCTCAACAAAAAAAAAACAGCAACGTGATATGTTAAAAAAAAGTGAAAAGCGCAAAAACAAATGGAAAACAGAAGAGAAAATAAGTACAAATACAAACACAAATAAAAGTAGGCAGCAAATATTGTGCATATAATCAACAGAATGCAACGAAAAATGCAGCGATTGGGGGATTTGGGGGAAAGGGTATCAGAACAGAGCTCACCACTCAAGTTGTTTGTGTTTTTCTGAATTTTGTTTTTATTTTATTTTTTTTTATTTATTTTTTTTATGAAGCCTGGGCTTGGGCGTGGGTGTGGCTATGGCTTTGGCTGTATTTGAAAGTGGTCAACCAACTCGTTGACCGCAAAAGAGAAAAAATAATAAAATAAAATAAACACAAATACAAGTGCACACAGATACGGACATACAAACACACGTATAAAATATATGTATAGGCAGACATGTGTATGGCAAAGCAGTCAAATCAAAAACAAAACAAATTGCAACAACAACAAAAACAACAACGGCAAACGATTGCATTGCATCGCAGCCGGCTCAGAAAAGTAGGCAACACTTTTTCCAACGCTGCACTATGGGGTATTTTACCGAAAATATGTCATTTATTAAACTCGTAAATAAGCAAGATATTTTGATGCGGCTTTTTTTCTAGTATTATGAAAACCCTTCGAAATTTTATGGAAAAGGGGCGTGGCACCATCTCCGCCCCAGATTTTTCTTTTTAATTTTTTTTTTTTTGGTAGCCAGTAAGTTGATGATTTATATTGTAACTAGCAAGCTTTGACCTTATATATAATTAGCAATATAAAAAAAAAGTATTTGTTGGACATAGAAAGTTGTAAGCCCTCTTAGACAGCTGTGAGCATAAAATTAAAAAAAAAAATTAAGGGGCGGATATGGGGCCACGCCCACTTTTCCAAAAATTTCGAAGGGTTTTTATAACACTAGAAAAAAACCGCATCAAAATATCTTGCTTATTTTACGAGTTTTAATAAATGACACAAAAACAGATCAAATTCTCCATACGAAAAGCGAGAAAATTAGCACTGAAAAATTGTGAGGTTACGTGCTAAAAAATTGGATTGGGAAAAAGGCGCACCGAGGCGCACCTTGAGGTAAACTATTCTGAATAAAGAAATATTGACTCTACAACATGGACAAGGACTCACTTTCAACAACTTTCAACATTTTTGTTAAACTCTTCCCAAAGTTTAACTTTACTTTCCAAAATTAGACATTGACACCACTTGCTAAATACACAAGTTATTAAAAAGACACGTACAAAAACAACAATCTATAAGCAGAAACACGTAGTACAAACCTGAGCAGTTAACATCCATTTCAAATTGGTATTTATAAAATGATTCTCTTTTATGTGTTTCAATTTGAAAATTCACTTCAATTTTGCAGTTAACAAAAGCACGCGGGCATCGGTTGAAACAGCTGACTTTAACAGCTGGTATCTTAACATTGGACTGTTATGTTAACATTTCTGGTATGTAACATAACAGTTTGAAGTGTTTATTATATGTTAGCATTAAAAAACCATACATTTGCATAACTTTGAAAAATGAATAAATGACACTTTTTCGGTAAAATACCCCATAGTGCGCTGCATGCAATTGCGGCTAGTTGCATTGGTGTTAGTTGAACGGCTTATCTGATAATATTTAATTAAATTAGATTTAATTTAAATTTATATTTATATTTATGGCAAATGCGCAATAGTGTCTGCTGACGCTGCTGCTGCCGAATATTGGCCAATTGTTGGCATTAATGCAGCACGCAAAATATCAGACACATTCATACGAGTTTGTATAACAATTGGACAACAAACTCTTCAAATCGCAATGAAGTTAACATAATATAATTCGTTTAATACCGTTAACTAATATATATTCAATTACTTAAAAGTGTTCATTTAACTCTGAGCAAGATTGTACTTTCTTAAAACTACAACTACGTTTTTAGTGGGATAGTTTAATCCACATTTGCTGCTGATTTGAAATGATTTTTAATTTAAAGTGATGGTAAATTATTATTGATTATTAACAGAAGTTATTACGTATTTAATTATATGACTTCAAGTAAACAACATTTACATATACGTAGCTGTATAGAAATTATAATTAAATAATCAGTTGATTTAATTAATATAATAATAATTATAATTCAAAGTCAAATAAGTCAAATAAATTTAGTTTTTTCTTTAACTTTTGTTTTGTGTTTGTTGAATGAATTAAAGGACGTTTTTAAAGTATTTTTGAGTATCATAATTAAAAGTTGCTGCCTATTAATGCAAAACTGAATGGAGACCACGACAGATAGTGCATTGTATGGACTCCGTGAGGAAGGGAGGCGGGAAGAGAGACCAGGGTGTTTAATGGGGTTGCTTGCAATTATTTTGCATTGTGTTATTATTGTTGTTGTCTTCGTCTGGTTTGTTTTTGTGCGAATGCAACTTTTATCGATTTAAATTAAAAACGCATTGCTGCAAATTGTAAAAATTATCTGTGCGCTGTTTGTCTTTGTGAGAGTGTGCTCATCATGTGTGCATTTTCATTTGTCTGCCTGTGTGTGTGAGTATGTGTGTGTGTGCGTCAGGAAACGCCAACACATTAAGTTGGTAGGCCATTGGACATCGGCTGCCGGCTGTCGACTGTCGACTGTCGGTGGCCATTGCCGCCATGTCCATGCCCATGTCATTGGCCAGAGCAATGCGGAAAATCGCATTTTCTCATTTGGCTTCTGTCATGCAAAAATATCAAAAGCGCGTTGCGAAAATCTCGTTTATTTTTCACACGCATTTCTGACATTCTCCACAGCAGCAGCAAAAGCAGCACATCAGACATATCCTCGCACACATTCCCACACACTTCGCATCCAATGAGTCCGATTCCCGAGACGGAGCCCAAGCTCAAATCGAATCTGAATCTCACCAGAACGTTCTTAAATAGCCAACGAAATTGGCTTAAAGCTTATGTAAAACACTTTCCATCACTGTGCTCGAAGTGATCTCTTAAAATGTTCAATTACTTATTTAACAACACTTTTTCTTAATACTTTTTATTTTTTAACTAAAGAAGTACACGAAAAGTCATTTGTATAAACTTTAATTAAGCCAACACTGCGAGATTCAAATTATTTGAGTCGAGCCTATTAAGTTAGTTAATAGAAAAATCGACATCAGTTTACCAATAAATAAATGATCTTTATTTATTTTTTAGCTCATTTTTATTTATTATTTTTATTAATATTATTATTTTAATTTTTGGTTTTTAGATTATGATGGTACCTTCAAAGCAATATTAAAAGAAAGTCTTACAACAGAATGTGAAAATATTTTTAAACAGTGATATTTTTAGAGAATTAGAAATTATTATGCCTATATTGGCATTTTTGATTAAATGATATAAACAAATATAAGTGATGATAGGTCAGAAAAGTGAAGTTGATTTAAGTTTTGACTTGTAAAAACCCAAAATTCCCTGAATACGCCAAGTTATTTTTATAAAACATTTTTTTTTTTTAGTAATTTTTACAATTTTCCAAGGTAATTTATCAGGTAATTGAACTATAAATTTTCCAGTTCATTTTAATATTTATAATACATGAGCTTACTTTAATTTTATTATGATTTTAATGAGAAATAAATTATATTTCTGTATATTAGAGCATACATTTTATTTATAAGGAATAACAAAATGTATCATATTTATCTGAGTTCAAGTATTCCTTTTGTTAAACCTATGCAGGAGTGCTTGCATAGAATGTAAATAAATATAAATTCAATATAATAAAGGAAAATTGCATTTGCAAACGTTTTCAGTATAATAAGTTAATTCATGTGCAAATTGCAACATAAGTATGTTTCTGGTCAATCAATTTTAAGATTTTGACCTCAACGGATCTGAAAATTTCCAATTATATGTTGTATTCCAACATGTATTAGTTAAGAATATGAAATTCTTTGAGAAGTTGTAAAATAATTGGGATAATCTTATTAAATATTTACATCGAGACTTTCTGGGTATTCAGTTAATGTCCTGGGTGTTAATAAGTAGCCGTCGCGTTTGGGTAGTGAGTGCAGAGTATTGACTATCCACGCACCCACACATCGACATAAACACGTACAAAGAGAGACAAAGTGGGATAAATATGTGAGAGCAGCAGCAACACACAATTAATAAGCATTACAAGTTGTATGGCACACACATACACGGTACACAGTACACGGTGCACGGTACGGTCTCTGGTCGCATTCTGCTGCATCCTGCCTCATGCTACGTGCTGCAAGCTCTGCGTGGGCAGCCGCCAGCAGCAGCCACACAAGTGCTAATGACTTAATAAATCATCGCGTGCGACAAAGAAATATACGATGGTCCAGTGTTGCCGCTGTTGCCACCGCTGCTGCTGCTGCTGGTGACCGCAGCCAGGACGAGCGGCCAAAATGCATAATTCAATGAAAATCCGCAAATTCCTTTAATCCTCAATATTCATTAAAATATGCCTGCTGGCTGCAACAATTTCCAGCGCTGTGATTCGTCCTGCAGCATCCGCAGCCATCGACGTTGCCGTTGCCGTTGCAGTTGTTGCAGCTTTTTTTGCGTTTTGCGCAGCTTCAATTAAAAGCATTTATAAAAAAATATGTCCATGCCACGCCCACACGCCCAGCCCCTTTGAGTCGTGTAGTTTATTAAGCGGCAACCAAAAGTGCGCTCCAAAGAATCTGCCGCCGGCGGTGTTGGCGGTGTTGGCGGTGCTGGTGGTGCTGATGGCGCTGGCGGTGGTCATGTATACAGGTCATTACATCTTTATGTGCTTAAGCACATAATGTACACACACACACACTCAAAAAAAGCCGCGCTTGTATATATACAGGCACATACATATATAAGGCTTAATCATCAACTTAAATGTGTTGTGCGGAAAGGATTTAATGCGTATACGTATCCCTGGCATATATCCTGGCAAACTGATTTTAATGCCGCTACTACTGACGTTGCTGCTGTTGCCGTTGCTGCTGTTGCTGCGGCCATTTGCACGTTACAAAAATTAATTCGATTTGCTGCCTCGGCGGTCATTTTAATCGCTTGCCGTGTGGCGCATTTAATGAAAGGACACTGACGTCAGGATAACTAGTAGACAGTCGAGAATATGCAGTGCTCATTTGATGGACAGACAGACAGTGCATTGAGCACCAAATTGCAATTAAAAATGGAAAACGTGAGCAAAATGCATAATGAGCTCGCGAGCAACACTTCATTAACGCATTTCCTTTGCCAGCTAAATACGGGGAATCAGAGAATCGGTCAATCAGATTGCATCCAGCAGCTCAACACTCAATAGCCAACAATCGACACAGTCAACAGTACAATAGTCGAACAGTCCAATAGTCCAACAGTCCAACAGTCCAACAACCGCAAACAGATCAGCTGCCCACCGATAGCTGCCAGGATTCAGAACCAGGACCTCGTCCGGACAACCCATTGATAGGCGACAAAATGTTAACAAGCTGTTAAAAAATTGCCAAACTGTCCAGTAAGGCGGCAATAACAAAAATCACACAAAAGACTGCAATCCCATGGGCACTAGAAGACTGTCGAATGCACTAATAAATTTCAATGGCCCAAAATACGAGTACAACAGTATTAAGGATTGTCAAACCCAACTGCATTTCTAAAAATAATCTTAAATTTTGAATGCCTGCAAAGCAGAAATGTTGCATGTAAGAATAGTCTTTTTTTATGTATATATTTCAAAAACTTAAGAATCGTGTTTCTTTATATTTATTAACAAATGAGAAAAGATAAATATTGATTTCAATTCTTAAACTCAAGAAGAGTTCCGCCAGTTCTTAATTCATCTAGTTTTACACTTGTCGATCTATTTAGATTATTTCAAGCTTTTCAATGTAGAGATTTATTGTGCAGCTTAGAGATTTATAGATCTAAAAATTAAATACGCATATTAATAATAATAGAATTAACTGTCCAAAATTGGAATTTTCTTTAAATGAAAACTACAAAATGACTGTAAGAGGAAATCGTTAATTATTTCAATGTATGAGAAGACAGTGTGAGGAACCTGAGGAATTTGTAAAAAAGGCGCAATTTTAGATGTTAACAATAACAGAAGTATAAAACATTGACTGAGTTTATTGGACTGTCGTTTGGATTGAGCGGGTCGAGCGATCCGATTGATTGCAGCGTATAAACAGTCAACTGGCGTAACTACTTGACCAGCGTCATAAATTTACATGCTGGCCAAACAAACAGGCCGACAAAAAAAGCAAAAAGCGGCAACAAACAACAACATGAATCAACGACCAGAAACAGGAACAGCTTCTGTGGGCCGCGATTGGTGATGGCTTTGTTGTTGTAGTTGTTGTTGTTGCTGTTGCTGTCGTTGTTGTTGCCGTTGTTGTTTTCGACAACGCTGGAAGGCAGCGCCGTTCGTGGCCTCAATGTTGGCCTCAAAATGCAAAACCTTAAAAAGGAACAAGAAGGCGCAACCAGGACCTGGCTGCAAGGGGAGCGAGAAGCAGACAGAACGTGAGCCTTTTTGCATGCGAGCATTGTCAACAAGTTTGACTGCAATGAACACGTTAACTGTGGCAAAAAGCAAAAAGGTGCCGCGGAGCAGGAGCGGGAGGAACAGGCGGAACAGCAGCAGGAGGCCATTCGGCCAGAGGCAGAGGCGGAGGATGGCTGGCAGACTTTATCCTGCTGCGTATCCTGCATGAGCTTGCACTTTTTATGCATTGCATTGCGTTTTCTTTCGTTCGTCTATTTTTTATACTTTGTTCTTTTTTTTTTTTGGTTTTGGTTCCTGCTGTGGTTGTTGTTGCTTTTCATTTTATTGATTTTTCGTGTTCTTTTTGCTGCGCTTTTCGCACATTACGCATACGCGGCGTGTGCAACGGAAACCAGGCAACTGACCAAACGCGTCCTGCCTGCCGCTGTCGCTGTTCCTGCTCGTCCTCTTCGTCCTGCGACTGTTACTGACTTGTTTGTGAAGCTCTGCGTTTGTACAGCTGTCAGCCCCTCGTTTGCTCTCACACCTTTCGTCCTTTCGGTTGTTGCTCATTGCTGATGAGGCCGATGAGGCCAAACGACAACAGCAACAACAACAACAACAACAGCAGCAACAACAATTGCCGCCCGCTTCGTTTATTGTTATAGCCACCAATGCTGGACACGCGTGTTTCCAGAGTGTTTATTATGCCACGACTCGTGGATTTTGTGGACTGCAGACTGCAGAGCAGGACTCTGTAGACTGCGTCCTTTCCCAGAGACTGCAATGCATTTCCCTTACTATTTTATTTTTTATTTATTTATTCTTTACTTTTATTTTTATTTTGTAAATTATTTCGCTGATGTTTTTGTCTTGTTTTTGAGCTCGGCCTTTGACGATGAGCGGCAAACAATTCACCTGCCCATCGTTCACTTGACCCCAACGAGCTCCCCCATGTGTGTGAGTGTGTTGATGTGCATTTTTTTTTTATACCCTGCAAACCAAAGCTCTGCGAAAGGGGAATATTATTTGTATTATTTAAGAAAGCAATTCCCTGGTCAGCTGCAACTTGTTTACTTTTTTTTATTGAATTTCAGTCTTGTGATGTGATTATGGAGCACAAGTTACAGGGTATCTCCTAGCTCTACACTTTCACTGTAGCACTCTCGCACTTGCCTTTTGTTAGCCCTTTTGTTGGTGGCAACCACATATTTGGTTGCTGATTTTTGGTTTCGTAATTTTTTGTACCCACAACACAACTGTGTCGCTGTTGTTGTCGTTGTTGCTCTTGTTGCACTTGTTTGACGTTGTTTTTGTTTTTGCTTTTGTGTGTGTTTGGCGGTTTCCCCATTATAATATTACTTTTTTTCTCAGTGTATCTACAAATTATAAACGTGTTCTGCATGCTGAGTTTGGCTGTGTGTCGAGAAGTGTTTTTTTTTATATTATTTTCGAATATTATGGGAAAACTGCATTGCGACTGTAATTCTTTTGAAATTTTATTGGGAGCTTTACAATTAAAAATATTTAAATGCTTACTTAGAACTTAATTTATAAGTGAGTTGTACAGAATTCTTGTTAATTCAAAAGTTTTCAATAATTGGAACTTTCTCTCACTTATGAAATGGCGACGGCGTTTTAGCCTCAAATGTTACTTACCGAATGGCTTAATTTTTTGAAATTATGAAAATAATATGCATAATTAACAAAAATTCCATAAATATGGTATGATAAATTTGATTTAAAAGTCACAAAAAATGAAAACAATATAAACTATTTTTTTTTAATATTTTTTTTTTATAATCTTGCTCGAATAATGTACTAAAAAATAATAAAATTACGGCATTTCTGCATATGGGTATTTCCAGGATTGAGAACGCGACATTTGTAAGTCTTTAAATGAAAAAAAAAATTGGCATAAGTTGACTTGTTCAAAAATGTTTTCTCACGAGTTTAATGCATTTTATCAACACTATTTTTATTATAAAAGACAAGCTTTAAAGACTTGTCGTTTTCGAATTATTTATAGAAAACAATGAATCGCGAACGCGACTAAAAATGGAAGTCATGTTTGACTTTATCTTGACAAATGCGAAAGTCTGCGAAATGTGGCGAGTAATTTGAAAGAAAATACTCTTAAACCATAATAAAAAAATGTAGTTTCCATTTTAGAAATTATTTTTATATTAACTATCATTTTATTTATTTTAAAAGTGTTATTAGTAATTTGTAACGTGACATCACGAACGTCACAAGGTTTCCAACTAGATTGCTCCAAGAATTTGTTCATCAAATTTCATTCGATATATCGAAAACAGCTTGTAAAGCTTGTTTTAAATTAAACATCCAATATATTTCTATGTATTAAAATGGTTTATATTACAATTTTACTATCTTACTAAGTGTAATCGATAGAATACAAACGGTCAATTTTGGAAATCAATTTTTAGGAAAATGGCCAAAATTACACAAAAAGTGAAATTATTCCAATATAGAATCTATGTGTTCATCCAATTGAATTTCTTCTAGCGTATATTGCGTAAATAAATAACTTAAATACATTTTTGGAAGAAAATTTCACAAGATGTGAGTTTTAGATCAATTTTACGTTTTTGGGCGAGGTGGACCTTTTTCTGGAAATGCCCATATACAAATAAACTATTTTCATAATAATTTACATGATTATTTGACAGTAGAAAAATGTCTTAAAATGATATAGAATAAAATGTCTTTGAGCTGTTAAAGAAAATTTTAAAATTGCACAAAACAATTAAATAAGCACAAAGTTAGTAAGATTATGAATTTTGTTAAAAATAAAAGATTATATCCATGCCTGCAAAAGTCTAAATACGAATTTTGGTCGTTGATTTAAAAGGGCAACTTATGAAATACTTGAGTTAATAACATATTAGTTGGATGAAATACAACTCAAACTACGTCCTTTAAAATTCACTGTATTTTGTGATTTGTTATTTAGCTTTTCTGAAACAGACTCATTCGAATACGAGATTACAAAATACGAATTGTTTCTCAATGAGTAAATCAGTAAAATAGGCATATGTGCAACATGTTTAATTTTTGTACATTCAAAACACATTTTAGTTTTCTTTCTTTACAATTTTTATTAGTTTTATCCGTTAAATTGGTTTCTCTAAGCTGCTTTAAGTAATCGTACCGCTTCGTTGCGCCAAAAACTCTTGCAGAAAGTATCCCCCATAAAACCTCTATTGAACTAAGATCCGGACTCACAGTGTAGTAATGGAATTTTGTGCACAAAAAAATATCAAGTGCAAAACTGTTGCATTCGCATTTTGAGGAAGGCGCAAAATGAAAATATTCCATTGGCACCTTTCGATTTTTTGGGCCAAGATATAATGAAAAATGCCACAGTGTGTGTGTGTGTGTGTTGTGTGTGCCCAAAAATCGACAAAATATTTACAACAAGAGCAAGGACAACAACAATGGCAAAGCCAAAGTCTTTTTAGGTCTACCAATATTATTCCACACAACTTCAAACCCACAAAACGTTGGTTAGTTTTTGGTAATAACTTCAAATCTGCACTTGCCACTTTGTTGCAACAACAACCCAAATGCAGTTGGCAAAAAGTGCAAGCACACACACAAACACAACTTAACACACAAACACACATATTATATACATATGTGTGTATGTATGTATGTACTCGTATCAATACGAGTTTTGTTGTGTTTAAAATAGAAATGGCATCGAATTTGTGTGCCGACACTGTATGTGTGTGTGTGAGTGTGCATGAGGGGGTGTAAAAATAATTTAACTAAAAATTGCACACAAAAATGTTGGCACCGGTTTTCGGCTCGACCAATGTACCGCACCGCACCGCACCACACAATTCCCACAACGCACCACAACGCACCACATGCCTCATGCCTCATGCCCCCAACTTGTTGTTATATTTGTAATTTTTTTTATTTTTTTTATTTTACCGGCCTGCTGGGCTCCTCTCTGGGGCAAAAGCACATACCGCAAAATGCTGTGGGCGGCATTTGTGGCGCAGTTGACGATGTGCTGCAGGGGAGCATGGGAGGGGGAGGGGCAGGGGGAAGGAAGGTGCGTGATTTGCAAATGCGAAACACAAAATGCAGTCCAAAACATACGCAAAAATAATAAAATCACTGCCGCACAAATATATAACGAGGCAACAACAAAGACCATCCCCAAAATAATGCAGAAATAGACAAAAAAGAATTAAACAGAATCCAACATAAAACTGACCACTCACGCACACACACACAGACAGACACATTCCCAGTGCATGTGTGTGTGCAGAGTTGCATTGGGGTCGCCCGTTGTCGGAGCGTCGGGGGCGGAGTCCAAACGAGCGCCAAACAATTGAGTTGAGTTGAGTGAGAAACCCGAGTTGAGAGTCAGCTCCAAGTTTGCAACCCTTGCCAGGAGCGGAAAATGTGCTCCATCTCTATGTGTGTATGTGTATTGGGGGGAGTCTTGAATGTATGTTTGTCTGTGTAATTTGCTAATTGAGAGACGAGCTCAGTTGCAAACGACTGAGTGAGTGAGTGAGTGAGTGAGTGAGTGAGTATGTGAATGAATGAATGGTTGAGTGAGTAAGTTGCTGAGTGAGTTTCTAAGTTTTCGAAAATTTAAAATAACAGCCAGCTCGTATGTAGATCACACTCACACCCATACACACACACACACACACGCATTCCAAGGCAAGCACACTCAGAGGAGTCATAAAAAATTTAGAATACGCCGCTAAAAGTATTCAACACTCATCATCAAAGGCAACGGACTCGAAAGAGGCCACAAACACAAATGTAAAGGATGCTAAAAAGCAGACACACATAGTACACACACACACACACACACAGCTACAGACAGATACTGTGGCATGTGTGTAATTTACACCGAGATCCAATGAAATTTTGGTTAGCTGAAACGTCAGAGACTTTGAGTTTTGAGTGCAGCAACTTAAACTGCCAGGCGAGGCGACTTAACTCAAATGGCAGCAATAACACAGCACACACACACACGTGGCTGGACAGTCACACTCACACACTCTTATATAGCATAAGCCATAACTCAGTTTTAGACACGCGCGACACGCTTGCAGCTGCGGTCCACCCAAAAACAATACCAAAGTCATAAAAACCAAAATAAAAAATTTAAGAAATAAAATTGTGAAAGAGAAAATGAAAACAACCAACGGTCGTGAGTGTCAACAGAAATAGTTGCAAATGAAATGTGGTAAATGAAATGAGCAAAGTTTTTAAATTTTAAGTTAATACAAAAATGTTCAGTCACTTAAAAGATTGTTCATTTAACAAATGAAAGTGATTTGTAAAAATGTGAATTGAGTTAAGTGAAATGTGTTCTGTTCAAATCGGTTCTTAACTCAATGCATGTGAAGAACGCTTTTCGGATTAAAATAAAAACAAAAACAATAAATTTTAGCTTGAAAAAATTCGGTAAAAAAAATTATTACAACTTTTTTTTTACTGATAAAAATAAGTAATAAAAGTAACGACAGCATCAAAACGTTTTTAAAATGCATTCAGCTATTGTATTTTGTTCATCTTGATATTAAAAAATAATGACAAAAATAAAAGTATTTTTCGGACGAGAAAATTAAAATGTTAATATTAGTAATTACACTGGTGAAAATTATAATATTAACAATAATTTATAGAAATAAATTTAAATACTATAAGTTTCAAGAAACATAAATACTTTTTAGTATTTTCCGACACTACAAAATAGTTAAGCAAACAAACATAATTTCATGTATTGTAATTACAATAATTGAATCTCGTTTTCTACTGTTGGATGCTGCTTTTTGGATCGCATCGTGTCTCGGAAAGTGAATTTTTGTAGTATTTTGTGTTTTTGTTTTGTTTTGTTTTCTTTTTTTGCTGGCATTTTTGTTGTTAAATGAAATTTAATTGCCATAAACAAAACAGAGGCGACTCGTGAATCATCTCGCATCTCTCATATTTAGCCCTCTTCTTTAGCCCCGTTGTGTATTTATAAAGACATAAAAAGCGAAAGGCGCAAGACAAACGCCATAAAAACAAAATATGATGATGTTGATGATGATGATGCGTATCAAAGGCCGCCGCGTGTTGCGACGTTTGCCATGTTGAAGATTTGAATTGTGGGTGGTCCCAACAGTTCCATCCGATCTGATGGTGATCTGATGATGCCGATCCCGATCCCCGATGCCCGATTCGTCCAACAAATGGCAACATAAAGTCTGCTCCGTTTTTGTTGTTATTCTTGTCGTGGGATAATTAAAGTCATGAATTCCAGTGTTGACTGCGTTTGACAACACGTCATGCAAAGTGCAGGGCGCAATTCTCCAACCACAATAACAACAACAACCCCAGCCCCAACCCCAAACCCCATCGTCAACTCAAACTTCAATGCCAAACTCAATGATGGTGGTCTGTGTGTATGTGTGTGTGTGTGTGTGGGTGTGTGGGTGTGTGTGTGTTTGTGTGTGTATGCGTGCTCTGACTTGCACTAGGCTGTGGTGTGCCTGTCAAATGCTTCACATTGCAGGTGGGCAACTGTCCGGGCACCGAGCACCAAGCACCGAGCACCGAGTGCCAAGCAATCAACAGCAATTTAGCAAAGCCCAGACGTTACCCACACCAAGACAGGCAAATGGCAATACCTACTCGAATACTCAATGCCCAAACTCGAACTCGAAGTTGGGAATGCTACGGATTGGTGGGGACATCCGTGTCAAAACAATGTACGCACTAGAAGTCATTTAATTTGTTAAACTCGGTGATTTGGACAAACTCGCCAAGTGTGTGTCCTGCTGCTTGGCCCATCAATTGGCAGGCGGAAGCAGGAGGAAGCAGAAGGAAGAGAACGAGAGATAGAGATGCATTTGACATTGGTGACAACATGCATATTACGAGTATCTTTACACTGTGCAACAGGATTCCTATTCAACTCAAAAGGCAATATAACTTTAATGTAACTTGATTGTTCACATCTTTTTAAATATTACTGAAGAATTAATAATATCTAATAGATCACTCACGATTTTTTGGAATCGAATGAATGTTGACAAGATATTTCTTTCTTATTAAAATTTGTATTTCTTGGGAACCTTAAGAAAATTGTTAGAAAGATTAATTTTCGTATAAAAGCTGTATCATTGAATCACTTTATCTAAGTTACAACTATCTACGCAAATATATTCTAAAGAATATTTTTCGTATATTCCTTAGATATTTAGGTTATTTGAGTTATGTTATATTTATAGTTATGGCTACATATAATTTTAGCTTAATCTTTTCAAGAAATATTGGGTAATCTCATTCTTTATAATATCTTTCAAGATTTATTACATTTTCTGGTTGAATACATTATCCGAAATCAATTTGATTTTACTTATATAAAACTGGTTTTTATTTATTGCGAGAATAATATTTAAAAATATAGATCATTTTTCTATTGAATTTCATATATACTAATATTAATGAAAGTAATAATTACATTAATTGTTATGCGCTTTTCGTAAACTGTCAATTGGAAGGCGTTAGGCTGCGCGCACATTGGAAGCTGAAAGTGGAGCTTACAGCGGAGCTTATAGGCGAGCGGATAATTTCAGATCTTATCAGCGAGCAGATATTTTTAGGCTGCGCACACAGAAAGCTGATGCTGATGCTCACTTTATCGTTTATCATTTTTTGTTTTTCAACCAATATATGTAGCTTCCAAGCAGCAGCAGCAACATTTTCTCATTTCAAAACAAATTTAATAAATTTAATGTACTTATACTACAATGTATGTATATGCACAAATACCCATACATAAGAACATACATACATATATACCTTGCAAATTGCTGCATTATAACTAAATTTATATTTGTGCGATTATATACATACATATTGTATTTAACGGGTGGGTTTTGAACAATTTCACTAAATTATGTTTCGCAATTCAATTCAAATAACAATGAATAAGCTCAGCTCAGCCGCTGAATAAACAAACATGTTTGATCGATCAAGCAGAGAGGAGCGTAGCTTACAGCTGATCGAATCTGCTAAGCTCTCAGTGTGCGCGCTTTCATAAAAGCAGTGTGTTTGTTTTATCGGGAGGATAAGCTCGCTTATAAGCTCCGCTGTAAGCTCCGCTATCAGCTCGCAGTGTGCGCCCAGCCTTATTTGTTTAGAAATAGAAAAATTATGAAAAAAAACGGGTGTTTAATAAGACAATTGGAATAAGTTAGGATCATAAATACCTGGCTGACTAGTGCAATCTGAAGGTGACACGGAGACAGACAAACACAGACACGCAAGACTCTAAAGGTCGGTGGGTGGGGATTGAGGGGCAGGGGTTGTGCCTTCGAGGGTTGCATGCGTCTGTGGTTGCACGTTGCTGCTGTTGTCTTTGTCGTTGTTGTTGTCGTTCTTGTCGTTGCAGTTGAAGCTGCATTCATTGCATCATTTATGCATTTAAACAATCTAAAGCCCCAGGACGACACATCAAGTGTAGTCCTTAGATGAGGTGGGGGCAATGGAAGGTGGAGAGACCTTTGGTTTGGGGGCGTGCCAGGCGCCGGAAATGCAAATTATGTTATGTGTCAAGTAACCGGAAAATGCATTTTAATTGCCGTAGAAATGCAATAATGCATTTACGCACATACGCACGGATAAAGTATGGGGGATGAAGTGGGCGTGGGCGTGGGAGGCGTGGCATTGCACACTTGACTAAGGGCAGCTGCTTGAGGTGCTAATAAACTGTTAATGGGCGTTGCTTTCCCTCCCGTTGCCATCATTTTGTCTTGTGCCTTTTGGCATTGGCATTGTCCTGGTGTGTTGGCTTTTGTGTTTGGCATTTGGCATTTGGCGTAAACCGCCTAAAGTGTGTTAGAAAAATGAGCAGTGTGCTTGGGCGTTTCGTTAGGTGTTTTGAGAAGAAAAAAAAATGAATCGGGAGTGGTTCTGTGGCCCCTGTAGCCACATGCATGTTCACCGCAAACGAGCCACTCAACGAGTATTTCAAAATAACAGACAGCCGCAGGCTGGCTGACCAGCAAAACCAAATGAAACCAAACCAAACCAAAGCAATGCCGACTTCATCAACGGTAACAACAACAAAAACAGCAATCAACTAAACTGCAATTTTAAATGCAACTGCAACAGCAACAACAACAACAACAACAACATAAAATGCAGCTGCTCAAAATGCAATTTTTCACTTTATGCAGAGGCCTGTGTAAAATCCAATCAAGCCTCAAAAATGTTAAACGCCTGCTCCGGCTTTAGTTCCTGCTTCTAGTGCAGCTCCTGCTTCTGCTCCTGTTCCTGAACCTCAACTGCAACTGCAACTGCCTCTGCGTCCTGTGCATGGAGGCGGCTTAAAAGCAAAAGCCAAAGCAAGCTGCGGGCAGGCGCAAACAAACAAGGATTCGACCTCAGGACTCGACCGGAAAGTGACAGACACAGAGACGGAGACAGGCACAAGGACAGAGACAGGGACAGGGATAGGGACAGCAGGCAACTCTTCCAATCTCTCTGTCTCGCTCACACCCGGAGGCAGCACTCAACGACAGCAATCTGGACTTATTACGCCACTTAAAGCTTAAAAATAACTCAGACTGCAACTACAGAGTGTCCTTATGTCCTCATGGCAGAGCGACAACAAGATGTCCTTCAAAGGCCACCGCATCAGAATAATTCAGTTCTCGAGTCGAAAATGATCTGTTTCTGTCCAGATCAAAATTATATCTTTGAATTAATATTTAGCTCGATTTGTATTTATAGACACTTTCTATCAAGTTTTCCATGCACGAATTTTTACTTATATATTTATACTTAGAATAAATCTTAAGTTACATATTTTATGGCCAGAGAATCAAGGGGTCTGTCAAATATTTTATGTATTATTTGCACACAAGTCTCACATCTGAAATATCTTTAATATTTGCGTGATTTTTTTTATTAGTATGTAAAATCATTGGTTCTTTCAATTTCTGTCACCAAATTATGGAAGATTTTTCAATTCTTACTTAGTGAAAAAAAAAAGATTTTCCCAAATTAAGTTGCCTATTTTCTATTAAATGGACCGCACTATACTTTATATTTGTCAATTATATAATTTAATAATAAATTGATCTTAACAAGGGTCATATCTAATTAGAGATATTTATATTTTTTTAAGATTATATGTTTAGTTGGAGTGTATTTTTTTTAGCGGAAAACTCACTGCAGAATTTAATGGGAATATATAAAAATATCAGAGCTCCCGAAAATCGCTCTATTTTTTTGTATGGTTCCCAAAAAAACGCGTTTAGAAGTGCTCGGACTGGCTTCTTATATTTTGCTCTCGAGCAAAATGGCAAAAGTAAAGAGTAAAGTTATTTCGTTTCCTTTTTGCTCTCGTTCTGTTTTCTTTCGTGCTCATTTCAGTGCACAGACTGAGTATATTTTGCGAGCTCTGAAAAATATACTCATAAAATAATTTGAAGTTTGTTAAGAGCAAAAATGAAAGATGCTGAACTTAATAGAATTCATTATGTTCGATCAAATGATTTGATATTTGCATATATAAACTTGTATTGGGTATCTTTTAATACATAGGCTTTTTACATGTGAAATAGTGCTCAATATTTTGTTAACTAGTGAAAGAATGACACTATTCCTTAAACCTTTTATAACCACTTATATGATAAAGCTATCTTTAGCTCTGTCACAATGCAATTCAAGTCTGGTTATCTATTAAATGCAGCTATTCAACGAAATGCAAAATAGAAATGCACATATGTTTATACGAGTACACAAGCTTCATTAGAAGCTCTTTTAGCCCAATTTATGTGATGGAATGGGGTCCAAATGGGCGAACGGGCCAATGACAGTCAGCCAGTCAAGTCTCTCAGTCAGTCAGTCAGAGGTGACATCCCTAGGCACCTCGGCCAGATAATTCACTGGACACTGACTGTCGTCACATTGTCGCCTCGACGAGGGCAACTCTTCAGGATCGAGAGGAGAAGGAGGAGGGGCTTCCGTTCCTGTTCCTGTTCCGACTGCAACTGTGGCTGCACTTCGTGTGCGATGGCATCGTTGTGTTTCTTCGTCGTTTATCAAATAGCCAACGGGGCCAAAAGCATCGTCGCCATTGCCGTTGGGGCAACGCGTCGGCTAAGTGACAAGCAAAACCGCGAATTGACCAGAGAAAGTCCAACTCCAGTTGCAGCAGTTGCTTTTTCGGGGCCTTACACGCGTGCACACACACACACACACACACAGAGGACACGCAGGACATGCAGGACAGATGACAGGCAATGGCGGAGGCAGAGGCAGGGGCGGAGGCAGTAGTCAGGACGTGTGCCGCTGCACGTTATTAATGCAGGCCACACATGAAATGGGGAAGGGGACAGAGCACCTCTCACTGAGTGAGAACAAGGACAAGGACAAGGACAAGGACGAGGCAGAGGACGAATTCACAAAAGATGCGTGCCTCGCTTTCAGCTTGGTGTTGCCTCTGCCTTTGCCCACTCTTCTCCTCCATCTCCTCCTCCATGAGTCCCTCCTCGTCCCTCTGGTGGCTGGTGGTTAGCGCCTGGTGCCTGGTGCCAGGCAGCATTGTTTTGGCCCAAAGTTGACCGAAAACTTGGGATTGTTGGTTGCTCGTTTTTGGTTTTCTAGCCAGCCGACAGTCGACAGCGGACAGCGGACAGCCGACAAAAGGGAGACGACCGGAAGGAAGGATTGCATTGCAATGCATTGCACTGCATCGTCCTCGAATGCAGCAAGTCCTTTTTTGCTGCATTTTGGTCGACTGCGGTGTCGAGGTCGAGGTGCAACAGAGACAGACGGAGTAAGGGGGTGTGGAAGTGAGAGAGAAAGAGATAGGCGGTGAGCAGGGGGCGTGACGTGACTCTGAGGCGTGTTACTGTATCAATTTATGGTTGAATTTGGTGTCTTCTCTCTGGCTGTTGATTTCTGCTCAGAGTCCTTTAGTCCTTGTCTGTGCATGTGCGTGCGTGTGCGTGCGTGTGCGTGTATGTGTGTGGATTGCATGTGTTGATGTCTGGGAAATGTTCTCGGCATGCCGGAAATAAGTTTGCTGCCCGCAAAGTTAGTTGATTTAGGCATTAAAGCGAATTCTGAGCTACAGGCTTAGGTTTTTGGCAACGACTCCTGACACTGACTCCTGGCTTCGACTCCGCCTCCGCCTCCGACTCTTGACTCTTGACTCCATCCAGCCATCCAGCACACAGAGAGGCACTTGAGCATTTATAAACAATGTATGGCTTAATTTGCTGTTAGTTAGCAGCAATTGTTGTTAATTTAGAGGCCCGAACCTAGCATAGGCAACACTGCACAACAGATAGGTTAAGGTAGTAACAAACTCGACAATACATGCCATTTACGATGATTTTAATGATACAAACACTGGAGTCAAAGAACATACAATGCTAAGCAAATTTAATTTATGATTTCTACAGAAAAAGACATGATTATTTAGGGTTGATCGATCTTTGAACTATTTATCGATTATTCGTTAATCAGAATCTTTAATTTAAACGGTTTGTAAAACAAAAACAATCCAAAAATATGTGTGTCCTCTTGTGGAAATTGTTTTACATTTAACACAGATTTTTCAGAGCATTTTTCTTAGATTCTTGATTTTCGGCATGTGTTAACATAATATGTTAAACTTCAAATGCCATTATAACTTCTAAAATCGCAACCCACACACGCACACACGCATGCACACACACACATACACGAATACACACGCATAAATGAAATACCACAGACGGGGAATAAAAACCCAAAGTCCAATTAAAATTTAACTACATCAAAGTAGCAGCAACGTCAGTAGCTGTTTTAGATGAGACATCGACGACACCCACGTATATATATTTATATATACATATAGACATACATATATGTACAGATATGTACATACATATGCATATACATATACAGCTAAAACATTTAACAAGTTTAGCAGGAGTATTTTGGGTTCGAGTTCGGATTGGACTCGAGTGCTCGGTGGGAGCACAACAGCTGGAAGCTGGACATGGAACATGGACATGGACCAACTATGGGAAAAAAGTACACAATGACCAAACAAACTCTCTCTCACACACACAGAGACTCACACACGAACACACAGACACACTGATGGTATCCATGGCATGTCGAAAATTGCGCAGCTTTACGGCAAATGCCGCAAATTGAAACAATTTACATGTTGTACATGTGTGTGGGGCCATCAAAGGGTTAAACTTGCGTGTAAACCGTCAACTCACGTGCATGTGTGTCTGTCTGTCTGTCTATGTCTGTATACATGTCTGCATGTCTGTGTGTGTGAGTGCTATTGATACCATCACGCGATTGAGCAGTGTCGCCGTCGTCCTTTAACAAAACCATGAATTTTGATTTAGCCCCCATCCAGAATCCAAAAAAATAAAGAAACTTCTAGAAACAAATGTGAGGCGAAAAAAATGCCAAAGAGAAAAGAAAAGGGAAAACGGCAACAATCGCCACAATATCAACAAAAACAACAAAAACAACAAAAACAACAACAACGAGGTGACAAACCGCGCGTGACCCTCGACCCGTTGCCCAGCTTCCGTCCAAGCTACAGTTACAGAGAACGACGCGTCGCTGACGGTGACGGCAAGCGCGGATTATAACGCGTTCGTCCACGACTTTCTGTTGGCCACGTTTTTTCCTTTTGGCCATGGCCACGGCCACGGCCACGACCACATATCCACAATTCAATAAAATGCGGCCAACACTGCGACTCTGATGCGCTTCTTACATATCATTAACATAGTCTGTAAACTCACTGTGCAACAGCTGTTAGTGCTCTGTCATCAGGCTTGCTGAAAAATATTCTGAATACTTTCACTGGAACTATTCATATATCATATATGTAATATCATATATAGTAATATAACATTATTTGATACATATCATAAGCTACAATCTACGTTAGTTGAGTTTTATGTAATTTATGCAGTGTAGTTTCGGAAATTCAATTTAAAACTTTCGAGTTTATCGATTTAATTGCTTGTAGTAATTAAAGATACTTTTATTCATATATATATTGAAATACTTGATTCTGATTAAGTTATGAAACATTCATTCAGACTATTTATCTATTAATATAGCATTGTTATTATATTATATAAAGTAAATTGTGAAAAGAAGATTTTAATATTCAGTTTTAAAATGAATCTCTTTCTTCATTAATATGATATAAAATAAATTAATTAATACAACCTATTAAATAAATACTTAGTAACTTTTAGTGAAAGTTTAACTTCACATTTTTTAGCTACGAACTAAAATATTTCTTAATGTGATTTAAATATTAATTGCACAATCGTATTTTAAAATTTTTATATTTTTTCTCTCTGTCGACTATTTTTAGTCGACTTTAAGTAAATAAATTAAAATGTAAATAAAATTATTCAATGAGCAATTAGATTACATTTTTCCACTTTAAGATTTCTCAGGCCCCAATTCGAGCATTAGAATTGTATTCATACTAGCTGAGAAAAGGACTCTCAAATTTAAAACATTCTCAAATGTCATCCAGCACCAGAATGTATACGGAAAGTCGACATTACAGTACAAATATGCCTGCAGTTCAGAGTATTGGACAGGTCATTAGACACCCCAGAAAACCCGACTCATCTGTTGCCATCTGATGACTGTCTCTTTCGCTTTTCTCCATCTCCCTCTCTAGTTGGTTCGGTAATAACCTTTATAAAGTAAATTTACAATAAAAGGCAGATGGCAAATGGTGAATGGCGAAAGTTGAATGTTGAATGTTGAATGTCGAATGCCGCATGTTGCACGGTGGATGGCCAAATGGAGATACTCGTACCCGTTCCCAAGACTGTCCATTTTGTGCCTGTTTCGCTGTTGTTGTCCGTTGTTTCTCTTTTTGCTTTGCTGCCCACGCGCCGACACGTTTGGCTTCCGTTGGATTTTCGCCGCGATTTTCTTTCGCGTTTTTTGCCTTTGCCATTTCCCTATCGAATCCCCATCCAATTTTGCAAGCACACTTTTTGTTTTTTCCTTTTTTGTGCTTGTTGGCCAAAAGTCAACCCATGAGCTGTGGCATTTTTAAGTAATTTTTATCGGTCAACTGAAGTCGGGGGAAAATTGGGGAAAAACTCGGCAACTGGACAAATGTTTGTGGCATTCACGGAGGTGGCAATAATTCTGGGCGGCTGGAGTTGTTAGTGGAGGCGTGAATCACATGAAGAAATCTGCAGCTAGGAATTTGAAAGTTACATGACCAGCCAACAACAATGACAACTCGGCCGACAAGGTCAGCGGATGCGGTCAGTACTTCTCCTCCTTCTTCTCCTTCTCCCCATTCACATATATCCTGCACCCTATTCCCGAGTGCGTGACTCTCTTTTGGAACTGGAGACGAATACAAGGAGGGATGTGGAGTCAAACAGCCTCTGACTGATGATGATGATGATGGCGACGTGGGTGATGATGATGATGGTTCTGATAATGGTAGGGTGTGATGGGCTACGACGACGACCGTCGACCGTCGACCGTCGACAAGTGACAAAATATGCAAGAATCAAACCACAAATTCTCACCCGTGAGTCCACAATCATTTTGACACTGGTTACAGCGAGGCACAGTGCATGTCCGGATGACGCGGATGAGGACTAGATTTGCGTTTGGATAGTTGCATGCCACAGCTAGCCACATGTCCTGCCTGTTCGCCTGTGTCCAGTTCCTGTCCGCTATCCACAGCTTGCCCCAATGCAATGTCCTTTTCCGCGTTGCAGGAAATTGAAAAGTGCAACGCAAATTGCGTTCCGCTGAAGGATCCAAAAGTCCAACATTCAACGTTCCACACACTCAACATGGCGTCCTCATGGACACGTCGAGTGGTTGACAATTGATTTGTGTTTATGTGTGCTGTCCGGTCCGGTCCGGTCCGGTTTGCTCCATCCCAGGACCAACCAGGACCTGCGGAGCCCTTAACCCGTAACCCGTAACCCGAAATAGGCCGAATGGCCATGTAAAATGCCGTTTGACTGTGATTTAAAGACATTAACATGATGGCTCTCCAAATTTCACACAAGCCTCCGCAAGTTCAAATTTAAGTCAATTTTCTCACTCCTCACCGCGCTGTCTATTTGTCCAGAAAGTGGCGCAAAATTTCAGCGTTATTGTGAACATTTTAGAATTTTCCTAAAATGCAGTTTACATTCATTAAGTTTAAGTTTCGATGTTTACAAAATGAATGTTGTTTAAAGCACAGATTAAAGCCGAAAGAATATCGGTTTCAGCTACGGTTTCGGTTATGTTCGCATTTCGGTTTTCGGTTATCCGTTACGCAAATCTTTGAGTAAAGGTTTCGTAACGGTGAACCGGTTTTTGTGTGTCTCGGCTCTGAAATACCGGTATGGTTTCGGCTCACAAAAAAAATGTCTTTGCAAAAATATTATTATAGTTATTAATAATTTAATAATAAAAATTAAAAAAATCATTATTTTCTTAATGTTTCATTAACACCTTTTATTTCACATATTCTTCAGTTTGATGTAGTTTAGTTACATTTTAACAATATTAATAGTTGATTTAACAAATTTATTTTATTGGCGTTTATTTAGTGCTTTAAAAATTTGATCATGAATATCACAAATAAAAATTCAAAATTAAACCTAAGAGAATTAAAATCAAAAATCAAAATTAAAAATGAAAATTTTTTTTTTTTGGGTGTATGAAAAACCGAAATAAACCCTTACAAATGTAACGGCAACTAAACGGTTATTTCGGTTTACAGAGTTTGGGTTTAAAGGTTTCGGTCTAATCAAAATTGTTTTTATAATATATTATAAATATTATAATATAATAAATCGAAATCATGAACTTACTATATTTTGATTATTTACATTTTTATTGCTACCATTAAAAATTTTAAATAAAAAAGAATAAAAACTAATTTTCTTGTATCAAATTGAACCAAGGCTTGAACCAAAACCTTTGACTTGGCAGGTATATAAACCGGTTTGCGAACCATACTTAAATCCAGCTCTATGGCTCGAGCCCTTACTTTAAATATTCTAAAACCGAATCATATTGAATTATATTGATCATTTTTATTGATTTATCATAGTAATATGATACACAAATTAAAAATTATGAATATTTTTATCAAATTCTATATTCTTTTTATAAGACTGAATTATATTATGGCTCCAAATGGATAACTCGCCAAAATTAGATAGTCGCATTTTAAAAGTTTTCTTTCTCTACCTTTATTTATAGGTGACTAATTGCTCGATCGAGTTTTATTGGTTCATCGGCGTTTGTTCAAAAAAGACAAAATTGTGCGATTAAAAAAAGTGCAGGCTCACGCTCAAGGACATCTGGAGCAGTTTGAGCAGGAGGCGCAGGATCAGACCCACCATTACTCGCACCATCAACTGCACCACTCACAGCAGCAGCAGCAGCAGCAGCAGCAGCATCAGCTGCAGCAACAACCTCAACAGCAGCAGCAGCATCATCCCTACAACAACAACCACTACCTGTCACAGCATCATCACCACAACAACAGCAACAACGGCCACAAAATGCATTTGACAACCACCACCAGCACTTCGACGGCATCTAATGCCAATAACAACAACAACAACAACAATAACAACAGCAACACGGCCAACAACAATAACAACAACAACTCGAGCAGCAGCAACAACAACAACAACACAACCAACACAAATGGCACAAACAATAACAACAACAACAACTCGAGCAGCAACAGCAACAACAACAGCACCGAACAGAACACACCACCCACACCCGCCCAGCTGCTGAACGAGGCCTACACCAAGATGACCTCCGACATTTTGGCGGAGCGAACGCTCGGCGACTTCCTCACCGAGCATCCTGGCGAGCTCATTAGGACGAGCAGCCCTCTCTTCGTGTGCACCGTCCTGCCGCCGCATTGGCGCTCCAACAAGACGCTTCCGGTGGCCTTCAAGGTCGTCTCCCTGGGCGACATCATGGACGGCACCATGGTCACCGTCCGGGCCGGCAATGATGAAAACTACTGCGCCGAGCTACGCAACTGCACCGCCGTCATGAAGAACCAGGTGGCCAAGTTCAACGATCTCCGCTTCGTCGGACGCAGCGGCAGAGGTGAGTGATAAGGGGAAGAAGAAGGAAGACCACACCATTTTTTTAAATTTTTTGTTTCGTTTTCTAGTGCGACTCACAAACAAAGATTTTACAATATTTTTAAAATTAAACAATTCAGATATAATAAGAATAAAAAAAGAATAGTTTTAAATTAAAATTTTGATTTTTTATTAGATTCTAGATTTATTTTAGTTTTAGCATACAATTTGAATAATTTATTAGTTCGGCAATGTAGCTTTAATTTGATTATAAATGTTGTTCAGTTTGAATTTATTTTATATCTATTTCCCTCAAAGTGTGTTTTTAGCTTTTGTTGAAAAGTTCCTGAATTGAGATTAGGGAGTTCACACCCCACTCCGCAGCGGTTGTGCTTATATAGAGCCGCGGCCAAAAATACTTCTAGTGGGTTCATCGTATTATCGAATTATTACCAAAAATCTTGAAAAATATCCTTATTATATAACGAAAAAATTGGACAAATCGTACCACTATATCTTGTAGCTCCCATACTCCGACTAGTCGAAACAACGATTCAATCGATGTTTTGAAAGGTCAAAGAAAAGATGCCATCTGTTTACCAAACAGTGTTATAAAATGGCGGAAAATATTCTAAGCTGCCCATATTTAGGTACAGCGTACATAGGTTTAGAAATGACCTTACAAAATAATTTCGAGCATGCTTGCAACCCTTTTATTCATATGGAGTTTTGGCCTTGCAAACATATTTTCGACTAGAGCGTACTATGCTTTAAGCAACTCGATTGTCGAGTGCAGTATTACACAGATAAAAAATCCGGGATATTTAGCCCGGATTCAATCCGAAACGATGTCAGAAGTGGGGTAATCTCGGATTTGCTTAAACCAAGTATGAAATACTTGATTTTTTCAATCCCGAATTCAATCCTGAAATTCTTAAATTCAGGCTAAAAAAAATAATGTTTTTTGTTACATTTAAACTTTTCTTTTAAAATTTTTTTCTTTTAACTTTTTTTTATTTTTTTAATTTTTTTTTTCAATTTTTAAACTTTTTTTTTTAATTTTTTTTTTAAATTTTGTTTTTAGCATTTTTTATTTAAATTTTTTTTTTAATTTTTTATTTATTGTTGTTTTATTTTAAACTTTCCTTTTTTTAATGAAGAGAATGTTTGAATGCAATTGACTGGGGAGAATCGAACCCAGGTTTTTTTTCTGTGTATATATTTTATTTTAATATTCAAATATTTTTTTATTACTATTTATTGAATGAATTTGTAAACAGTGTTGAATTCAACATTTAAACATCTGAAATAGTCCAACTTCCCTTCGTCTTTGTTGAAAGCTATCGCTGTCTCTCTTCGTGTGAGAAATTCATCATTTCGTGGCCAAAAAGTTGTTCAAGTGCTTCTCATATTGTCAGGGCCAGTTGGTTGTGTTGTTGGGACTTTCCTTTGTGGCCGAAATGCACTCGAAACAATTTGTTCAATTATCGCCGTCACCCTTCTTCCCACCCCCTCTCCCCCCTTCCTCCCCTTGACATTGCCGTCCGCTGAGTGGCAAAAGTTTTGAGTGCGTCCTTTTCACTCTCGCCCTTCCGGGGCTCTTGTGTATTATTCGGGCACTTTTTGCACAGTCGTCGCCTTTTTTCTCGACTTTTTGACACAGTCATCCTTTTGTATCCTTTTATATCCTTTTGTAACCGCTTGTAAAGCGTTGCACAAAATTGTCAGCAGTTCATTAGCAGACGAGTTCCCAATCCACAGTCCTTGAAATGAGACAGGCTTCATCTTAAAATAAAAAAGGGGACCAATTTCAGACGGTGTGAAAAGTTTGGTTATATCGGACTTTCTTAATACAGTATTCAATTACTCGTATTAAGTACAATTTTCCAATTCATCCTAGCAAAAAATGTTGACTATCGTGAATTTTTACGATTTGTCCAAAGATATCAAATGTTTAAGGGTTTTTTTTACTAGATTTTTTCTGAACGGTTGTCATTGAATCCGCTTATTGCGTTAATTTATCTAAAGTTTTACTTGAAAAGTACATGCTAAAATCAAGAATTTGAAACTTGAATTTCACAACTAATTTTTTTTCTGTGTATTAAAACAGTAAGATAGAGTAGGGTGACAGGGCAACCGCAAATACCAAAGCTTTAGCTCCTGCGATTGTGACAAAGCCGCGTCAGCTGGGCACCCGTATGTCCGTCCGGTGTCCTTTCGATGGCCGCAGGATTCACGCATTGTGATTCATTCATTGGGCATGCCAATAGACGCGCTTTCATCGCAGCATCGCATTCAGGCGTTTAATTGTAAATTTGCCATTCATTTGGGCCGTCGACGCAAAAAAGCCCGCCGATCCTGCTCTTCCAGGACATAATCGCGTGGGGCAACAGGTCCCAGCATTTTTGACAGGCAGCAACAGGGAGAAAAGAAATTAAAGGAAAAAAAGAGATTCATGCGTTTGATCCATTTTGTTTTGAATTTCTTCTGTTTGATTCGCTGCTGACTCAGTTCTCGCTTCTTTTGTTCGCTTGAAAACAAAACCACAGTGGGTTCAAGTGAACGCTAATCATAACGAGATTAAGTTCGACTAGACAGCATTCACTTTTGGGCCCGACAACATGTCGTATGAGTGATTTATGCCGTTACGTTAAACGTTATGCACCGCTGCGCCGCCGCCATTTTGTTTTAGCTTCTGTTTCTGTAGCCTGCTAATTACAATAGCAAAATAGCCAAATGCATAGCGCAACTCACAGAGCCTACACAGACCTCTCCCTTCCCTTGCCTTCCCTTCCGTTCCCATCCCTTTCTTTCCTTTTCACCCTTCACCCTCTTTGATATCGTGTGCGCGCGTCATGCAATTTAATTACCCAGGCATCGATTTATTTGGCCCCTGCGCTCTGCACTGGGCTACACTTTTAATTAGCAAAGTGCCATGCACATGCACGCACACGCATACACACACACACACACACATACACACACACATGCATACTTATGTACATACATACATAGAGGTGGGAGGGAAGGAAAGGGAGCTGTCGGTGCCAGTTGGCGATTGTTACGAGAGTTTTTCCATCGCCAACGTCGATAGCTCCGCCATCGCATCACATCAGCGAGAGCACAGCGCACCACATCACACCACATCACATCCACATCGCACCACATCACATCCACATTATCGGCAAGAACTGCAAAGTTAAGTTTGTGGGCACTTCGGCTTCGCTGCGTTGGGGTTTTTATTTACACAACTCACAGCTCACAACTCTCACAAGCCATTTAAGACAGCCGCAGAATGAACTGAGCCCGAGCCCGAACCCGAACCCGAACCATGGGCAGAACCAGAAACAGAATCCGAGCCCAAAACCGTAACAGAAACCGCCTCGTGCCCAAGTTAAATAATCGAAAGTGAAAGGCGTTGCTATCCCCAAAAATAAAGAAAAACTCACAAGCACACACAATGTACTATATAAAATATAAAGACAAACGACAAAAAGGGGACGTGTTTGAGGTAAGAGTTGGGGTCGAGGTCGGGGTCGGGGTCGCAGTTGGGTCGAGTGGCGTTAACCAAGGGCAAGACAAATGCCTGCCAAAAGTCGAGACCCCAGCTGCGTTCGAGCCTTCAAAAAGGAGGCGTTAAAAAGGCAAGACAAAAAATACAACCAAGTCAAATAAAAAAAGTTCTACGAACTGACACCTTGGCTGTTGTTACACTCGACTTCCTTGCTTCCTCTGTGTGTGGGAAAGGACACGCCTTGAATCCACGCCAAATTGTGCACAATTTGCCTTGGGGGCCTTTTGTTGTTGCTGTTTTGTCGTGTGAAAAATGTTGTGGTTCCTTTTTTTTGGGGGACATTTGAGATTGGGCTTGGATTTGAGATTTGTTGAGGTTGAGGGTCTTAGAACTTGGGACTTGAAGAAAAGCAACAGGCGAGCATTAAATTGTGTCATTTGCAGTTATGATGAGGTCGCAAAGATGTTGATCTACACAGAGAGAACTCAACTTAAAAATTCTTGATTTCAGCATGAATTTTAAGAAATTTATACATGATTTTATGTTAAATTAACACAATATAAGAATTAAATGGCATTAAGATAGCCAAAAGCACCCATTTTTTTTTTTTTTTTTAAATAATGGAAATTATTTTAAAATTTTTATATATTCTAACAACAAGTATTCTGCTTACTTCGGTGACCGCTATGCCATACTCTGTCGAAGGCTTGTTGGATATCCATAAATACCGCCACTGCATATTGCTTGTGTTCCATGGACTCCAAGGCGAAGTTGACCACTCCGTGAAGCTGTTCTGGAGTGCCATGACTCTTTCGAAAACCAAACTGCCACTTTGGAATTGTCTGCGACACGCTCTCAAGTTTTAGAATCCGGTTCAGGATAACCATCTCCAGCATCTTTCCCAATGAAGGCAGTAAACTAATCGGCCTGAATGAGTTGAATTCAGTTAACTGTTTTCCTGATTTTAGGATCATCGTAATTAAAGCAGACTTCCCAAGCTTCGGGAAATAGCCCAGTCTTAATGAGCTGTTAAATATTAAGACTATGAAGAGCACTGATTTAATTAGCAGAAGTTGGATATGGATGATCAAGAAGATTTGGAATGTGACAGGTCCCCTAAGGGCTCTGACGAAAAGCACCCATAAAAATTGACATCAATATTTGCTGAGAAGAAATTTAAAAATCGCACTTGAATCAAATATTTCGACAACATTACCGTGCTTTTTTTTCTGTGCAGATATTTCTTCAAGTATTTTCAGACTTATAATTTCTTGCAATCGCAGTTGAAGATTGTTTGTTTTGCGAGGAGGGTAAAGATTCCGTGTACGACATTAAAATCAAAGCTGTTGACAAATAACTGAAGTCCTTGTTGCAAATCCTTGGCAATTTGCAGAACAAGCGTCATAAATCAATTGGGTAACGAAAGACATACAACGGCACACACGTGTCATGTGTGCTAGGGAAGTGAAGGCGGGGGGGATGAGTTGGTAGAAGGCGGGGTTGAGGGAAGACAAAGTGGAGTAGGCCATATGCACACACGCATGTCTCTGACTGTCTGTCAATACTTGTGGTAGAGTCACAAATCACAGGCAAGACATTTTCCCCACACACACACACAGGAAGAGAGCGAGAGAGAGAGAGAGAGAGACAGATACAGAATGAGAGAGAGAGAGAGAGACAACTTGGGCACATAATCGTTTTCGTGGCTTAAAATTTACAATTTGCGGATTATTTGCAATTAAATCGTTGAGAACTTCAATATTTCCAGGCAAATATTTGCGGCGTTTGTCATATTTTACAGGCTCGACACACAGATGTTTATTTGCTTGCTTTTGCATATTTATTTTTTACCGTCTTAAGCCATTGGCAAACATTGCAGCCAAATTTGAGTTTTCTCTTCACTCACCTGTTTGGACAAAGCCCTTGAAAGCTTTTTGAGCCATCTAATCCAGCCAGTAAGTCGGCCAAAACACCAAAACGCATTTTGTGGCTTATTTGGTTTCCCCCGCATTGAATTTTCTTTTCAGTCTTTTCTCTTTGCCATCTTCTTCTTTTGTATTTATTTTCTTTTTTTCATCCCATATACCATTTGTTTGCTTGGAATGCTGTTTGATTTATAAGACTAACAATATTGTCAACAAAATTGTTTTGGTCATCGATAAGTCATTTTTGTGGGCCAACAGATTCCGATAATTTATTTGAGATGCTTCAAAGGCATTCAAAGTAATCGGAAGCATAAGGACAACATTTATATACCTGATTATGTTGAATTATTTTCATTGTGTTCCCATTAATCTAAGAAATCATTAAAACTAAAGCTTTAAAATTTAGTATGCAACAGTTGATCATTGCCTTAAATCCGTCAACAGTATATTGATTTTATACCAACTACCGATTAATTGAAATTTAACACGTGTTAACGAGTTAGCTTTTTGAAACTTCATATATTATAAAATTAATTAAAAAATGATTAAAATATTAGCTCAGAGGTTGCCAAAATGATTGGAGAAGTAGTTCGATTGCATTTCCACCAAAAACTTCGAACTCTAATTCGAAATTGAGAGAGTAGAGCGAAAGAAATAATGAACTAAACTTGATGGCAATAAGGACAAAGTGTCACTGGATAATGTGAAAAAGCATTTGACAGAAGAAACAGGAAGAGAAACAGAAGAAGGACAAATGGATAGATGCCTAGAGACGAGAGGGAAGAAGAAGGCAGAAGGAAGAAGGGGTAGGAAGGGGCGAAGTTTAAATGCTACTTGAAGCAACTGCAAACAGACTCAACACGAAGTTCATTTTTTATGGGAGGCGTCAAGTTGTGGACTTTGGACTGGGAATTGAGAAATGGGAATTAGATGACGACGAGCAAGAGGACGGGAAACCGAGGCGGCGTCGACGGCGTTGTTAGCCGGGCTCAGTGGAGTGTGGCAGCAACATGTGTAAGCCTCAGCCTCTATACACGTATGTGTGCGTGTGTGTGTGTGTGTGTGTGTCGGCTTATTGTTGTGTGTGCCGAAATGATTTACGCTTTGTTTGTCAACTTAAAAAGCAAACGGCGGCAACTGGCAAAACACTTGAAGACATTGCACATACGCCGCGTTGTCATAGACAGGCAAACAGACAAAAAAGGCACCACGGCTTCGTCTCAAGTGATGGGCTGGGCCATGGGGGCGGTGCGGTGCGGTGGTGCGATTGTGCGATCCAAGATGGCAGTTTTTCGCAGTTGTTCGTCGACAGGAGTTGGCTGAAATGCTTTTAATTGAATCGCAGCAAATTCGACGTTGGCCTGCCTGGCAACACTTGACAATGAATGGCAAAAAAGAAGTCTGATGTGGGAGGTGGGGGCGTGCCGGGGCGGGGCGGGGGTAGGCGTAACAAGTTAATTAAAAGAAAACTGTGTGGCACAAATGAAATAAATCTTGGCTTCCAAACTTAGTGTGGGCCAACATCGTGTGAATGTGAGTGTGTGTGAGTCATGTGCTGCAGACAATGAGTTTGAATTGTAATTAATTCCTGAAATCATGGGGAAGGAGACTACAACTGATCTTCAATGCGATAAAAAAATTAAAGTACAATTCTGAAGGCAGTAAAACGGTATAAAAGTTTGAAATGCACTACACAATTTTATGATGCCTAAGAAAGTATATATTAATAGAAATTGGATGCTTGTAATTAATTAATTACATTTGTTGTTAAAAAGCAAGTTGAAAATGTATGATTTGTATTTTTTCAGTATGTGTTCTTGAAATTGTTGTTAAATTAATACAAAATGATAGATAGAATTGCAACCACTCAGAGAACCGCTAATCAAAATATTTGAAAAATCGTACTTGAATCAATTATTTCGAGCTCGATTTAAGAATTTACCGAACTTCTGACACCGCGTCAGATTGATTTTATTTCTAATTTTTTTTTCGATAAAGGAGTTTAAAGATATATTTCATGCATTCATCACTAGGTAAACTTTCGATCGATTCAACTGACTCTCCCCAGCAATCGTTTACCATGCTCATTAGCCCACTTTGCTTTCAGTCTGTGTCTAGATTATTATTTTATAGTCAACAAATTTGCCTTCATTGTTACGATGTGACAATCGACCGATGTTTTGGGGCAATAAATGTGGCACGCGTGTCTACCGAACATTTGTGAATTGTTGTGCGGAACAAGTGATAAATGTTGTTAATCCATTGTTTTTGTGTGTGTGCTTTTCTGTCTTGTTGCAGGGAAGAGCTTCACATTAACCATCACCGTGTCAACGAATCCACCACACATAGCCACCTACAACAAGGCGATCAAAGTGACTGTCGACGGGCCCCGTGAACCACGCTCCAAGACCAGTAAGTATATATTTTACATACAGACACATACATACATATAGCTGGATATGGCAATTTGGCCAGTGGCCAATGGCCAATGAGCACAACTCATTCCAAACATACATTACTCGTAGCACAACCAAAGGCAAACAGTTTTGCTGCAGGACAAATATATTAATTTCTCACAGCAGCTGCAATTACAACAACAACGAATGCTACTTTATTAAAGTTCCAATCACACACATACAAAAACACAAACACACTCTCCCTGTTTCTCTCTTTCCTTCACTCTTAGTGTCTATCCTTCTCTCTCTATCGCTCTCTGTGTGTCCTTGTGGAATATTGAATATGCAGTCGACTCTTAGTTTAGCATCTCGAAATGCATATTTATAAGCATGCAAATATTTTACTTTGCATATGTTAAGACGTTTAAGCTCAGACTCTGACTGAAACTCGAAGCTGACAGCAGTTGCTGCTGCTGTTGTTGGTAGCGTAAGCTGCTGGGTCCGAGGGCAACAATTCCATCCATGGCATGATTTATATCCCCAGATGCCAGACTGCAACTCTTGCCTGGCCGAAATAGAGAGCACAGTTTTCTGCGGTAGACACACATATACCAATGCACAAATTGCAAAAGTGAGAGACAATAGAGAGAGAGGGAGAGAGAGAGAGAGAGAGAGAGAGACGTACATTTAAATGGCAGTTGGGTTTAAGCTGCCGCCGCCAACGTCAGACAAAAGGTTATTATTTTATAATGAATACAATCTGCCGTAAAACTGTAACTGGCATAAGGGAGACAACGATTAGTTGTTGGACGAGTGCAGCTACAGTATAGAAAGAGAGAGAGAAAAAGAGAGAAAGAGCTTGTAGAAATTCTAACATAGACACTCGGAGAAAAACAATCTAGGGTTTATGTATTCGACGTTTTTAATTAAAAATAATTTTTATATTATATATTGAATTAAATATATATTTAAAATTGCTCAGCTTAAGTACATAAAGTAATATTGCATTAGCTAGATATTTGCACACTTTACACACAAACAAAACATACAAATGCAAAAACATTTAGTTAAGGACAGATAATTAAAACTGAAAAAAACTTAGTGTTATCCCTTTTAGGGCAACAACAACAGTTCCACTTCGCCTTCGGCCAGCGACCGTTCCACTTCTCCACGGATCCTCTCTCCGGCTTCCGCATGCCTCCGATTGGCAATTGTCAGAGTAAGTAAAAAAGTGTTTGGCATTTTCATACTGACATCAAACATATGTCATCATATATCATCGATTTATCAACTACTGTTAAATTGCATTTGTTGTAGCTTTTCCTGCATTTTCTGCTTTTCATTTAACACTTGAGTAACGGCATGCAACAAAAGTATACGTAGTCCTCGCATTCGTATTCGGAGTTGGGGTTGTGGCGTTTTAGGCTCTGAAATGGGTTTGGGTTTGGGCTTGCTGTTGTTTTTGGGGACCTGGTGGATTGTGTGGTACACCCCAATGCAACCACACAAAATCACACAAAACGATTAGGTGGCAGGCTTTGTACAACAACGAGAGCAACAACAACAAAGCATCATACATTAAACTGCGGTCAGACAAAAAAAATATATCACACAAAAACAAAAAAAAAAAAATAGAGAAAAACCAATACGAAACAACAACAATAAAATCTATCAATAAATTTAATGTATTGCTAAATAAAGTAAAGTAATCAAATAAATTTTGCACTAAAGCGACTGCATTAATTAGGCGCTGAATTTTAATAATTTTTATTAAATTTTCAACGCGCCTAAAAGCATGTAGCAAAATATTTTTCACTTTTTTTCGTGGCAAACTGTCACTTTGCCTTGCCCTAAATTACTGTCATTGTTGCTGTCGTGCTGCCATAAAGCTGTTGGCCACTTTATTTAACCAAAGTTTACAATACAAACAAATAAACGTTGGTCAACGCAGCATAACAACAACAACAATCGGCAAACAGCAAAAAAACTGGCGTCTAAAAATTGTGTTGGTTGTGCTATCTGTTTATCTGTGTGTATGCACACAGGTTATACTCTGCAGCTGTGTGTGTATGTGTATTTTTGGGTGTGTGACTGTGTGCGTAAGTTTGTCGCCATTTTGTATTGATATTGCTGGTGAATGGACAAGTTATCAGGCATAAATAACGAGGAGCAGACAAACTATGATTGCAATTCAACAACTACAAATAAAAGAAGTGTTGAAATACGTTAAATATTTAAAAAAAATAAAAAATTGTACTTATCGTTAAAAAAATTAATGCGTATTTCGGGAAGCAAAAAGTATGCGAGGTTTCCTGAATGTCTTCAAAGAGTTTTTGCCAAGTTTGTTGTCAAAAATTGTTGATGAAGAGGTACATAGATTTTATTGTCGACTTGGATGAATTTATGCAGTGAATGGATTGTTAAATGACAGAGATTAAATGAAATTGGGAAATAAATTGATCAATTTGAATTTAAGCCCATTTGCTTGTTTTGGCCGTTAGCTAAAATGCAACAAATAACCATTGGTGCTGTTGTTGGATGAGCAGGGAAAATTATAAATCAATAATTAAAATTGTGGACAAGTTTTTTGCTCGTCTGCATTGTAGTTGAATTAAATTTAATAATACAGTTAAAAATGGGCTTATACTAAATTTGATGCTTCAATTTAAATTGACAATTAATTGCATTACAACAACGCCAACAACAGCGGCAAGTCGATAGTCAAATATGACAGCAATTTGCGTTTTTTTTTATAGCCTAATAACATAATATAACAATGTTAAGATGTGCTACAAATAAAATTAATTATTTAAATTTAATTTAAGCCATTATTATGATGAGATTGTTATAGCAACCAGTCCAAATTTAAGTATAGTCTAATGAGAATTAAGCAAAATCAAATACAAAACAATTCGGTTGAGATAACGTGCATTGCCATTAAATAAATATTCAATGCAATTGAATCAGTTCACAAATTGCCTGCCAATGACAGCCAATTTGGACTTGGGGCCGCTCTCAATTTCAGTGCGTTTTTCTGTCCATCTCCGTCTCCGTCCTCGACTCCTTCTCCAGACCCTTCCTTCTTCCCATACCCCCAATGTCTAGCGTAAAGCGCACAAATCAAAATGCAAATTGCGTGAATTACAGGCTGACATTTGCCAGGCCGGATTTCAATCTATTGCTGATATATATAATATACTTATATCTGCCTGTATACATATGTACATATATACGACATGTGCATTTGCATGTGTGTGTGTGTGCGTGTGTAAATAATGATTACTGAAAGCGTCTGTTGTTACTGATTACCCATAATTTAATTGTAAATATGCAAAAAGCAAAATAACCTGAATTATTTATTAACAAATTTTATTGACAGTCGCTGCTTGACTTAATTACTGGCATATATTTTATTAATTTCAAAAAAAATAAATTTATATGTATGCAAATAAACTACAAAAATAAAAAATAAATATTATAGATGCACATCAATTTACCAAGGGTCAACCAAAAAGGAAATTAAAAAGCATTGGCAAATATCACCTTAATTTAATATTATAATATACGTTTAAAGAAACACAATATATTCAAGCACATCGACCCCATTTTTGCGAAAGAATTGAATGCTTAAACTTTTTTCATATCCACTGTTTGATGCAATATAGTTCTAAAATTCCAAACAACCTGGAAACATATTGTAACGGAAATCACTGTCAATTTTATAAAATAGGAAAGTGACTTTTCTATCGTATGTCCCACACAATTTAATTTTTGATTGGCAAGAAAATGTATTTTTAAGATCAAACGTAAATGTTAACTTGAATGTAGAATTGAATCCCATTAATACAGATTCTTATAAAAATAAAAAATTAAAATAAAAAGAAATTTAGATTTTAGCCTTAGCCCGAAATCTGTTTATCTGTCAATAAATTATACCTAATAAAAAATAATGCCTACTTAGAAAGGATTTAGTAATTTTCAGTTTTAAAAATAGTTTCATGTAGTATGATCAAGTGTTAAGCATTCGAGAAATATCAAAGATGACTTGGCAAAAAAGCAAATTACAGCAAATTTTTGTTAATTTTAAACGATAAATATATTTTCTTTACTGTTAACAAATTTATTAAATTTTTTTGCATTTGTTACAAAGCTACATATAAAAACAAAAAAATTTTGTTTTTGTTTTCTGAAGTCAGATTTGGAAAAGATGATATCACCTTAACCAGAGAAATATAAATATTTTTAGTTTATCTATTTTAATAAGATACCTGTTACTATTAGGTTAGGTTGTGGATACAAATTGCAATTCAAATATTTGAACTATAATAAAAATAAAATCATTGGGCACTTTGATCTTCAAACCGATGTTGCCATCAGATTCGTACATATTAAGTCTATGTAGGTTCCTTTATTTATACAATATGGAATTTATACATCATGTTTATATCATCTTCAAATTTTCATTTAGATCGTTCTCATAAAACATATATAAAAATATCTCTACTAGGTTTCATTTATGCACCTTGTGCAAAAATCAAACCCACAATTGGATTGGCTTTTGCGAGTGTATAAACCTTTTGAGCTTTCAATATCTTGTGAATAATTCAGTAACAAAATATGCGCAGATAAAGTCAATCGGTGTGACAACAAACATCAGACAGCAGAGCTGGCCGCACACCACCACCAACAAAAACAACAACAACAAAAAAAGAACAACAACAAGAACAACAACAATGTGAAAGCAAGGGATATCAGCAACAAAACTGTACACAAAAAAGCAACGTAATTAATGGAGGTAGAAGCATTTAAGCCAATAGCATTAATAAAGCCACCACAAAATCAATATCCGGATACGAAAATGCGCCCGTCGCCTATAAAAACTAATTAATAATTTCCGAATGGGCTATTAATTAAGCCTAATTATCTGTGCATGAGCCAGGACCCGCAACGTGGTCTGTACTTCATCCGAAACCGTTTCATACTCCCCTTGAATCGAGCCTGGCCTAACATTGGCATTTTTGGGCATCCAACTGCGCTTACTACGTTTACATTGAACCATTTTTAGTACGACTCTCGTCCACTGTCCGTATCCGTATCCGTATTCGTGTGTCCATCGCATCAGATTTGTTTGTAATTTTTGCAATTGCCAATGCCAGCCATGTTGAAGGCCCGCATAATGGCCATGATGGGGCTCCAATTAGCGGCCCATATGTGCCATAAATTTGTCAGTCGGTCAGTCGTAGACGCCATGTAGCCACAGGCCTGGCTTTGAGGGATGCGTTTGCACTTATTGATGATAATTATACGCTCTGTATCTATCTGTATGTCTGATGCCCAACACCACCAACCACCGACCACTCAACTAACTTAATATTAAGCAGCGTTTTTATATAATTTGTTCGTTGTTATTCGATTTGTTTGCTGTTTTCGCTATCAATTTGATTTGCGTCATTTTTGAGTTGTGCACACATGTCGTATACTTGATCTGCTAAGTATTCTAGTTTTTATCACGTTCTTCTCTTTGTTTGTTTTTTTCTCATCTCATCTCAACTCAACTCATTCACACGCACTGTCACTCTAACCGAAATCTATTAAACATATGCTCGTACAATCGAATATCAACAACAAAGATATGTCCCAATTTGGTTTAGGTGCCAGCAACACGCATTGGGGCTACGGATCGGCGGCCTCGGCCTATTCACCGTACTTGGCCAGCAGCGGACTCTCCTCCTGCACCACGCCCACATCCGCACAGTTCAACAATCCAGCCCTGGGCTTCACCTGCTCCTCCAACGACCAGAGCAACAATCAGGACTTTGGCGGCGCCACAAATCGCGACTGTGTGCCAAGTGAGTTCCCTACCCAAATTATCCAAAACACATTCAATTAGATCCTGCAACTAATAATAGTTTTCTTTATAAATTAATTACAAAACTAGCAAAATCAAGATCTATTGAGTTAAATTGAAAGTATTTGTAGCAATACAAAAATAACAAACAATTATAATCTGAATTAAATTTGAGAAAAGTTAAATAATATTCTAAATTTTAGAACGTTTTTTCATTTACTTTTTTCTCAATTTTTTTTTAACACACTCGTAACTTTGTCAATTAAGTCGAACTTTTATACAGAGTTGTCTTTGATATCCTTATTTTTTTATTTATGTATTACAAAGGAGCCTCTGATTTCCATATGTTTATATGTCTAGTCTAATTCCACAAGCTTTAATTTTAAGCCAGTCAAACTAACTATTTGAGTAGATATTACGGACAGCAGTGATTTTATTTTTGGAATCTTTAACTCCAACAGATCAAAGAAATCACCTGTTTGTCGGGTATTCGTAGAACTTTGTTACCAATTTCGAAGTGCCATATTTAATTTTAAATTTAATGAATGCTGAAAGACAAGAACTATGCAGAAGAAGTATATACATTTTTAATGTAGGAGAAAACATCTTGTTTGTAAAATTATAAATATATTTCAGGAAAGTAATGTGTGTTTTTAGCAGCCCATTTTGATTGGAGTATGTATTTTTATGTGTTTCGTTCACAGTGCTGCCTGATTCAACGGCCAGTGACTTGGACCAGCACCTGAGCAGTCTGGTGGGCTCGACCAGTGGCCAGATGTCGCATCACAGTCTGCTGGGCGGCGGTGGCCAGACGTCGATCACGTCGACGGTAAATGGCGCGAGCACCGGGAGCGGGGCGACCGCCGGAAGTGCCGCGGGCGCTGGCGGCGCGGGTGCGGGAGCGAACTCGATCCTGGTGCCGCGGTACCACACCAATGCCAGCAATGAGTACAACGTGCACTCCAGCCAGAATGGACCGCGCAGCCTGAGCGACAGCTCGCAGGCCGAGTCGCCGGTGCAGGAGGATCTGCTGTCCACCAACACCCCGAATCTGGGCAGCGGCAGCGGTGGCGGCGGGGCGACCAACGGGGGCGGTGGTGCCGCCAACGGCGGTGCCGGCAGTGCAGCTGGCGCCGGCAGCGGTGGCACAGCGGGCGCATCCGTAGCTGGCGCTGTCAATCCCGCCATGCTGGGCGCCAATCAGAACTTCCCCGGCATTGTCAACCAGGCACAGCACGCCTCCGCCTCGGCCTACGGCGGCGGAGTGGGCGTGGGCGTCGGCGTCGGCGTGGGCGGCGGCCATGGCGGTGGTGCAGGCGCGACAGCCGCCGGCTGCAATGGCTCCCTGTATCCCGTGCTGCCCGCCAGCCTGCTCTACTCACAGCTGTACACGGCGGCCAATCAGTCCGCCCATGGCTTCCACTCGCACACGCTGCCGGCTCACGCCTCGCCCAACTCCTCGGTGCACGGGGAGCTGCAGAGCGTGATGGATCACATCAGCAATGTGGGCGTGCGGCAGCAGCACAATATCATGGCCGGCGGGGGCGTGGCACATCCGGGCGATCTGACGCTGATCGGCAACTGCGGCGCGTCGGTGAGGAACATCGAGGACGGGAACACAAATCGGCAGGTGGCCGCGCTCGCTGCCCATCGCGGCCACCACAACCCAACTGACAACGGGGGCAGCGTCTGGAGGCCATATTGAGGTCAGGTCTTGTGGTGCGGCTCCGCAGTTCTTTAGTGCCACGAGCACGACGAGGGGCGAGCGGCGGAGAAGCAGCACGAGCAACAACCACAAGGCAATGGTCATGGGATTGGGATCGGGATTGGAGTTGGAGTTGGAGTTGGGATGGGGAATAGACACATGGGTGGATATTTTAGTGGGGACGAGATGGGGAATGGGAATGGGCATGGGAACGGGAACGGGTGTGGGGCCGTGGGTTACTGAGTGTACATTTCTGTATATACAATTTTAGGAACTTTTTTTTATTAAATCAAAACGATGAAAATAAACTTTTAGTAGAATTTGTTGGGAGTTCTTAAATAACTCAAACCTTTAGTATTTTATTAAACGTACGAGTATAGTCAAATGTTAAGCATAAAAAGAAAAAAAAAACCCCAAAGAATCAGCTACTAGATTAGCAAATCGATGGTGCAGAGGACATGTTCTCACATTCGCTTTCGCCTTAATTTCGCCAACGAATTCGATTAAGTTCGGAATTGTTGTGAAATTGTAGAGAAAGCCGAGGAATGTTGCGACACTCTCATAGATATTTTTAAATACTCATAGACAGCATTGGGATCTCTACTCTGTCACAAGAGGTTGCAGTCCTAGGCCCGTGGTATTCCCGAGCCATAAAACTACAGAAGCTAGTCATAAAAATAAAAACATATAAAAAAAAACACAAAAAATCAAATTGAAACTACGAATTATACATATAGTACTTGTAGCTCCGTTAAGAACAGAAGTATGTAATAGAAACGATTAAACAATTTTAAAGTAGTTCTCAATGTTTTTAAATATGATATAGGACTATGTTTCGTTTCCTATTATTATTCAATTATCAGTTATTTTTTGTTTTATTTAACAAGTGTAACATAATGTGTAGGAGATGAAGTAGGGGTGGGGAAAGAAAAGAAGCGAAGAGAAGAGAAGGTATATGGAAAGAGCCGTTATATATAAGTTCCTAAACCGTAATCCATGTTCGTGAATTTGTTTACTGTTCATTTCATGTGCTTCGATATGCGTGTATGTACTTTAAATGTGTATAAATCTGTGCAATGTAAGCTAAATACTATTAAATACTATATACATAAATGTGAACACACATACTATATACATAAATATATACTTGCAACACACTTATAAATAATTGTATTGTAATAACGTCTTTTTTTTGCTAGTACATAAAATTGTAGCATATAAGTGAATTCCATTTATTGGCTTAAAGTTTCACATGATAATGATAGCTATATCAATGAAGATGATGTTAACTTTAATCGTATCGGAGTAGTTTGAAAAGTACTTTCTCTTTAGCAAGGATCTCACAAAATATGTAGTCAGATCCTATACACCTATATAGAGATTGGAAAAGAGAAAGAGCGTGATCACGATCTTGAATATCTTTTAAAATTGTCCAAATCAATCGTCGGATAAGAGCCACAATATGTTGGCATTAGTTTTAGAGATCGGTAACATCATTTGCAAATGTCCAGTAGCACATTTTTTTTAAATAAAAAATTAAAGAAAAGCATATTAAACTATACAATAAAAAAAAAAACCGAAACCAAAACTGATCGTAAAATATAATTGATGTATACCAAATGAAAAAATAAAGAACAACAACCAAAAACTACGAGTATGTGTATAAATAGAAAATATGTAAAATCTGCTTAATGAATTTGAACTTTGCAAATACATAATATATAAATTTATAACGTAAATAGTCTAAACTTAACAATTTTTGTGCAGCCAGATTTCTATGTAATAAAACGATAAAATGTGTCATGCAAGATTGGATTACAAAACAAATACCGAAATTGCAAAATAAATTAAAATAATATTAAAAAAAAAACAGATCCACAAACTCACGACAATTGAATTAAACAATATATTAAATAAAAATCATTATGGAAATAAATAACTTAATATGTGTATTTAATAGAGAGATTGAGCTCAAGATTGGCGTGCTGCAGCCCTGGTTTGTATTGTATCAGAGTTGGAGTCAAAGTTGGAGGCCAAATTGGAGTTGGAGTTGAAGGAGTCGTCGTGGTATTGCCATTAACCGAAAGGTGGCAAATACAAATTGCTTGCCACTTTTTACGACACAATCGGGACAATTGGCAAAGGTAAAATTATATCGAGGACGGTGCAGCATCGTCTAGCTGTGGTTTAGATTGGCGGGATACGTAATTTTCCGCTCAATTTATTTCACATTGTGGCATCCAATTAAGCTGCAAACCAACCAGCAATACAGCCAGAATCAGGACAGCCAGACAATGGGGATATGGGATACGATTCGTTGTATCTCTATCCATATCCTCGTACCTTGCGCTCCCTTTTTATAAGTCCATAAAAATGCGCTCCCTAACACAGCGAGCGATAAGTTAGGGCCGGAGGTGTTCCGAAGAGGGATGAGTCGAAGCGTAACAAATGAGTCGAGATGAAGCCAAATGGTAACACGTATTCGTTCTCGTTCTCGTACTCGCACTCGTATGCAGTTAGCTGAACAATAACCGCAAAAGGTTAGTTAGCTGCTGTCCAGGCCAGGATGGGGGAACGAACCAGACTTGCGATAGAGAAAATTACTGAATGAGTCGGAGATGGAGAATTTGTGGAATACAGAAAGAGAGAGAGAGAGAGAGAGAGAGAGAGAGAAAGAGACAGAGACAACGAGTGGCGCTACTTTATTTGAGTCTGGTGCAACTTTTAATTATTTCATTTGTGCCTACTTTTAAGAATTCTAAAGATGTTTTGCATAGCAAATTAGCAGTCAGCCAGCGCCCTGAAGTATGCAACGGAAGCATTTAAACTCCCTCTGTGTGTGTGTGTTTATGTGTGTGTGCAGGGTGAATAATTAAAAATTTTACCCATTACTTGCGTTGCTTGATAAAATTTCAAACAGTCACACACAAACACACGCACACATATGAGCTGCCCACCTGCCACTTTTTTAAGAAGAAGAAGATACTCGGGAGTAGCTAAGTTGCATAGAGACTACGAAACCACTTGAGATGCTGTCTGCGAATCCCCAGGCAAAGATTTTTCTCATTCTTAGCTACTTCGCTTCTCACCCCTTGACTCTCTGTCTGTTTCTCTGTTTGTCTTTTTGGCTGCCTGTCTCTGTCGTGCTCCGCATATTAACACGTTTCGTATGAGCAACAGCAACGGCAACGGCAACGAGTCTCATGGCAACCGCATTGCCTGATTGAGTGACTAACTGAACTGAGCTCAACTCAACTCAACTCAACTTAATTCAACTGAGCTGAATGCTTGTATGCTTCTTGTTCGTTGTCAAACAGTTCTGTAAGATTCATCAGACTACCCTCTAATTGCAAGTATTCAGGTATCTAAATTCAAGTAAACGAGCTACAAATTTCCCATACCTTGTAATTAATATTGATACCATATTTATTTATCAAAAAACAATATACGACTCTTTTGCTCATTTATACATTTTTAACATTTTCTCCACTGAATAATGATCGAAAAATTTATAATTTTAATTATGTGTTTAAGACACAGAACTTAATTTAAAAATCTTTCTTTGAGAAAAAAAAAATATTTTTGAAACGAAGAATCGTAAGTGTAGAAAAGTGACCCATAAAAGTAAATACATTTTTAAAGTTTAATTTATTTTTCTAATCGGGAGAACAATTTCTGCATTTTTTTACGAGTATTAGAAAATTAAAAAAAAAGTTTTTTCTTCTTTCTTCTCTATGGAAAGGAATTTTTAGAAAACGTTTATTTTAGAACAAATTTATACAGTGCATTGATTGTCAATCATTCACTCTCTTAGTTTACGCATACTATAGATTTTGTTATGGACAATATGGATTAATTACAGAGTATCTCGTAGCCCATAATTTACATTTACTAATATCCACACTGATTCTTATGGACTTCTTTTTTAGGTACCTTAATTAAGGTGATAAAGCAACACGAGGGTCAACGGAGACTGAAGAAAAAATAAAATTTAATATATTGTATACATATGTATATAAAATAATAAAGTAAATAAATTTTCAGTCAGCTAACGGTTCTGAACATATACATACTATACATAGTCTATATAAAGTATGTCTTATATAAATGAAGAATGTTTGAGCAACCCTCGTTGCCCGTCATAACCGACAATCATCATTTTCACTTGCTTCATTTGTTGCTTTTATGCTCCACGAAACTTTGTGTTTCAATTATGCAAGTGATGAGTGTGTGTGTGTGTGTTTGTGTGTGTGTGTGTGTGTGTGTGTGTGTATGTGAGTGGGTGTGTTTATAGAATTTATTATGATACCAATTAAAGGCACTCACATGGCATCTCCTGTGTGTTTGTGTCTTTGCCGGAAGAAATCTCGCGCGCGCTTAATTAGCACTCTCCCATTCTCCATGGGAGTGTGATTCTTGCTCGTTTCCTGAAAAGGGAGCGAAAGAAACTTTTTAATTATGTGCTAATATATTTAACTTGTTTATGCAGCAACCAACAAGCCATCTACAGCTCCCCCTACCCTCTGCCTCTGCCTCTGCCCCTGTCCCTGCTCTTGTTCCATCCATCGTTGACACAATCAGGCTGACTAACTGACTGGCAAACAACAACAATGGCAGCGAGGGGCAGTTAGGGGGACGTGGGAAAAAGAATAACACAAAAATAACAACAACGTAGTCGTAAGGCCGCAAACCACAAACAACAAACAACAGCAACAAATATATGTACAACAAATACAACAAGTGAAAAATGAAAAAGAAAAAAGGAAACTGCTCCCCAATTGACGCGGATGCAGGTGAATGGCCAACAAAATATTGCAGTGATTTTGGTCGGCGGCACAAATTATGCGGCTCTCTCTCTTCCAATCTGTCTCTCTCTATCTCTATCTCTCGCTTTCTCTCTCAAACTCTCTTGACGTCGCGACTTGTCTGCATTTGGAAATCTGTTGCCGTTACTTTTAACGCGCAAATATTTAACGGCTTTACATTTTTGTACCTCACCGCACTCACACTAGCAGACGTATGTGTCTGTGTGTGTGTGTGTGTGTACACACAGATGCATACGCCAATGCGTTGGCTAAAAGGTATGAAAACATTCTTCGCAGCGGTTTCCATTGTTTTTCTACATTTCCGTTTGGCTGGCGTTGCATTTTTGGCATTCGTACTTTGACAGCAATCGCAGTTTGCAGCCACTGTTCACAGTTCACAGGTGAGAGTTCACATTCGCAGCAGCAGGTGAAAGCAGCGTGCAAGGAATGGGAATGGGGAGGGCGCAGGGAAATGAGCTCAAAGTTCGAATACGCTGAACATTATTTGTAGCCTAAATGTTGGACTTTGGTCTTTTGCTTTTTACCTACCTGAATTTTGCAACTGCATTGGCTTTCTGGTTAAGGCGAAATGCAAAGCTGCCCAACCACTCAACCACCCCACCCATGGAAAAGAAGTCCGATATCATTAAATAAATGGATTTTATTTGTTCAATATTGAATAATTTGCTTGATTTAATTAATCTTAAATTTGGTGTCCTTAAACAGAATAACTAAAATCAAGAGTCGAGAGTTTGGAAATTTCGGAGTTTTTAAAAACTAGTTTGAAATACAGTCGAACTTCCCCAACTCGGACTTCCCTAACTCGATTTTTTCTCTAAATCGAACAAAATTGAGTTGCAATAGCGTTTACTGAGCAAATTTCAAACAATTCTGCTTCCGAAACTCGAACTTCCATAAGTCGAATTTCTCCTTAACTCAAACAAAAATATTGGCCCGTGCTTCTGTAAGTCGAATATTTCGGGGTTATCCCCAATAAAGTTTGAATTTTTTTCGTTTCTGTTTTATGCTTTTGTTACCGACTCATTTGTATACGTAATATTGATGTACATTAACATATGGTCATGCAATATGATAGAATATTGCATCAACAATTACTTAAGCTTGTGAAGTTGCTTTAGGAAAGATGTTCTTAATGTACTTCTTTGTCACGTGTATTCAAAAGGTAATCGCTTAAAGAAATATTCAAACTTATTAGTTAAGGAATTCGAAAGTGGACCAAAAAAATGTAAGTGGCTGAAAAATATGGTATCTCAAAGAAAACAGTTTTTATTATTTAAAATATAGAAAATTAATCATGATGTCATTTACATCGGGAACTTCTTCTGGATACAGCAAAATAACGGAAAACCCAATTTTTGAGAATATTGAAAGGTCTTGAACAAACTGGAATCAGCTTTTGTAAAAAATAGCAAGAAAAGTTTACAATTTGATATCTATTTATAAATGAATGAAATTGTAGTTTCTGTTAAAAGGCTTTAAAAAATAATTCCATAAGTCGAAGTCTCCCTAAGTCGAACTTTTTCTTTGTATAATGGTGATTCGAGTTAGGGAAGTTCGACTGTACTTGTGAGATTTATCGGGCCTCTATGAATATGTTAATGCTGAGTTAATGCCATTTTAACCTCATATTAATTTAACTAAACAATAATATTCTGAATACAAACTCAAAATATATATGTTTAAATGAATAATAATCTTAGGCTGAGATCGTAACGATTAAGCAGATAACTGGATGAAAAGTCTTTGTTGGAGGGGTTTAACAAAAAAAAATATATTTCAAATTTTGAAGTCGCTAGCATTATATTTGAGTTAAAGCTACAATTTTGGACCTTTTTGTCTACTCAAGACTCTAAGTACGACTGTCGAGTGCATTTAAAGATGATCAACAACTAAACAGTATGCAAATACATAGTTATCAACAGTGCGTCTCTTGTTTATTTGGGCCAACTCTCGCTTGGCAATCATCGGCCACATTTGTGTCCCATGTTGGCACTGCAATTTTTGGCAAGACCGCTAGACGGGAGAGAAAACCAATGGAAGGGAAGGGGATACGCGGGCGTTGTGTGAAACTGTCAGACAAATCAAACTGAACTCTCAACGATTGGAGCACGTTCTCAATATGGTTTGTTAGTGTGGCCACCACTGAGGCTGATGGCTGACAACGTTGCTGCTGTTGATGCGAATAAATATATATATAAAGAGAATACTGGGGTAATGGAATAGTGGGTTGCGGGGTTGGGGTAACGGGTGTCACCTTTTTTGAAGGGCTCTTGGTTCGGTTTTTGGTTGGTTTTTCGAGCATGGCCCAAAATGCCGAATATTGATTTGAATCAATTAATTCGTGCGGTTGTCGCTGGAATTACTCCCTCGAATCTAATTAATTTTAATGCACGACTACATTCTCAAATCACACACATGAATACACAACACACACATACACTCATGCACATGAATACACAGCACACACACACACACACACACACACAGTAGGCGACATTTTGGCAACATTTTCGTTAGTTGTAACGCATGTATATTGAAGTCGAATTATGCAATTTGCTACTAAATTGATTGCATTTGCACAGCTGCATGTTTGTCTGACAAGGACAGCCTCTGTCCGAGAAGAACGAGGCACAAAAGACAGATAGAGAGAGAGATAGATATAGAGATAGAGACAGCGACTGACTAACTATGTGAGCCTGATTGCATTATCTATGTGAGCCTGATAGCATTATCTTTCAAAGCCTGCTCATTACGTAAAATGCTGGCTTTTAGTTAATGGAATAGATATTACCATGGCAGACTGTCTGTCTATGTCAACACATTGATCACAGAGATGGAAAGATCTAGATGCAAGAAATTTGGAATTATGTAGACTACATGTGCAGGCTGATAAATATACATTAGGGTGTCCCTTATTTGGTCGAAGTCAATATTTTCAAACGCATACGGGCTAGTTCTGTTCATTAGGTCCTAAAGCACTCAGAAATAAATTTTTACCTCAATCGGAGTATGATAACCCGTGCCGACTTGGATCGGAAAATTTAAAGATTATATGGGACAAAAAAAAATTTTTTTTATTTTTTTAATTTTTTATTTTTTTGTTTTGTTTATCAGGTCCTAAAGAACTCAAAACCAAGTTTTCACCTTAATCGGAGTACGATAACCCATTCAAATTTGCATCGAAACATGAAAAAACAGTATTTTAACACGGATTATACATTTTTCGATGATATGTATATTATACATATTTAAGATGTTTGCTGCTATATCTTGGGCTTTTTTAATTCTATGACACTTAAGTGATAGCACACATGATTAGTGTCGTACTTTCGACATAAGAAAAAAGTTCGACCAAAAGAGATCGACGACGTTTTTTTTATTTATTTATTTATTTATCACTGCGGACGGCAGTCCGCGCTAGTGACGAAAGCAGCACGAAGGGTGCGAAGGCGACTAGCATATATACACAGGAAGAATGGAAAATTTGCTATGACTGTCCGATCAGGTCGAATTATATACCGATCGAAAGGTATTTATTTAACTTACAAATGTGCATACTAAGACTTTTAAAAACTCACCTGCTTCATGAGAAAAACAGGTGTAAATGGGAGGGGCAAAATTTAAATGATTGGAGCTAATGAGGCCGCTTGACAACATAATTTTTTAATATTTCTCATAAAAATACGCGTCGAATGACACCTCAATTATTAAAATCCGACTACTGGTTCAAAAGATAAATTATTTTTAAGCTTTTAGTCGTCTTTCAAAAATGAGATGAAAAGTCAGTTTGTCTGTTTGTTTGTTTGTTTGAATCAAATCGTTGATTTAGCTTAAAAGTTTGAATGAGGTCTTGCTCCCGCTCAAAAATCTAGAAACGTTTGCTCTAAGACTTATTCGAATAATCGCTAGTTTAGCGGGAAATCGCTAAAAGCCGCTAAAATTGAAACCCTCATAGCATCCAAACGATAGAAGCTACAGATGTGATCTATATATCGCTGAAAACGTATTTTTAAGGGCTTTTATAAATTAGTGCAGTGCATTCGGCACTGCGCAAAACAGTGAGTTTTGTTTGGTATGAAGAATTGAGACCTTTTAGCGCAATTTGCCGAGTGCTAAACATTTTTTTTTAATTATTAATATGTAAAACTTAATATTATTCGTCACAAAATTGGATATCAGAAATTTTGGGGTATGAAAATGTTTTCGTCACTAGACTTTTACCTCGTAAAGAGGTTTTTTTTATGGTTAATATAGCACGACTAAAAGCAGTCGGCAAAACGAAAAATAGTTTTTGAAATTAAAATTTAAAATTAAATTAAAATTACAAAAAATTTAAAAAAAAAATGTTTGTAATATTTAAGTTATAACCTGAAAAGCAAAAAGGTTAAAATAAGTTAAGCCTGGGATATGGAAAAAATTATAAGTGATCCAACTTTTGTTACAAGGATTAGGGAAAACCCAGAAAAACCCTATCAGGTCAACAAAGAATTATAGTTTACAAACCTCTTGGAAGGTCACTGATCCAATGGGGGAGGAATTAAAACAATGTCCAATCCAACCCATTGAGATCAGAAATTTACCGGAGGTGATTAGAAAGAGATTGAATGATATTAAATGATAAAATTCATTATAATACGAGCATAGTATACGAATTCGATTATGTAAAGCGTAGTCATAGTGCATGTAAGCAAAGATAAAGAAGTAAAGTTCCTAGTTGCCCTAAAGGGCTCATATCTTGGGAGTGTTGTTCGCCTGTGTAAATTAAAAAGTCGCTTATCGATTTTTTAAAATGAATTGCCCTTGCCATTTATCAATTCATTTGGCTCTATTGTTGGAAAAAGTACTTCTGACAATTATATCGATAGTTATATTTATCGTTAAGCAAAAGCGCTCTGCTCATTAGTGATCTGGCCACACTGTTTCAGTTGAACTACTCGTTCTGATCTTTCTCTTTTCTTTTGGATGTTGAAGTGAGAAGACGTGTTTTGCGAAAGAAATATAAAAGTTAAAATTTCAAATATACGTAGGCTGCTATATATATTTCTGGCCTAGGCAACAATAAGTGTTGCCAGGTGCAATCTGATATTTCCATTGGAAAGGTTGACATTTTTTAGCATAACATCACTCAGAACGTGTTGTCATTTAATCGTGAATTGTTAAACTTACAGAGCTTTGAACAATTCAATTCCGTTAAAAAAATGGAATTGACACGTGAGCATTTTCGTGCGATCATTTTTCACAACTTTCGACGTGGATTATCCAGACAAGAGTGCATCGATGAACTTAAGTCTTTGTATGGCGATCAAGCACCATCCTATAGCACCGTGAAAAACTGGTATAACGAATTTAATCGTGGTCGCAGTTCGCTCAACGACGAATTCCGTGAAGGTCGTCCAAAAACGTCCGTTGTGCCAGAGAACATTGATGCCGTGCGTGAACTAATAATGCAAGATCGTCATGTGACATACCGGGAGATAGAGGCATCCTTGGGCATTTCTCCCACCAGCATACATTCGATATTACATAAACACCTGACCGTAAAAAAGGTTTGTTGTCGTTGGATCCCGCACAATTTGACAATCGCTCAAAAAAAGGCTCGTGTCGATTGGTGCAAAGAAATGTTGAAAAAATACGATCGCGGTGCTTCAAAAGATGTTCATAAGATCGTCACAGGTGACGAATCTTGGATCTATGCGTATGAGCCCGAAACAAAACAACAATCGACCGTGTGGGTCTTCGAAGACGAGCCAAATCCAACGAAAGTTGTTCGTGGAAGAAGCACTTCGAAGCAAATGGTCGCCTGTTTCTTCGGCAAAACTGGTCATGTGGCGACTGTTCCGCTTGAGCAACGAAGGACGGTCAATTCTGAGTGGTACACCACAATTTGTTTGCCTGAAGTCTTCGGAGAAATTCGAAAAACAAACAAGAGAAGACGAATCATTCTTCACCATGACAACGCGAGCTCTCACACATCGGCTCAAACCAGCGCCTTTTTGACCGGCCAAAACGTCGAATTGATGGGTCATCCGCCGTACAATCTTGACTTGGCACCCAATGACTTCTTTTTATTCCCGCACATCAAGAAAAAAATGCGTGGTCAACGATTTTCGTGCCCAGAAGATGCTGTTGAAGCGTTCAAAAACCATGTTTTGGAGGTGTCTCAATCGGAGTGGAAAAAGTGCTTCGACAATTGGTTTGAGCGCATGCAAAAGTGTATAAATCAGGCTGGAGAATACTTTGAAAAACAATAAAACAATTTTTGATGATAAATATTCGCATTTTCATTATTAGGCCAGAAATATATTTAGCAGCCCTCGTACTACATTGTGTTATTAAAATTATACGGTATTAGAGGCTCTACAGAAGGTGCATTTGGATTACAATTGCAGGAGTTGTATGCAATTGCTGCTTCTAAGTATTCTGTGGTGGTTCTGGTGAAATAGTGACGCTTGCCGGTCCCACAAACATGCACAGACGCGTGTATTTTCTAATATCTATCAAATTTGATATAGTTAATTTGGTAAGTTTCTCTCAATATTTACCTATTAAGTTTCGCACTTTTTCTTTTATTTGTTGTGTTAAATTTTTATCATATTATGCTGTGACACCTCGTCAAAAAATCAGTCGAAAGATATAGAGCGAGCTCTGCAATTGTATCAAATATTCATTCCTTCTTGCTTCTTGTATTCGAATCGCAACAAACTCATTAAAAAAAAAAAATGAATTGATATATGTAGACTTCACCGATTCTGTTATTTAGCTTCAAATGCTGGAAAAAGTCATATCAAGGTTGTACAAGGTGGGCCAAAAGATGTTAGCCTATTGGAAGATGGTTTAATTTTTGCAATTGGACGCCAATGTGAAATCTGCTTTAACATTTTTGGACTAGACAGATGTAGAATACAAGTCGACCAGCCATGAATCGGCTTACTCCGCAAGAATGCAGATTTATTGTAATAACGTAACATTAATAATCGCCTTATCTCTCGTTTTTGAGATATGCACTGTCCGGCCAGATCACCAGATTTAACTGTTCCAGACTTCTTTATATGGGGGTTTATGTCAACAAGCGTAAAGAGAATATTCGCCAGGGATGCGAGAACCTGTCGCTCGAAGTTCTGGCAAAAGTGATGGAAAATAACATAAAACGGGCGTACGGTCATCAACTCTGGCAGCGGTCATTTGGCTGATATCATTTCAGGTTCAAATAAACATTATCAAAAAATAGAATCGAAGATTTTGATTAAGAAAAAAAACGAGAGCCAAACAACATGGGTATTTATAGGTATATGACTCATTTTATTTTTGTTTTGTATTATTAAAGTTGTATTCGTAAACGATTTTTTGTCTTTGAATTTATTCTCGAAGATAAATACTCCTAATCTACATATGTATGTACATAATTATAAATCATACATAGCTGAGACTTATGTATACATCGTCCAATAAGACGGCGTTTAACACTATTTATTTGCTATTTATTTTTTTAGAATTGTTTTATTATATTAAAAATATCTAACTGATTGCTAGAATATATGTAAATACCTACCTTATCAATTGTATATAGATTGCGTACACATACAGTCGAACTTCCCTAACTCGAACTTCCCTAACTCGAAGTCTCTCTAACTCGAACCAAATCGAGTGGCAATACTAGGCAAATTTCATACAATTCTACTTCCTAACTCGAAGTCTCCCTAACTCGAACCTTTTTTCGTGGATAATGGTGATTCGAGTTAGGGAAGTTCGACTGTATGTGTATTTAAATGAGTTTGCATTATAAGTCGAATAGTTGTACACTTCTGAATATCAAATGAAAGAACATACATACATATACATATACTTACTATATGCAATTTTAAGTATACAAATAGGAGTATGTCTGTAGTTTAATTTGTGCATGCATTATTTTCAATTGGTTGCGAAAATCATATTTCATATTTAATAAAATGCATTGCATGCAACATTATTATTATTATTATTATATTCATTATATTAAGCATATTTCTATTATTTTGGGCCTAAAACATTCAAAGCGCTGACCACTCCAGCCAAGCGCACAAAAAGCGAAGCTCGTTTCGTTTACCACACAAAAGGTTAACCCACACACACACACACACACATACACACACGCGCACACACACATGGCCACTCACACAAATACTCGTATATATTGGGGCAAAACAAATATTGTTTTGGCCATGTTTTTGGCAGCTGGCAGCAAAAATGATTTTGATTTTTGGCTATTGCAAAATAAATGCGATCATTTTAAAACAAAATGGCAACAACAATGTGTGTGTATATGTGATATGATTTGAACACATTTTGGGGACCCGGGCAGAATGATTTGAAATCGTTTTGCGGCTTTTACGAGTTGCAAATCATTTTAATTAAAATATCAAAATTAGAAAATGGAAAATGATTACATTATTCATTAGTTTTCATTACGCATGTTTATTTATTAGCAAACATTTGTGGCTCGTTGCACTTTTCGATGCGCGCAAACAGCACGCCTGGCGCCATCTAGCGTCCAGCACTAAGCAAACAGCAGTGCACCAAAATAAAAATCCATTTACAATTTTCCAGCGATTTTCGCAAAAATTATCATAAGCAACCAAAGCGAAAGCTTGCAAAGTTTTCTTAACTTTGGCCAAGAAAAATGCTGGAAAAAAGAAAACCCTCCCGTAGAACTTGGGGTTGCCCATTGGCTTCTGTTCGACACCATGTGTGTGTGTGTGTGTGTGTGCTGTATGCGTCTGCGCAGAAATTTAAACTTAGACATTCACCCCCTTGCACCCAGGGTCTCGACCCGTTCGGCGTCTTGGCGTGCCAAGTCCAAGACGTTGGCCAAAGCGAAACTTTGCGACGCTTGGCGGAATTTTTTTCTTTGCCTTTGCCACTGCTTTTTTCTAGCGCTGTTGCCGAAAAAGACAACAGAGGGCGCCAGCGCGAAAGCTTTGCGCTGCTTCAAATTTTAAGTATATTTGTTTTTTTTTGTTCATTTCATTTTAATTTCTTTTCTTTAATCATAAAAATGATTTGTCAATTGCATATCAATATAGCATACCCCTACACACACACACACACACATACGTGGGCAGGCACACACACATAAACACAGGCATAAGTTAAGGGTAAGTCGCACACTCGGTGAGAGTCGCCTCATCTCAATTCGAGCATAAGGCATTTCGACCAATTATAAGTTGTGGTTAACCGCAACATTTATTCAAGAAAACGCTCGGCATATCCCTTGTTCGCCAAATGGCGCGTGTGCGAGCGAGCAGGCAATAGGTTGTGCGTCCTGGAAGTGGGTTGTGGGTGTGAAACTGGAACTGGCACTGGGACTGAGACTGAAACGAGGAAATGCTATTGGAAATTTGAAACTCCATTGCTAAATATTTTTTGGGGTTTTTCAGATTGTGACCTTCAGTTGCAAATTCTTTTAAAAAATCGGAATTAATAATTTATTGATTGATTTAGAGGAATACTTATTATTTGATTATTTTGAACACCATTTTGCGCTTCAGTTTCTCTTGATGAGTGACTTTTTAAGAAACTCTGGAAAATTATTTAATTTATTTTAAGAACTTTCGAATTTTGAACTTTTTTTAGCAATATTATATTTTGTATAAAATTTATTTAGGTATTTGAAAAACTAATTAAATTTTAGGTTTTTCCTGCAACTTTTTGTTAGTAAGTGAGACTTTAAAATTCATATGCTTCTGAGTCGCGAGCTCCCAAAACACTATCTATTGCTTAAGAGGAAAAATATTTCTGGTAATTTTTCTTGCATCACAATTTTGTAACCGTCACGAGAATTTTTTTGAAAATTGTTAAATAATAAATTTATTAAATAATATCCATATTATTTGATTTTTTCTTGTAACTGAATAATTCATACATTTTGCTTAATATTATTAAGTGTCATAATTTTTTCTTAAATTTATTCGCTAAAAATAAAATTCAAGTATTATTATTAAAAGTATTAGTTTGTTGCTAGTATTTCTGAAGCAATAGCTGATATGTAGAATGTTTCTTGGAACATCTTGTATCGATATGTAGCTGGTTTTATTGTTATCTGCTGTGCAGAAGCATGGCATCACCACCATCGTCTGTTAGGTTGTAGCTCAAGCTGCTTCACGACTCGACTCGACTAGACTTGACTTGACTAGACTCGACCTTGCCTGCTGTTAAATTAATAGTTTGCCAAGCTGAAACGAATCGCCTTTCAAGTCGCTAACCACCGACAATATGTCGGTCCGAGGGCAGACGTAACGTTCGTTCGTAACTTTTCCAGGATGAAGCACCACCACCCACCACCCACCAACCCGCCGATCCACCCATATCCATATCCAGTAGTACAGACTACGTATATACGTACCCAAAGCATCCCAAACCACATGACTGTGCTTTACTTTAGAGGCAACGCTGCGACATTAGTTTAACGCCAAATCCATTAAAAATCCATACTAATATATGTCAGGCTAAGGCAGCGCATGCCACAACGCATAATGAGTGACGGGTGGTGCTGGTGGGTGGGTTTGGCATGGGATTCGTTAGGTAGGAGTGCGAGTATTTTCAGCTGACAGCTTAAAATAAGATACCACATACACTTTGTGCGCTGTCTTTACACTTTTCCACTTTACTTTACCTATTGGCTTAAGTGCGACGGCAACGGCGACGGCAACGTCATTTTTCAGAGTGCCCCAAAAGTGGGTGGTGCTGGGTGGGTGGTTGCCACACTAATGAAACTATGAGATTGCGAGACCATAAAGCCGAAAGCAGCTTAAAGTTCTGACAAAATGCCGCACTCTCTCTATCTCTCTCTCTCTCTCTCTTTATTCCTCCGTCTCTCCCGGCTAGGGACTTTTCCTCAAAAACCCCGTCCCCGTCGCCTTCCCTTCCTCCTCCACCAGTTACAGCCGCCGTTTTTATTGATTTTATGAAATTTTTATTAATAAACATTCGTGAAATATTCGGGTCCAGAAAATTGAAACCTTGCGGAATTTTTAATAGAAGCAAAAGCCACTCAAATAAAAAAAAAACATAAAATGAAGAACGAAAAAAAAAGATGAACAATAATTTAAAAAGAAAAACGAAGAGAACTGAACAAATCAGCGTAATCAAATGCCCAAGTTGTAGAAGAAGAAGAAGTAGAATACGATAAGGATGATGATGATGATGATGATGTTGATGTTGATAGAAGAGATGGCAGAGCAGAGGCGAAAAGATGCGAGAAGCGGCAGCAATTAAAATGGCGCTTGCCCCGTCAGCCAAAAGACTTCAAAAAATGCCAAAAAGTTCAAATACTAATGAATTATCCTTTATTAGGATAATGTATGATGTGGTTCTCTGAAGAGTTTGCCTCTTCACGCAGCACAAAAACAGCAACAACAATAACAACAACACGCAATATCGTTGAAAAGTTGAAAAAGGTTCTGTTCTGAATTTCAGCTGGTTTTTCATACACTTGCCACAAGGGGTAACAATGTTTTATGGAGCGCCGAGGGATACAAGCAACATGCCACATTGTGTTGCACAAGGCAATCTCCATTGTCTAGCTGGGATACCTGCGACTTGGCTTCTGCACAAGTGTGTTCAAATTTCGTTGTGCCGCAAAGTGCCGACTTCTTCACTTGTTTTGTAATGGAGCTGAGTCTGTGGCCTTAGCCAGCTAACAGATGGAAGAGGGCTATGGGGAATGGGGAATACGGAATATGGGGGGTGGAAACTGTGGCTTGGATGCTGTTGGCAATTTATGAAAAGAGCCAAATTAATCAGACTAATAACGAAAACACGCCGACGAAAAGGCGGCTGGGCAAAAAAGAAATGGCCAAAAAGGGGGCGAAGAGCTGGGCAGCTCTTGATGAATCTGGCCAGGACGGGGCAGGAGGAGGCTGGTAAGGACGGTTGGTAAGGCAGCAAACAAGTTGCGAAAACTTATGCAAAGTTTTCTTAATGAAAAGATTTACGATGGCAATACTCAAAATTAGCAAAAACTGAGGTTGTGGTAAACAATAAGCGCTTGGAATGAGGACAGGGACAGGGCCATGGGGAGCGAGAGGAGAAGCTGGACTTGCTGGTAATGGATAGCTAGTGCCTTTAGTATTGGATGGGATACCTATAAAGTTTTTCCAGCCGCCGGTGGTTGAAATAACAAAGTTTAAGAGAAAATTTGCTGAGCTTTTTGGTCGTTTTTGCTGTGCTGTAAATGTGCCAGGCAGTGAACTGGCCAACTGACCAGGGCTGCATTCATTTTTGTGGTCTGCTGATAGAACACACACTCTCTCTCTTTCACTCTTCATTTCAGTCTTTCTCTCTAAGCCAATTAGTAATCCCAAATTCCAATTTGTGGCTCTCGTCTAAACAAAAATAAAGCTCAGCCAAATGTAATATTCAGAAATTCATGTAAATCAAATTAATAAACTGCACGTTGTCATGGCGACTCTTAAACTCAACAACCAACAGCCAACAACACAAGGCTAAGAAATAAACAATCGAATGCACAAGCTGCAAATCGAAGTCACTCGTCACAATCGATCCATTGACTCATTATCCAAAAATATATATCACAGCACAGATTATTAAAATAATTCGCTTGACAAGCAATCCTGAATCCTAAACAAATCTATTGTTGGCCATCAATATACATAGAAACATATCTGTCTCACAACGGTCAATGAATGCTTTAAGCCTTCCACAGAGAGAAAACGGCAGTTGGATTCATGTATTCTGAGTATAGTTGTAAATTGGGACATTTAGCTGGTAAATTTTATCACCAATCATCATTCCTGATTAGTACAGAAAATCAAGAATTCAACAATCAAAAATCTCTCACTAAAATAAAGATGAAAACCGATTTTTGAAGCAAATTTAAAAAAGAATTCATGATATTTAAAAGGTACTAATTACTGATTCTTCCCAAGTGAATGAACGATAGCTGATTGAAAAAATATTTAAATAACACTTGAACAGCTATATCAACTGTTTTTTAAACACATGAAAATGAGAAGAAAGGCAGAATTTAAATTTTTCTAAAGCCATTTAAAGCGATTTCAATAGTAATATTACTGAAATGAATTTCACTTCACTTCACATGTGGGAGAGGACGATATTCCTTTGATTAGATTGAGCAATTCCGACTTCGAAAATGATCTGACTGAGAACGAAATAATGAACCGGAGGAATGTACTCCTCTTTTCTATATAAGCAGCTGTTTTCATAAAAAAAAATGGGTCAGGTTCGTTGCTTATATAGAGCGCTTACTGTTTATCACACAAATCATATCATTAACATAGTTGAAAAATGTCAACAGCTTTACATAATGAAGTTAATTTACTGTCGCTAAAAATATCAATCATTAAAATATATGAAAATATGCCTATGTTAGAAGATCTTAATGCAAGGTATAATAAATATTATTATTTATATTCAATTTATGAGGCTTAAAGTTTCACAAGTCACAAGTTCACAATTTCTCAGTTAAAAATTTCAATTGAATTTTTTCTTAAATCGATTCCAAGCAATGCCTCAAATGCCACTTCCCCTTCCGCACAATCAGCGCCAAGAGCAGAAGCAGAAACAGCAGCAGCAAAAATGTATACAAATAAGTAAGTACATACATATGTATAGCGAAAAAAAGGGTTAAAACAATAGAAAATGTTGCCGGCAAGAAAATAGACAGGTTTGAGGAGGATGTGGAGTTGGAGTTGGAGCTAGAGTTGAGGCAAAACAATTCTTTATGTGTATTATGCTGTGAACGTTTTAACGGCCCGTTCAGCTGTTGTACAACTTCGTATGTACATAGCTACATATATATATGTATGTATACTCGGCCAACCCCAACCCCAACCCTAACCCCATCACCATGCCCAACTTGGCCCTTCTTCTGTTTTCAATCCTTGTATGAGCCAAATCATTATTACAACAACAATAAGAGCTAAACGCAAGTGCTCCGTTTCTGTTTCTGCTTCTGCTTCTGTTTCTGCTTTTGCTTCAGTTTCTGTGCCGTAAGCCGTGCGCCCCATTTGCTCGACATTTTTCAACCGAAGTCAACCACCCGATCTGCAGCCGGAGTCAGTGCGGACATCGAATCCTTTCGTTCATAAATCAAGTCTTTGGTTTAATTAAATCTTGTGTTGGCGGTAAAAACGCTAAAAGAAAACAGCAATAACAACAATAATACGTGGCACAACAACAAGATACCCTGCACAAAACAAAACAAAAATCAAACTTTAACAAATATCTGTATATATGTATGTATACTTTTTGTTACATTTTTATAAGGCAACAATATACCATGCTGTTGATATAATTGCAGGGTATACAGAGGCGAGCACATCCGGTATGTTGGCTCTGCTTCTGGCCCCAAGTCAAAGCCAAATAAGTAGGAGAAACATCAGCCAAATGGGAACCAAATATTGTGCATAGCTTCAGGCGCAGGCGAATCCTTTGCCTAGAAAGGAGGAAACGAAAAATGAGGAAAGGACAAAGAAGGAAACGGCGAGGAGTCGACTCGTCACGTTTTAAATGTCGTCGCGGTTGTCCTTCTGATATTTTCGTTTTCAAGCTCATTTCCGTTTCTGGTTTGAATTGTATTGTTGTCCCTGTAGGTCCCTGAAATGATCACAGCTACATAAATAACACGACGCCAAAACAAACTAAATGAAATTCTCTGGTCTCATTGTAGCCTATTGACTTGACACCTCGAGTCGCATTCGCCATATGAGTTAAACACGTTTCCCAACAACAACAAAAATTGCTGTGAAAACGGAAAAGGCTAAACTCAACTTTAAAGAGTACGAAACGCATATTTCGCTTGATTTGGCTCTGTTCCGGTTCCGGTTGTTGTTGCTTTCTTGGCTGGTGGATAACATGGCTGCGTTATCTTACCCACTTGACATGGAAAGCCCAACAACAACAACAACAAGAGTGGTACGTGTAGAATGAAAACGGAATGGGAAACGTGAAATTGAATGCAGGACACGTTGCAGGATTTATGGCCAAAAAGCAGCCGCCAAACGCAGACTAATAAACACGATGAGTAAAAATTTAAAAAAAAAAAAAACAATAAATGAACAAAAACAGAATGGAGAAAAGGCCAAGTCTCAGCGGAAAAGTGGCCATGGGAGTTATAGCCAAAATGCCGGGACATATTCTACGTGAGGCAATGCACTGAAGGGTTTTCTGAGACTTTTTTGGGTTCAGTGGTTGACTTGACGACGAGTCGGCCGTGCGGCAAAGGACAAATGAAACGAAATGATACGAAAATGAAGCGAAATGATACGAAAATGAAATGAAATCCTTTACCGTAAGAGTTTCATGCACGTCAACACGTGCTGAGTGCGACAGGCGCGTTGACAGCACACACACCCAAACAAAATCTGAATCTCAATGCGAATCTGAATGCCTCCTTCACTCGAAAGTTGTATCAATTTCTAATTCATATGTTGCCGAGGCAGCTCCGAGGTGGCAGCCTTGTTCGTCCTTCGGCCTGGCCTGATGATTTATGGTGAACGCACGCGAATACGAAATGAATGGCGAGCCAGGACAGCAGACTTCTCGTCCTTGGACTTGGTATCGCTCTCGGTCTCGGCTCGGCCTCGGTCTCGGTCTCGGTCTGGCCGTTTAATCATTCAATAGGCAATTTGTTTGGCCCTTTTGGAAACGCATCGAAATGAAATGAAATGTTTCACACATTATACTACAAGCAGCAGCAGCAGCAACTACTTGGACTCTGGTTCCGGCATTCGGTGTGACTCTCCAGCCACCATATTTAATATCATTTATCTTTCTTACGGTCCAGTGTGCGGTTTGAAAGCCCCAGACACCCAACACCCAATAGCCTACACTAGACTCTACATGTACATGTGTGCGACTGAGCACGGACCGTGTTGTGATTTATGATTATCAAAGTATTTGTTACCTTCATGTCCGAATTATTTGCTCGCACATTAATCATTTAGCTGCTTCAACTTTGGCGCCTTGATTAATTTCTTCAATTGCTGTCGCGATTGGCGCCTGCGATTGCCGACCTGTCGTTTTTCTCTCAGACCGCGACCCCTTATACCCCACCCCATCCCTTGCCACAACCCACTTTGTTTCATCTTTGCAACTTCTCGATATGCCAAGGCGTTAACTGCATACATAGCTCACAAATGGCCAACACACTACACAGAAATTGGCCAAGTAAATGCCAAGAAATTAAATATTGACTGATTTGCCAGAGAGGCTTACAAAGTTATCTCCGTCTCGATATGCAATCTACACTTTTTCAAGATATAAGATGATATTTTCACTGAGTTGTGATTAAACTATCATGTAACATCGTAATATCGCTTATCCTTGAAAAAAAAGAACTTTAAGATCGAGAATTTCGACGATAAGTCCTCAAATTAATATTTTAATATCCAACTGACATACAACATATTGAATTTGTCGGTAACACTTTAAATTTTAATGAGAATGTAGAAAATAAAAGAATTGTGATATTTAAAATTATTGGTTGATTTATTACACCTTATAATAGAAACAAAAAAAATCCAAAAAAAAAAAAAAAAAAAAAAAATTTCGTATAATCTTTGTATATCGGTTGGGTAAAGGTAACCGATTTTTTTTTATATATTTCGGTTTCGAAACATCGATATACAGTTGAACTTCCCGAGCTCGAATCACCATTATCCAAGAGAAAAGTTCGAGTTAGGGAGACTTTGAGCTAGGGAATTTTTTTTTTTAATTTTTAAAAAGAAACTACAAATGCATGCATTCATAAATACATTTCAAATTGCAAGTTTTTGTTTGATATTTTCAACAAAAAAGGATTCCAGTTTGTTTAAGACCTGTTAATATTCTCAAAAATTGGTTTTTTCGTTCTTTTGCTGTATCCAGAAGAAGTTCCCGATTCAAATGTCATCATAATTAATATTCCAATTTTTAATATTATATAATAAAAACTGTTTTTGCTGAGATACCATATTTTTCAGCAACTTTAATTTATTTGGTCTACTTTCAAATTCCTTAACTACTAAAAAGTTTGAATATTTCTTTAAACATTTTTAAGCATTTTAGTATACTAATGCGCTGACAAATAAGTCCATTTCGAACATCTTTCCTATAGCAATTTCACAAGCTAAAATAATTGTTTATGTAATATTCTATCATATTGCATCTCCATATGTACCCGGTAACAAAAACGCAAAATAGAAACGAAAAAAAAATGCAAACTGTATTGCGGATTTTCCCAAAAAATTCGACTTACAGAAGTACAGGAATTAAAGAGATTTTCGAGTTAGGGAAGTTCGAATTACGGAAGCAGAATTGTTGGAAATTTGCTCAGTAAACACTATTGCCACTCGGTTTTGTTCGAGTTAGAGAAAATTCGAGTTAGGGAAGTTCGAGTTAGGGGAAGTTCGACTGTACTTTAATTTCGGTTAATTAAAAATGTATCTTTATACTTAGATCGGTGTTAAAATAAAAATCAAAATCAAAATTGACTTGAAAGTCGATGATTACAACTAAACAACAAATTTAAGTGTAATACTTAGGGATGGCACGATTAATCGTATGATACACAATAATCGATTATTTTGCTTCCATTGGCGATTTAATTGTATCGTAAAATATGTTGCGATTAATTGAAACACTAATCGATTATTCGTTCAAATAATCGCGTCGTTGGCAAAATTTTTTCAGGAAAACACGCATTGAGATTTTATTCAAAAAATAGTAGCAAAAATTTTTTTTTGCAGTTACTCTTAGAATTGTGTAATACAATTTTCTGCATCAAAATATTTTTTGTGAAAATCCAGGAAAACAGTTGAAAAAGTAGAATTTTACATACATTTGAAATTTTTGAAGGGTACTTTAATGGGTTAAAGAAAGTTTTGTGTCATTCAAACGGATTTTAAATGACCTTTCCATTGATGAAAATATGTTAACGATAACGGCTCAAATAAGCCTTAAATGTCCAAATTTGACCTGCATACTTTAAGCTGTGAGCCACTGTATTTATATTTTTTGGGCATTTTATTATTGTTCTTAATTTTTTGTGCTATACAATGGCATTGCATTACACAATATTTTAAATAACTTTAACAAAAATTAATCATTTGATTAATCGATTATTTTTATTTTTCGTCGATTAATTGCAATTAATAATCGCGTAGCTTAAATTAATCATATGATTCAATAATCGATTAATAAATTTATTTTGCCATCCCTAGTAATACTCAAATTCTAATCGTTATATATAAATCGGTTTAGAACCGATTACTTCGGTCAGAGTAAATTCCGATTTTCAGTTTGGATATGGGTTTAATCGGTTAATATCGGTTACGGTTTTAATCCCTGGTTAATATAACTTTCTTTTAAAACATTTTAAAAATTATAAGGCGTTGTAATTGTACAAAGTAGCAGTCAAAAGCATTGTACTTAAGGTAATCGCTGAAAGTGGCATTAGAATCCAGTGGATGTGAAAACATATTTATTGCATTAGTGTAGTGCGTAAATCTCTTGGCACGCCTGATAAGTCACTCGATCAACTGGTCAATCAGCCCCCGGGTTTTCGGGCGGTCTCCACAAGTAAATCCAGAAAGCAAACTCGGCGCCATGAATTATATATTTGGATTTATTTGAGGCCAAGTAAAACAAATGACCCAACAATCGTCGCCGCCTTCTGAGAACTCGCATTAAAAAAGGTCAAATCTAAAAAGACGGAACAAAAAAAATGGGAAAAGCTGGAAGAAGGAAAAAAAAAGAAACAAAAAGGAAGAGGCAGAGGAAAACAACAAAGCGAAAGTGGCGTAAATAAATAAACAGCAAAACACAAAGCATATTAGGCTAAGCTACTTGCGATTTCCGTTACACGCCCGCCAGGCAGCTCGCTATAAAAATGCGGAAGCTGATTAGCTACCCTTCCCACTCCCTGCCCCACCCCATTCAAAGAATGATGGCCGGAATGAACTGCTGGCAACCTGGTGGGGAGGTTGGAGTGAGACAGAGAGACGTGAGACGTGGGAGACCCTCGACCGGGTGGTTGAGTTTTATGAGGCACAAAAATTAACAACGCCTTTGGGGTTGTCTTGAGGCGGCCCAACGACGACGTCGACGACGACGACGACAAAAAAGTTGTCAAGTCTCATAATCGAAATTGGTCACAGGTGGCCCCCAGCAGTTGACCAATGGTTTTGGCCAGGACTCCCGTCCCGTCCCTTATTCCGCCCACAGCTTGGCTTGGCAACTTGGCTTATTGAAATTAAATGTGCCGGCCAGCAGATAATACCCATTTAAGGCGTGTTTAGTTAAGTTGAGTTTGATTTGGGTGATTCCCTTTCCCCAATCCCCAATCCCCAATTCCCGTTCCCATTTCCTCATCTGCTAATGCTGAACTCTGTACGGGGAATAAACGTAATGCTGATTATTCTGACATTTAAAGCGGTTCAAGAAGAACAAAAGAAATCGATTTATAATATACTCTTTATAATATATGTTGGTCTACAGATTACTTATGTTATTCGAACTGAGATGATTTTTTTAATAGAAAAATTTGTATGACAACTATTTGATACATTTGTCAGTAGTGTTAAGTGAGTGGCTTCAAGCTTAATAAGACTAAAATGATTCAATTCAGTACAGAAAATATTGTCCTGTTAGTATATGTAATTCAAAGTCTAATTTTGGTTATCCTGAGCCTTAATAGAAATCCTTATTTCTCCTATCTGAATGTAGTTATTTAAATACTACAAATTAAAGCCAAAAAGAGATACTTCAATGAAGAAAGAAGACGTTAGAAATTATGGATAAAATCGAATGACAGGCCTTAGGTAATTTGGTCTAGAGTCTGGATGAAAAAAATGGAGACCTGAAGGACACACAGCTGACACAGAATGTGTCAAGTCAAGCTGAAGACGGGATGACAGCGTCCTGGGCGCACGTCCGTGTTTAAATTTTTAATCAAATCTGTTGAACGACAGCAGTCATTAATTTTCCTTCAGCGTCCAAGATTGTGGCCATTTTTCTTTTGGGCTTTGTCATTCCTTCGTCGGGCTACCTTTCTGACATTTGCATGCTGAGCCAAAAAACTTGTTGTGACGACCAAGTAGGGGGACAAAAGTAACCACAATGTTGAGAATGAACCCCCAAACGAGATACAAAATGCGAATAGATGGTCTATCTTTTAAAAAGACAATGTGACGAAATACTCTCACTTAAAATTGTAAATACCGAGTTAGGTTTCGTCATGTCCCGTCGAGACTTGTCGAGAAAATTAAAGTTTTTTTTCGCTGTACTAACAAAACAGATCGTAAAAGTTTGGAATGTTGCAAGCTAAGGATACAGTGAAATTATTAAATGAAACGGATATCATAGTATTTATGACTTTCGGAAGACATATGCTAGGCAATTACCTGGCCGAGCTATTAAATTATATTCAAATTTTAGCTAGGCTTAATACGGCTGTACCAATTTTTAACAATTGTAGTCTTGTGATCTAATTTAAATCGATAGTTTGTTTTAGCTTAGAGCTAAGACTATTAACAGTCCATAAACTTAACAGATTGGCTTATAATTCATCAGTCATATATTGTTGTGATTAAATTTTCTTTGGAAATCATTTAACCTGGCCTAGTCTTTACACCACAGTCTTTAATACAGTTATAAATTGAAGCACTGGAGTGGCCCCCATTGACATAACTCGCTTGGCCAAATAGTTTTAGGCCAAGAGTGAAACATATGTCGCTGACACAATGTACTCGTAGTTAAGATGAATGCAGGCAATACGCGTTCAACTCCTGCTGATGATGATCGGGGCATCTGATGTTAGTTTGGATGGATGGATGGATTGCAAACGGACATTGATAAATCACATACACATGTAAACACATGTATATCTGTGTATATGTATGTACATGTGCATGTGTGTGTGCTTTTGTTGTGTTGCCCCGACTACGTACTCCGTAAATACAATATGGCTGTGACTATCGCGGACTATTTGAAAACGCGACGTTGCAAACAAACCTAACCCCCTCCCCCCTCCCCAACACTCCTCTTGTCACATCGTCACACTTTGGCTTGTCATGTTCTGTGCTCCAGGCACACGCACACACACACACATTAACACACACACACACTTGGCCAAATTCAACAATTTTCTGCAGCGACATCAAATTACGAACTCATTATTGTTAGCGACGACAATGGGCCATGAGGTCCTGGATTCTGAATTCTGGACTCTGGACTCTGGGTCCAGAGTCCAGGGACGTTGCTGCTGTTTGCTTTGGCGCAAATTTTCCACAAAAATGCGTCGAGTCGCGTGTGTGTGTGAGTGTGTGTGTGAGTGTGTTTTTGGGGGTATTTGTTGATGTTGATAGCGACGCTTTTTTTCTCGTTTTCAATTTTAGTTTTTCTTTTGCCCTTCTTGTTTTGTTGTTGGCGAAGCGCGTGTAAATCGCATGTTGGGAAACGAAACGAAACGAAATGAAATGAAACGACACCCAGAACGAAACCCACATCAAACTGACCAAAATGCATGGAATGTCTATGAAAATTGTAAAGCGTTGTTTCGCTCCTAGCACGCCAATGCCACGCCTTCCGCCCCCGCACCACCCTCCGTGCCCAGCGTTGCAACGTCGCGCTCATTAAATGACACTCACAGCAAGGCGGCCAGAAATTGCACGCTATAATGCACACTCAACACTATTCCATGTGTGTGTGTGTGTGTGTGTGTGGAAGGGGGCTCGGGGCGTGGCATTGCATAATTTTAGTTGCACCATCGTAGGCGCCGAAAAGCCACGCCAGCAGGCGACCGACCCACCCGCCCACCTTACCTTCCTCCCTCCCCCCCATCTCCACCCTCTCCCCATTTAGCTATTTCTATTGCTTGTCATACGCAGCGCGCAGAGGTGGCTTTTGTTTTACGCAACACCACCAGCACCGAAACTGCCACCAGCACCACCATCATCATCATCATCACCAGCACCAGCACCACCCCCTTTCGGCCTCATTATGCCCGCCTGGCCGCCACCCAGTTGGCCTGGCTCTTGTTATGCCCCAGCGAGAGTAAATTGGTTTGTCAGGAGGAGAACTCAGCTTTCATCCCAGCTGACCTAACAAAACGTTCATTCAAAGAGTCTCCATCCGTATATTCATAGGACTTGCCTGTGATCTGAAATTAACTGTACGTTTATCAACATTCTCCATTCTGAGTTATAACATCACTTTTAGAATCCAATACCCCTATGAAATGCATTTTATGCGGTACATACGACACAAACTAACAGACTTGATATATGATACGATAATAGTTTGGCGTATTTTAGAAGCAATATCCAAAAATGTAATAAAATGTTGTAGGTCAATAGTTAAAAGTTTATAAGCTACCTAGCATTCATTAATATGTAGTAAGATTATAGCTGAAGATACTATTTTTGATACATTATCCTTGAAATACTTAGCTTAAGCAAATATTGCAATTTTAAAAATATTTAACATTAAGTTCCGAAACATTTTTCGTCAAAATATAAAGCTCTTTAGTAGAACATTTTAAAAAAATTTTATTTTTTATGTTAACTCTAGAGAATTTTCAAAATATGTTCTAAGCATTTAATAGTTGTATTTTAAACGGAAACTTTGAACATACATATTTGTTATTGAAACTTCAAACGCAGCAGAGACAATATGATATATCAAATATATATATTTTTGTGTGCAGTGCATTTAAAATGATCAATATGGGAAGGGTATTTAATTAGCGCTCAGCTGTTTGGGGCATTTTCCAACTTGTTTAGATTCGGCGTCGAGTTTTCGTTTACGTATTTTCTCGTTTTTCGTATTTGCGAAAAACCGTGAAAATTACATGCCGCTGACGCAGCGACGCCGTCACTCATGATGGGGCTGCTCGGTTTTGGACGGTTGCCCGCCCGGTTTCAGCCAACATTCTGGGCCGTGATGACTCGTTGCTGTTCCCGTTACTGCTGGTGCATTTTTATTTTTTATTTTTTTTTGTTCCATTTTTTTTTTAGTGATTTTATTCGCGACGCGCTGATACGGCACGAAGTTGTCCCTGACCGCAACATCGCATGTTGTAGGTGCGCCAATGACGCTGATTTTGTTCCAGCGCAGGGGCTACACATTATTAACAGTTCCTGTGACAAAGCGCGGCCACGACTAGAGCGGAGTGTGGACTGGGCTTTTGAGGATTGGGTTCAGGATTGAGTGCTGGCTCTAGGTGGCTGTGGGTATCACAAGTGGGCAGTGAAGAGCGGGCAATGGGAAGTGGGCAGTGGACATTGGACATTGGGAGTAGCAGCCATGGCCACCTGTCATATTACGGACGACGGTGCCCGTAGTCGTTGTCGTTGTCGTCGTTGTTTGTGTCCTTTGCCGGCCGTTTGCTGTCCAACAAAATGTTTTGTGGTTCCCGTTTGCCCGTTGCAAAGTTTGTGCCGCCGGCTGGTTGTTTATTTTAGCATCGCAACAACGATGGAATCAACGGGACCAAGGACTACCAAGTCCAACTGGGACTCATTGAGCTCCATTTAACTGAAATTGAAAAAATGTTGATGTTAAAATGAGCCTTTAACAAGAAATCACATTTATTTAGCAGCTCACGGTGGATTCAAAGCCCTCACTGCTAGGAAGTATGGGTATAAAATAGTTTTTCGATATTAAGTAAAAATTATTTGGTGGAATTCAGCTTACAGATATTGTGAATTAATCATACAAAGGCATATTCGTAAGCTATTAACGCTTTTCTTTAAAAGTAATTTTCTCATTGAAAGAATACTGAAAATAGATTTTACAATCGATTGGAAAAAAGACATATTGATCAAATAAATGGCATAAAAGCACTAGAAATAATAATATTCTGAACAAAACTATTATTTAATAAAAGATTATTCTGATTATTCTGTATAATCAATCAATTATGAGATTAAAACTATTATTAAACTGAAAATACAACATAAAATTATAATGGTCTGGCTAATTTGCCTAACAAGGAATAGTAAAAAAAAAAAAAAATTATTATTGTACATATGTAGATTTAATATAAATTTTTTTTTACATTTTTATATCTATATTTTTATTATAATAGTTTTAATCTAAGAAAAAAATCATAAATTTTAAATGAAATTGAACAATTGAAAAATTTAAATATGGAATGTTTCTTTTAAAAACAAAAATCTTAATGACTTGGGTGTTATTTACAGCAATCCCGTCTTCTGATATAAACTCAGAGGTAATATAATTACAAAGCCTGAGGTCAATCAATGACTGGAAAGGTCGGCATCTTTCGTGAAGCTTATGATGCTGTATGTGTATAAAATGATGTTCTTAAGTACGGGCAAACATGCAAGTCCATTGTCATTCATTTCCCATGACAGCGACACAGTGTTGCACAGTGTTGGAGTAATAGTGGCCACATGTGGCCAGAGTGAGAGAGTGAATGAGAAAAAGAGCGAAAAGGGAGTGGATACGAAGGATACGAATGAGAATTTTATCTAGCGTGTAAAAATCACTAACAAATGGCGCAAAATTAAATTTGGCTTATGAGTTGGAACTGACAAATCGTCAGCACAGATATCACATCCCTTCCCTTCCCTTGCCAAGGTTACCCTCTACCACTGTGAGGGTCCGTTAAAATACGAAATTAACATACTAAAATAAATGATGTGCCCCAACCCTAACAAGGTACACACACACACACACATGGACACACGTAGGACAACATTTTGGGTAGAAAGTGTAAAAAACACATCAATGTAGAAATTAAAAATGAATAACATAGAACAAGGCGAAATTTGGGATGAAAATGGAATTGGATTCAAAGGGGCAGTTTGAGCTGGATGTAAACAGGCTGTCGAAAGGAAATCAACACGTCTCGGCTTATAGTATGTAAGTCTGGGGAATGTGTCCTTCTTGGGGTTGTTTCCACTTTAAATTGGTCGTCGTCGTCGTCTTAATGTCACCTTTGACACCGGCTGGTCAATGGCATGACGAGGCAACTGAAGTGTTGGCAACCGAGCCCAGCTCAGTTCAGCTCAGTTCAGTTCAGCTATTGCTTTGGCCATCAAATTGGACTGCATGGCTGGCCTGTGTCTATGTCTATGTCTGTGGCCGACTACAAGTACAACAATGACGAGACATCGTCGTCCTGGCGACCAGGATGGCAGGCAGCAGGATGCTTGACTGACTGACTGGTTGGTTGGCTGACTGGCAAGGCCATCTTAAGAAATGATAATGACACAACCTAATAAACTGTTGTCCGGGACGACGACGCGACGGCAACATCTGAAGTTGCCGCTCCGCCGTTGTTGCCACAAAACTTTCCGTATCGAGTTTGAGGTTTGAACAGCTTTCAAAATTGAAGTATACACACACACACACACAAACACACACACACTTAAGAGACACACATCCAAAAATTGAACGACTGTCGCTCAAGCGTTAAATAGAAAACTTTATAGCTGCTTTTTCCCTGGTATCCCTGGCAATACCCGCCCCCACCTGTCTTTTCATCTTCAACAATTGACGCACCTTTTGGCCACACCCATGATCACAGACACACGCACGCACACACATGCACAGTGTACTTATTGCAATAAGTGGGCTTTCAATTAACATACTGTCATGTCCCCCTCAATTGTCCCCCATTCCCCAGTCCCATTCCCATTCCCATTCCCGCTGTGATGGCGCCTAGAAAATGTCACACATGGCACGTTAGCAATTTGACTTTATGTCATTATCAACGCCTTCGACTGACGCCTGAAAATTTCTATCGTTGCCTGCGTTGTCCTCCGGCTTCAGATTCTCTGTTACGATGTGCTGCGAATATCTTGCGACCGTTGACGTCTGCTAATTATGCCATCATTAGAGACACGTTTACACACACACACTCACGCAACGTGCATATGCAATAAATTTAAATGTCATTGTCTCCGATATGCGGCAAATGACAATGGGTGGTGCGAGGGAATCCCCTTCTCAGTTTATTGCAAATTGTTTGCTGTTTATTATGACTTTCATGTCAGGCGTAATGTGTACGATATGCCTGTCTCTAAGTACACATGTGTATGTGTGTGTGTGTGCGTGTGTGTGTGTGGATGTGAGTGTCTATTATCATTCCACCAAGTTCCCCACGTCTATCAAATCATTTTCAATGTTAATTACTGCAAATTATTACAATTATTTGTTGCCTTTCATTGCGACAATTTATGCTTCAAGCTGAATTTATATCCAAATTATTTGACATCAGTATTTTCTAAAGTTTATTGAATGATCTTTTGTGGATTTTTTAAGTATAGAGGGGAATTCTGAATCCCTGTCGTTCTGTCGTAGTCAAGCTAAATTTGAACTGAGAGATATTTTCCAATTTAAAATAATTCATTACAAATTGTACATTAAAATGTATCTTTCAGCTTGTTAAGAGATACCTTAATTAGACATTGAAAAAAGGATTTGATGGTAGTTATAATCAAACAATTATAAAGTGATTATTGCTAGTTTATTTAATAGAGATTCTAGACATAATTGGAATTCATAAGATCCCAAAGTATTGATATAGAAGGAGCTAGAGTAGAGCGAACCCGACTGAACAACACCCAATACTTAGATTCGACGATGCTTAATCTTGTTTCCTTAATAGAAATGGCATAAAAAAGTGGTGTTAAAATATTGACAAATCAAAAAAACGACTTTTCGATTTTCATGGGAATACTTAAACTCAATTACTTTTTTTTAACTATCAATCGAATTTCATGTAAAATCGACGAATTACTGGAGTTTGTACATCAAAGTTCATTTGTAGAATTAAATTAATTATGACAGGATTTGATTAAATGCGAAAACCTGTGATATACAATTTTGAATTTTCGAAAATTTAAGGGTCCCCCTTAAAAATAAATTATTTCCACGAAACTAATAATATTTAAATTCATCATTCATTAAGAGTTCAAACTATGATCAAAATGACCTTTTGCATTTGGCAAAGTTGAAGGTTGGGTAAACCTAACATATGTATGTATGACTAGAAACTCGAAATCTTCAAATTTTTGTCATGATTTTTATAGCAAAAAATAAATCGACTCAATTTACAGGCTTATGGGTTTATGGCAAATAATATTAATATTATTAATTAATATAATAAACTATAAGATTGTATTAACAAATACGGTTCCTTTCAATATTTAATAATTCAATCAATAATTTTAAATTCAAAGGTTGAAATCGAAACAAACAAATATGCATTGACTATTCTATATAAATTATTTAAATAACAGTATAGTCATTTCTGGATATAATGCAATTACTGGAAACAGTATTTTAATGATGAACATTTTAATGATGAATTTTTATCAATGATCATGATTAGTTTTGAGTGATTATATAAAAATCTGACAATATTCATTACATTTGATTGAAAAAAACTCATGTAAATAAAAAATACTCATTATTTGTGTTTATTTTGTAGCAATCTGATTGAGGTTTAAAAATTAAATTTCAAAAATTATTGGTACCGAAATTTTGTGAATTTCAAAATGAAACTATCGTCATGATTATTAAATTCGATGAATTTGTACATGGCTAATGTTGTTGATTTATACACATTGTGTCTGAGAAGCTCAATAAATATACGCTTAACTATCATGCATTATTCGCTGCCTTAAATGAGCTGCTAAAGTGCATGCAAATGGGGAGAAATAGATACAAAAAGCCCGAACCCGAGTCCGAGTCTGAGCCCGAAACCGAAACCGATTCTGAACCCTAAGCCGAATCTGAATCTGAGCTGGGACCACGACACGGCTCCAGACCGACGCCGGAACGGGGAGGTGTCCATGTCCAATGTCCCATTTCTATTCCTATTCCCGCAAACGGTCGCATCAGTTTCGTTGGTTAGTGGCTGTCTTTCAGTTGCTGGTTGGCAACTTTCGCTTTCAAGTTTGCCCATTTATTTAAACTTTTTATTTGCCATTTTTCTACTCGTATTTACGCCAACTCCAAGTCCCGGCTATAAATTCGAGCGGCCTTTTTAACCCCTTAAGTGCGAGGGGCGCGACCGAGTCAGAGAGGAGGGAAAGAAATGTGAGTGAAAGGGGTAAACGCAATGCAAAAGAAATGCGAATTAATTTTCTTAAAAGCTTTTCTTGGCGGCGCTGATTATCTGACCATTTCTCCACCTTCCTCTTACCATTCCCATTTCAACGCCCTTCCCTTTTCTTCCACACTCTTTGCGCGTGTGCTTCTAAGTATTCTTATTTGCTTTTTGTTTACTTTTAGTTGAAATTTTATTAACGAAACTTGGCACGCTACTTTAGATACTATATACAAATTTTCAGTGTGCTTAAATTTATTTTAAATAAATTTTAAAATTTTCTTTTTTATATATTTATGTTAATTTTGTTTTTTTGTTGTGCTTTACTGTTTTTATTTTATTTATTTTTTTTATTTGCAAAAAAAATGTATTTTCTTATCGACTTAACGTAGTTTTGCAATATTTATGGAGCAAAATATATTCAATTTTTTAATTTACAGATATAGTATCTAAAGGGTGATTTTTTAGCTATTTTCTCTTTGGCAACACTGGTTTAAGCAGCTCACGCACGTTTCGTGTTTTTTTTCACTGTCAAACATCTTCAGTTTGGTCTATAATTTAACCATGAATCGTATTACAAACGAACAACGCTTGCAAATTGTTGAATTTGATCATCAAAATACATGCTCAGTTAAGAAATTGCATTTTTCATTTTTTCCATTTTATGATCAGTTTTGTCTATGTTAATGTTTATGTCTATACAGACAGGCCTGCTTCAATTGACGCATTGGAAGACAACATTGAAGCTTTTATTCTTATTCTTGAGATACCGGCCGAAATGTTGGAAAAAATATGCCAAAATTGGACCAAGCAGATGGACCATTTGAGGCGCAGTCACGGTCAACATTTGCATGAAATAATCTTTAAACATTAAATTATATGGACCGTACTGTCGATTCAAATAAAGATTTCATGAATTTTTCTGAATTTTATGTGTTTTTTTTTTTTTTGAAAAACTTTCCTATAGCTCTTAAAAAATCACCCTTTAGATCTATATAATCTTAATAATTATTGCCCATTCCGTTCCCGATTCCATTTACAGGACTATGACGATGCACCCAACAATGGATGCCTTCAAGAACATTAATTATTTATTTTTGGGCAATGCTAATTGATTTAAATTCGATATGTGATCCACTTAAACTTAAGATTCTTTAAAAAAAACACCCTGTGCGAGAATTGCTCAACAATTTTTCAGTAATGTTCCTGATATTGTTTTTAGTCGTATCAGTAAAAGTAAAGAAAAATTAAAAGATAAAACTTAAGAAGTGAAGCTTTTGATTTCTTGCATAATTTGGTTCCAAGTGTATAAAACTGTTATTTGGTGTTGCGTTATCGGAAAATTTGTTTAACTAAATATCAAAGTAATATAAGGTTATATTTTTGGAAAGTTTTAATTTTTTTTGCAAAATTTGATTCTAGTAAATGAAGTTGTAATTTTCTCTTGTGAACATGCTTTATCGCGGAGGTGGGCACGCAGTGGCTCCGGGAGCAGCGACTGCTCCCAACTATTTTCCTGCCTGTTGATGTTGTTGTAGTTGTTATTGTTGTGCTCCCGAATTCACATTTTTTTTATATTAATGTAAGCCAGATGTTTATTGAGCAACCCTCGCACGCTGCGATATGAGCTAATTTCACAACACACCAATTGGCAACTGTCAAATGGCAGTTTCCCTCAGCCTTCCGTTCCCATGCCTCTTCCCTGTTCATGTCCCTGTTCCTGATCCTGTTTCTGATGCTGATCCTGTTTCTGATGATGTTCCTGTCTGTCGCTGGGTCGCGCCGCCAGGCAACTGCCCAGCAAGGCGGCCGCCAGCCGCTAGTAGGGACGCCAGACGTCCGCCGTCGGTTTGGGCGTGCGCGTCCGGATCGGTCCGCCGGCGCCGCTTGAGCCGCTGGCCGATCTCGACGTGGTGCTGACATCGTCCAGATCGATGGTCTCTACGGGCGAGGGAGAGCGGCGTGTGGAGCTCACGGGTGGCGAGGCATTCGGATTGGCGTTCTCCGCATCCGGCGGGTTGTGCGTGATCAGCGTGACGCACCGCTTGATCAGATTGACCCCATCCGTGGCATCCGTGGACACTGTCGGATGAGGCGCTGCCTCCGGCTGCTGCTGTGGCGCTGTGCTCGCTGCAGCTGCCGCCGCCGCGCTGCGCAGCCAGGGGAGTTCGCTGTAGCTGCCGTAGAGCTGCGTGTAGAGCCACTGGCTCGACTGTGGCAACAGTGGACTCTGCAGGAAGAGCTGCGCCGCCAGCGCCGGATTGAAACTGTGCGCGGCCGGAGTAAAGTGTCCCGTTCCGGCAGCTCCAGCGAATCCCCCAAACAGCTCCGTGGGATTCTTGGTGCGCTGGATGAGCGCCGTGAAGGCGCCACCGCTGCCAGGTGGCGGCTCAGCGAGGGTCGCCACGCTGCTGGCGTCGGCGCTGAGCAGAGTGGGACTGCGACTGCGTCCCGCTTCCGCCTCCGGGTCCGGGTCGGGCTCCTCCTCGTCGTGGGTCAGCGAGCTGATGCTTTTGCGGGGCGATCCCGTCACCGAGATGCTGTCGCTCTCGAATCCAGCGTCGATGTTGCTGCTGCTGTTGTTGTTGTTATTGTCGTGGTGCTGGATGCTCGTCAGGCCCGTCGTGAGGGTCAGCGGAGGCGAGCTGCCCGCACTGGCATTACACGCGGGCGGTTGCACGAACGCACTGAGCGTCGCACTCGTCGTGGTCGTCGGGGATCCCTCCGGACTGGTCGTACTATGCGCCGCTCCCACCGTCGCCAGCTGCTGCTGATTGTCTATTTGGTGGGTAAAAATAAACAGGTGGACGTCTTAATTTAAATATTAAGCTCAATTATCTTAGCCGATTGTATTTACCGCTTAGACCTCGCAGTCCGCTGGCCGCAGCTGCCGGAAAGCCTGCTCCATGGTGATGCGCAAAGAAGGGTCCAGCTGGAAACCCCGGACGTCCTCCCAGCGCCATGTGAGCTCGCCAGTCCGGTGCATGCAGGTGACTGTGCATCCCCACCAGATGATGTGCGAAACCTGGAATAAACCAAAGCAGTTCGAGAAGATTGTAAATCAGTAAAAATTCGGGAATCCAGGATAAAATCAATTTCAAACAGTGTCAGATATTCGCTAGTTCCGGATTTTCATAAGTCAAGTGCGAAATACGTGATTCAAGCTTGATTTTTTCAATTTCTTATCTGCAAATATTTCGACTATCGGTGCTCGATAAGTATTCTTTTCAGTGAAATCAAATGCGTTTTTGCCCTGCAAATTTTCAAATTGCTTGAAGTCTTCTACTTTTTTGAGCCCTTAAAAAAACTCTAAATATTCTGAAAAACTATAAAAAGGTTACCAATATTGTCTTAAAAAAATGTAAGTACCTTATTTAAAAGAAAAGCCAGCTTAAAGAGAAGTATAAAAAAATCATAAGCCTCTCAATCAACATGTCCACTCTACTTCTTACCATTTTCTTGAAATTTTACTTTATACACTGATAAAAAAAGGATCTTAAATTAAGATTTTGGTCTCAGAACTAAGAACTTTGGAAATCTTGAAGTAAGAAAACACATCTTGATTCTAAGAACATTTCACATTTCATTTAGACCAAGTTCTTATTTTAAAGATCATAAATTCTTATATTTTCAAGACCACACAGAGCTTACGATATTCAAGATTAATATTCTTAGTTTAAGTAGTTTGGTCTTAGAATATTCTTATTTCAAGAAAAAAATATTTACGATGAATGTTCTTGATTTTAGAAAGTGGTCTTTTTTTTCAGTATATCAGTGATGCTCTGTTTTCCTTCAATAGTCTTTTGAAATTAATTAATGTAATACTACTCTTTTAGATCAACCTAAAGAAATTATATACTTTTTGTATGATAATTCCAAATTAAAATGTTAAGAAATTGTCATACCAATACAAAGAACTTAAAGTCGATTTAAGTTTCACACAGCGGCGATTAAGAAAAAGAAATATTAGGAAATCCAACAATGAAAGCTAGTACCAATTATGCGAGCGAGTCCAAGTCCGCGGGCCAAAGTCCAATGCCAAACTCAGACTCAGGCCCAGACCCAGACCCAGACCCTGACCGATAACCAGGCCCAAACCGTTGCTCCGCCAGACCACATATAGCCCACTATGCAAGACCAAAAACGTTGCCGCACATTTTGGTTGCTGCAAAACAACATTGGGCACAGCTCCCGCCTACAAATCAGCTCAGTCCTGTCCTTTCCTGCCGCCTCCCGTCCCGGCTGCCATCATGTGATCAAGAATCCGCCATATTGCTGCTTATGTAAATGCATCTTGGGCTGCCTTTCCCCTCGTCTAACTCTCTATGTGCACGCCCAATAAGAGCTCCACCTTCGGGACGGATAGACAGACAGATGGACGGACAGACAGACACAGACTGTGTCCTGAATGCGACTTGGCCAAATCTGGCAGAGAGAACGAGAACGGGAGCAACGAGGCGAGCTCAAGGCAAACTCCTAAATAAATTCATTAAAATTATCCCAGTCGCCGATGTCGTTGCTCCGTCTGGACGGGCAGACCACCCTCACCCTCTCCCCCCCCCTCTCCACAGGCTCCTTTTGACCCTCCTCCCATTTTCTATGGCGTTGCCGCTATCAAGTGGCAGCCCACATTTGTGGGCAAATGGAGGAAGCTGCTCTCTGGGCTACAGCGACAGACAGAAAGAGAAAGATATAGAGAGGGAAAGAGAGTGAAAGAGAGTTGGTTAAGGGATGGGTAGGGGGACTAAGAATGCTGCAACTAAAACAACAACAACAGCAACAAGAACCTCAAATGCCAGGCCGCAGTCGCACATACTACGCGGTCGACGGAGACGCTGACTGAAGATGCTGCAAAGCAGAGCCACAGTTGACTCATTGTTGTCTCTCTCTATATATATGTATATATATATGTATATATGTGTTTATATGTATGTCTTTGTGTGTGTGTGAGTTGGTCGCACTTAAGAAAACGCCAAGGCAACAAACATTGTGAGAGAATCTCGTCTCGTTTAGCTCCTCTCGCATTCGAAGACGAGCACCGACCACAACACACTGACATACACACACACACACACACACAAACACACACACTGATACACACATACATACTACGCCCACATGCGCGCTCTCAATTGCAATCGCTCCGACTTTCTCAATCTCCCTTTCTCTGTTTCTCTCGCATACGCAACGCACTCTGTCTGTCGTACTCTGTTTGGCTGTCTCTGTCTCACTCTGTCGCACTTGAGGCCAAATACTTGGCCAAGTTTTGCCAAAGTTTGCAACCAAAATTTCACCGAAAATGTGACACCAACAACCAACCAACGAACCAACCAGACCAACCAGTCAGACTGGTATAGGCCAAAAGGGGGACAGACTTGAATTTGTGAAGACAAGAGGAGATGAGAGGCAATGTGAGAAGAGGAGAAGAAACAAGAGGAGATAAGACGAGACACTAAGACATCGGGACATCGGGACATCAAGACACTGGGCACATTTATAGACATGACTGGAAGCATCTTTGCTGCATTACTTGATTGGCATGCTGCATTATTTTCATCCTCTGACATACTTACATTAGTATAAGTACAACAAGTGACAACAATAACAACAGCAACGAGAACAACAACGACAACGACTACAGCTTAGAAATACTTAGAAACAGAAACTGAAGCCCCTTATGGCACTTGATATTACTCCAAGTACAACTACTTCTATGTATGTAGGTCAAACAACTCTGCTTATCTTATGGATAAAGCAAATGTGTGTGTGAGTGACTGTGTGTGTATGTGTGTGTGTTAAACTGTCTGGCATCTTGATGAAATCCTGCGACTTACACACAGACAGGACAAAGCAATCGATGGCATCTTTTTTGCTCTGTTTCTGACTGCTTTGTTTAAAACTGATTTCAGTTATGAATTCTTACAATAAAAAGTCTCCGAGGAAGAAATAGTTTCTCGTGAGAAACTTTTACTCAGACAACACTCTCTATGGAATTCGCTTTGCAAATGAATCTGCAATTGATATTGGATACTTAGAAATATTTCTTTGTTCCAATATACTATTCTCAAAAGTGAATAATATTTAGTATAGTCTCTCTGGCTATCAATTTGTTTTTTTTTTAAATCCTAGGAAAACATATTACTCGAAATATTTACCATATCATGTTATCTATCTTGTTTTGATTTTAAGAAAGATAGATAAAAATCAATGTTTTAGATTCCGCAAAAAAAGGTTTCATAAGCTCAATAAATCAGGGACCGCAAATAAGAGTTATAAGAAACTGGATAAACTTTCATTTTCAATTTTTATAAAAAAAAATTATAGAATAAAAGCAATTTTTCAATTTTTATTATAAAAATTAAAAATAATAATTATTTTTCAATTTTAATTTTAGGAATTGAAAATGATATGATTCTTCAATTTTTATTATAAAAGTTGAACAATAAAAATTGAAAGCAAATGTTTTTTGAACCGGAAGGTTTATTTCATTCACAAGGGGATAATGAGGGGTGGGAGGGTAACGTCGGAACGACTCTCTTTGGCTATGCATTAGTATATACATACATGCCACTTTGGAAATACGTCTTCCAATTCAAAAAACATTTACAGTCAGTTTTATAATAAAAATTGAAGAGTAACTTTGAATTGAAAAACAATTTTTATTTTCAATTTTAATAATATAATTTGAAAATAATAGTTATACTATAGTTTTTAAATCAAAATTAAAATTTATTATTATTTAATAGTTTTTTTATTTAGATCGAAAAATAAGGGTTATTATTTGTATTATTTTTGATAAAAATCAACAAATAACTTTTATTTAATAACTTATATTTTAAAAATTAATATTTTTACGGTCCCTGCAATAAATAAAAGAAAACTGAAAACAGAAAACATAAACTTTTTCGTTTTGTAATCATACATAATCGGAAACATTCGAAACAAATCTTTTTCAAAATTTGGGAGGTTTGCAACTTTGCTTTTAACAAAATTGAATAGCGAAAGTCTTATCGAACTTATTCAAAACCACCGATAAATTTATAGTTTGTTATTAAGTCAGTCAAGAATTTAATTAAAACATTGACAAAAAAATGATTGAATTAATAGTCCAAATGAATTTTGAATCAAAATTAAGCAAAGCTTCAAATCCATCATTCTGAGCGTACAAATAATGATTATAATTTTAATTTGTATACGTTTTTCTTGTCTTTCAGTTCAACGATTTTCGTCTGTAACATGATTTTTCTTATATCTCGATTATCAAACATAAGAAAGACAAAGAGATTAAAAATAAAACCAAGATCTTAGCTTTATTTTTTTAAGATACATATTTCACAATAAATGGATAATTTTTTTTTTCTAATTACATATTAATAGATTAACCTTAATACTTAAGCTTAAATATTCTTAAGATATTTCACAGATATACGATAGATAGCTACACTTCCATTTGTTACACTGCCAGCCAGCTTATTTTCTTGCCATTTAGATTACTAAGTATGTACAGAATATGTACTACATACATATATACAATAGATGTGGTATACATTCGAGATTTCGAGTAGCTACTTTACAGTTAGCTTGCCAGAATCTGCATCTTCTTCTTTTAGCATAGCCAAACATGCATTAGCACTCATTAAAGTATTTCGTTCTGTTTTATTTTTTATCTTTGGAGTGGATGAATGCAGTAACTGCTACTTTTATATATGTATTATATACATATGTTTATATGTACCTATGTATGTGCATTTGTATGTATGTATGTACATAGTTCTGGCTATATATGTACATATACTTGCTGCTGGGGCACAGTGGCAAGTTTTATAGTTGGGTTTTAGTTGTGTCACACAAAATGGCAGCAGTAACAGCCCACAAAACTACGACGATCACAAGCTCACACACACACACACACACACTCATACACACAGACACAGACACGCCCACGCTCTGGAGTACTACTTGAAGTTGGCGGCAGCACCCGACGGAGAAGCAGCGACAGCGACGACGATTTCGATGCGGCGGAAGCGGCGGCAGACATTGAGCAAATTGTGTTTCCATATAATATAACATCACGTCGATTTTGGTAACCCAAACTATGTTTGTGTGTGTGAGGTCTTGGCCACTACTCGCACACACACACACACATGACAGAAGAGAGAGAGAGAGAGAAAGAGAGAGACCGCATGAAGGCGTACCAAGGATGGCGACAGTGAAACCCCATAACAAAAACCTAAATATGCGGTCCTGTAAGGAAAACCTATGTGCGATAAAGGGTTAGCCGCGCTTGGTGTCAGTTTGGGGTCGGGCTTCTTTCTTCGGCACGCCACGTAACGGTATTCGTCGGAGTCGGGTGTTCTCGTCTGGGACGTCTGCTGGCCAGGTGGGTGCCAGGGAATGTGTGTGAATGTGAATGTGAATGTGTGGTGGCATTCAAGGCCCTGCCCCCATGCATGAGTGAGCGCATTCTCTATATAACTACACACATATACATACATATATGTATATATATACATACATATATATGTGTGTGTGTGTGTGTTTGTGTGTGTGTAGCGGGGCATAACGCGGTGCCATTGGTGCGCCACAAAAAGCTTTCATGAGTCCAACTTCCCACGCTTTTTTCTCGACTATTTTGCCTTGTTTTGTTTTCTTTTTATTTTTGGACAGCGCATTGCGGAACGAGTCCGAAACTCGGAGGCGGGTTGAAGACTGTCTACGAATGCGATGCGTGTACGGGCCTTTAGGCGCTAGATTTATTATTATATTTATTTACTTATAACTATCCATCTACCTAACTGCAAGTTAAAGCACACATTAAATAAGTATAATCATTATTTGCAAATATGTTAAAGTGAAAATTCACTTGCCGTCGGCAAATTCATTTGTTGACGCTTTACCGACGGCATTTCGACTCGTCGCAAGCAAATTCGCCGTGTGGAGCCGAATGCCTCACCCCCAACCCTTAAGCACAAGTGGCCGCAATGAAAACGAAAGGCGCTCAGACCAAAGTGAGGCAAGGGCGCTGTGAAAAAAAACTCAACAGCGCGCAACAATTTCTCACCACAAGACGCTGTCTTGGAAAAAACGCGTAGAAAGTCGTCGTCTTGCCGGCATCTAACTCACCACAATGTGTGTGGTGGGTGGTAAGATGGGATAACAGTAAGCCCCCCACTCACACACATACACACACACACAGACTCGCTTTGAGAGCGCCAGCGAATCAGGGGAAATCTCTAAAGTACATGGTCCACAAAGCACTCAACTCAATTTCGCCACTCGCCGTCACTTGCACTCACAGAGAGAGAGAAAGAGCGTGAGCGAGAGAGCGAGTGCGAAAGTGAGTGCAAAATTGTAAGCGCTCAGTGTTGACGCCTGCGCCAACTGTTGCCCGTCGACGTCGACAGCGACGGCGACAGCAACGACACGACGCAACGCGACGCGACGGCAACAAGAAGCTCGCATCGAATTGTTGTCGAGCATTTATGTTGCCTACTTTTTAGCGCGGACTCTTGGATGCTGCTTCGAATGCTCTAAAAGCGGCTCTCTGCTTACCTTGGGGCGCACTTTGCGGTAAAATCGGTTTTTTTTTAAATTTCGGCTTTTGTTTTGGATGTTGTTTCTAGCCGCTTTTTTGAGTTGTTATTGAGACATCAGACAAAGTGCTGTGCTTGTGTTGTGGCTGCCACAAATAAAGCGAGCAATGAAAGCAACTGAAAGAAGGGCAATGTCAACTGCATCTTAAAGTTCAAAATAATAATGAAGACATTGATGATGATGATAATGACGTGGCAACATCTGCTGTGTCTAGCATCTAGCGAACTTTCTACAAGTATATACTTCGAACCTGGCCTAAGCCTATTGATTTTGTGCGCTGTTGTCAACTTTAAGATTGTTTGCTTGTCCCTTGAAAACTTGCTTTGGCATCGACAGCACGTAACTAATAAGACGGCTTCGCAACAATCAAGAAAGCTCTATTTTTCTTCTAATCAAATAAATTTCAAGTACTATGACATTTATATAAAATTGTATGTTATTTTTTTGTTATCTAAAAACGAGATGAAATTGTTTTTTTTTTAATATTTATCGTACTGTGATTTACAATTCTCTATTTGCATGGCAATTATTGATTTGATATAATCATTTTTTTCTAAGGTACGCTAAATTATTATTAAGTGATATATAGTAAATAACACAAACATTTATTTTTAATAAAATATCAAATTTATAAAAAAAAGTATTTTTACATTTGGAATAAACTTGGTAGATTGGTAGATTTTGAATAGCTGGATTACTTCACATAAAATTATTTACATAAGCAAAAGTTGCCTTATTGTCATTTTGTTGATATCAAAATCGAGCTGGAATTGTTTTTTACATCAAATTTAATACTGTGTTCATCAACTCCCGTAAGTTAAGCAATATATAATTTTATTTATATAATATTTTAACTCAACCAAACAATTTGTAATTTTTGTTTAATAAAGTAAACAACTTTGCTATTGATAAATTATAATTGCTGCCCTCAGTTGTTGTGTCAATACCTCAATTTTACAATTGGTACAAAATAAAGCAAGTTAATTTTTTATTACACCCCCTCACTCTCGATACATGTAACATATATATAACCTATCCCACTCACCCACTTATTTTGTGTCCTTATCAATTTCTCAGCCAGTTGTTGTCAAGTGCCTGTCATATCAGTATTTACACATATTTGCTGTAGATTTGCAAATTGTTTTGGCAAATTTACAGCAATTTTGTAAGGCATGCCAAGAGGTTGACAAGACCCCAATTCCGAGCCCCCAAAACCCGAACCCCAACCATAATGTCAGCAGTCTCTCATCGACCCCGACTCCTGCACACGCACAATACGCACAAATTTACCGTTACACAAGTGTTGTCAACACATGCGAGTGTTGGTGGTTGGGGAATTGGCAGAGAGTTGGCTGGAGGATTGGCGGGACGGGGCGGGGACGCAACACATTCCAGTTCGCCCACACACTCGCACACATAAGCATATGGCCGATACGTAACAGGCCGCAAGTTATTGCAAAAAAAAAATAATATAAAAAAATGGATGAAGAAGAAAGGAAGGGCAAGAAAAGAAAAAAATGTAGCAGACTTTCTCGGGCGCGCCAAAAAGAAATTGCAAAGCGACGCGACGCGACGCAGATGACAAAGTTGTTGTTGGCATTTGGCAAACATATTTTCGCAAATGTTATAAATAAATTTAAACACACACCTTGCCCAGCCCTCCTTAAAAATCGAGCCATGCCACATGTCAGCCCGGGGTCAGGGGTCGTTCTGGTAGCAACAGCAACAACAGCAGCAACAGCAGCTACATCCACGACCCTTGGCGTATTAGTGTCGCATTGACACGTAAATTGACATGAAATTGAATCAATGCTGTAATATGTCTTTGGGGGCAGCGACATACACCCCACACCCCGTGGCTCATGCCACACATCCTAAAGCCCTCAGGCCGCAGTTCTCAGCTCTCAGCTCTCTGTTCTCAGTTCTCAGTTCTCAGCCCTCAATTGACATTGTCAGGGCCACGGACAAGCAAGGACGATGACTTTAAAATTTCCTTTTGCCAGCCAAATTGAGCTGTAGGCCTCCCCCAAGGGGGCGACTGCGACTGTGACTGTGCAAATTTGTCTGTCTGTCTGCATGTTTGATTATATGTACTAAATCATTTCGTTTTTGCAAGGAAAAAGGAAGAAGGGCAACAAAAGGAAGGGGACACACCCAACGAGTTTATCAAGTTATTTAAAGACACAATGCTTAACCCTTTGGGGCGTTTACATATTGCTTAAAGCGCCCCACATAAAAAAGCAACCAGAAAGCAACAAAAAAATCCAAAAAAAAAAGCCAACCCCAACGAGTAAATGAAACATAAAAGGAAAATTAACTTCAAATGCAACTCATATGCGTGCCAAAGTTATTTATGAAATTGTTTCGTATGAGAGTAAGTTCGAGTGTAGCTAGTTAGAATTAAAACTAAGTTTGGCAGCACTATCGATGATTGGGATAACTTTATTAACTATTACAACAATATTCTTTCGCATAAATCAACTAGTTAAGACTTTTTTCTTTGAATAATGTGAATTGTAATATTCTTAGGTTAACTAGGAAAGTAAAACAAATAATAAGAAAATAGTTTCTTATTTTCATTAAGAGCTTTTACTTTTATGTATGCCTGCACAGGACATAAATTCCGATAAGTAACCTAATTAAAAATTTTACTGAATTAAATGTTACTTTACTCTAAATAACTAATATGAAATAATAAATAATAATTTAGTAAGTATTTATAATATTTTCTTATGCATTTATATATCAAAAATAGGCTTTTATATATTACAATAAAGCAGTCTTTGATTGCAATAAGGGAAATTTAAAACAGGCTTTAATACGATATGATTGTTATTTTTGCTTCCATCGAAATTGGCAAACATGAGTACATAATTAAGATTGCTTTCCTCACGAAGTTGACTCCAAATCGTGTCAACAAAATACTCGTAAGTACTTATAAATATACACTAACACAGATATAAAGGAATAATGCCCCAAATGAGCACACAACAAAAAAAAAAGGAAAGCGGTGTAAGTATGTGTGTGTGTGTGTGTAATGATGGAGTGCGTGGTGCGCACTTTGATCTTTGCCTTCTGTTTTGCTTTGACACGCCAAGTCAGATCCTGTGAGGCAAACAACTCATAAAGAGCAGAAACAGGCAAAAGGGTTTTAAATAAATACGAGTACTCGAAATCTTAAATAAAATGCGCTCCTTGTACGAGTTTTCGTAGCTGGGTCGAGCAAGTGCGGGGCAAGTGAAGACAATGCGCTGTAAAATGAATTCAGGCTGCAAATTCATTTAAAACATTAGCGCCCGCACACACTCGCACACACACTTACAGTCTCTATGTAATTATGCACACATGCGTCTACTTTCCGATGGGTTTTATGACATAAATTACATCAAGCACAAAATTTTAATATAATTTTCACTAAAAACTCGCGAGAAACTTTTTTAGTTGCTTCTGTTGCTGTTGCTGTTGCTGCTTCTGGTTCTGGTTCTGCTGTTGATAATGATGATGATGAAGGCAACTTCAAAAGGCTAAAAATACAGACACCAACACACACACACACACAAACACGCACACAGTGACACACACACACGTGGCATAGAGAGGGTCGTGCGTGTGTGAAACAGGATATCCGTTGCGGAAGTTACAAATTTTCCACTTTCCACACTCATGACATGGCTCCAGGCACCTTGCACTCTAGGGCAAGGAGAGAGTAGCACCAACGAAGGGCGAAGGCGGAGGGGCGTGGCACTAATGTGCCCTGCTTACGACGCCATTTTATATTTATTCCGTTCCATCAAGAAAAGCACTTGGCTGCCTTTTTCTGCCAGCTCAACTATTTTCCCGGGGAGCAGCAACCAACGTAGAGTCCTTTTAATCATTTGGCAAACTTTCTGTGACACGCAGCACTCGAGAGTCAACTACATTTTGTGTATGCCAAAAACTACTCGGCACACACTCTCACACACACACACACATACATTCGCACGCACACATAGATAGTGTTTTGACTGTCTTTTAGTTTTTAATGTAATTTGAGACACTTTTTTGCTGTTGTGTCACTTTGCAGTTTCGGCTCGCAAGTGCGAAAAGTTGGCGTCAAAGTTTTTCAAAAATTATTTTCCCTACGGGTTTTCCAGAAGCTCGAAATAAAAAACAATAAAATCAAAATGGAAATGCATAATATACTATATTTTTTATTTCTTTAAAGTTCTTTAATTGTTTTGTTTCTAAACTTGTATGTTATCTCTAAGCACTTTTCGAAAAATTCAAATAAATAAGAACATAAATTATGAAATACATAGGTATTGCTTTTCAAAAATACTCTACAAAACGGCTTTAAATTAATGTTTTTCTTAAATTTTTAACTAACTCAAATTATTTATTCAAAACTCTTTATTTAGAAAAACTAAAAAATTTAGCCTAAATATAAGTTTAAAAAAACAAATGAATTACAAATTACACGTCAAAATTTAAACATAAATTGTTTTGCCTTAAATTAAATATTTTTGAATAAAAAAGAAATACAATTAATTAAAAATCAATTTTAGTTTTATAAAAAATTAATGTAATTATATAATTATTTGCTGGCTGTAAAATAGTGTATGAGCTCAAATTTAAAGAAATAAAATTATCTTTAATTAAATTAAACACAACTTTCGATACTTGTTAAAATAATGCTAAATATATCAAAAAATCAACTAACAATTGGCTCAATTCGCTCAGCTCAACCAACTTATTGTTTTTCCAAAAAAGACAAAAAGTCGAGCTGGGGAAAAGCAAAAGTGATAGAGACACTTTGCCACTGCACCACCGAGCGAACGCTCCGTTCACCCACTTGCCACCTCATAAATTTCATAGCGAAATTGTTAAATTTTAATAAAATCAAAGCGTATCAAACGAGATTTGTTCACCAGGCGACAGCGACGGCAACGGGAGCTCGTCTTGTAGTCATCTGTGGCATCATCGTCCTTGTTGTCGTTATCCTTGTTCACAGTCTGGTTCTATCGCGTGTTTATTGTTGCAACAGTCGCGTCGAGCGCTTTAAAATAAAATAATTTAAGGCTACGCCTGCTGTTCACTTCTGTGTCAGGGGTTATAATAGTCGTGCGAGGGGTTATTGAGGGGTTGTTGGATAGACCCTTTCCATCGATGTTCAATGGGCGCATCCTCGAAGTCGACGACAACGACGACGGCGACGACTTTGCAGCCGTTTTGTGACTCGTTAAAGGATTAAAATCATTTTAATGGATTTTTCAAGCTGTTGTTTTGTTTTATAATTGTCGCCTCTATTGTGTCACTGTCTCTCTAGTCAGTGTGTGTGTGTGCGTGTGTGTGCATTATGGGCGCATAAATAGGGCACACAATCCTGCACTGCAAATTGACAAAAAAAAAGGCAGCGCGAATCTGTTTGCACGCCTGTCCAACAGGACTCTGCGCCTGTCTGCCTGCTCATTTGTCATTATCCGTATGCATTATCCTTATGCTAATGTCATCAGGGTGGTAATGACACCACGATTCCTGTGCTCTCGGGTACAATATCTAAGCCAAAGCATGAAACAAGTGCAGCCACGACTAACCATAACAAAGTCAAACTTTTTTATTTTTAAACTTGTTGTCGACTAATAAAAATATTTAATTAATTTTGTTTCAAATTCCAAAAAAGTTAGCATTGTTGAGAAATTACCTAAAATCGTATTTTAACTGCCTGCAAACTGGTTTAGAGTCAAAGCTGTGCAATAATGAAAGGATTTTCATCAAAATGAGAATATTCAATTCAAAAGTGAAACCTGTATTGTCATATTTTTCTAGCTTGCATAGCTTGTATATTTAAAGCTACAGTTAACAGGTATTACAGACTTTTAGTGATTATTACCTTAATGGTCATTAAAGAAAAAGTTTTGATTTTATTTTCTCTTATATATTATATAAAAATATTATATTATGCATCAAAATATCCTTAACTGTGTTACACACATAAAATAAAAAAAAAAACAAGTGGAAGAAGTGGGAAACGCTATAGTCGAGCTCCCGACTATAGAGTACCCGTCACTTATTTAAATTATTTTTAAAATATTTTTTATTGCATGCTTTTAGGCACTTATATTGCTGAAAAACAATTATCAGCCAATACCACCTTTCTATTTGTCTGATCTTGTTTCAATTTAGTAGGATGATAGCTAATTATAGTAACTAACGCTAATAAGTAAAAAAATCCTTATATCTTGAAACTTTACGGAGGCGGAAAGGGGCGTTCCAAAAATTTGAAACAAACTTGATCTGCGTGGGGCTTATAGAAGTCTGTGTGATAAATTTGGTGGCTCTAGCTATTATAGTTATTGAGATCTAGGCCATTACACTGACGGACAGATGGACATGGCTATATCCACTCGGCTGGTGATGCTGATCAAGAATATACATGCTTTATATAGTCGGAGATGTATGTATGTATTATGTATGTCCTTATTATGACAATGTAAGTAACAGGTATACAAATAGAAGCAGAATACAAATTTTTATAATCTGCTTAGAAATTGAAGCTGAAAGCTAAAATTTCCAGTTTATTTCATCTATATTTCTGCCTCTATTTTTATTAAAATTTGAAACAAAACTTCAATTCAAATTTGAATTTGAAAATCAAATTCAGCAGCAATTTAATCCAAGCACTTCGATTTCAAACTTGAAATATTTGGTAGCCTCGGGGTCTGCTTTGCTGTCAACTCGACTTTAGCCAGCTTAGCCCGTATAATAGTCATATTAATTTACAAACGAGCTTGTGAAAGTCAAGTCATCCTCTAATCCTTCTATCCTTCTAATAAGTAGCCATCGATACCTGTGCTAACGAGCACAAAATGCTTGCGGCGATGCGAACTCCCCCTTTCGGAAAGTATGTGAGAGGGTATCATGATGTCGACGATGTCGACGGGTTACGGGTTACGGGTTACCGGTCTCTTACCTGGCAGCTTGAAGGGCAATCCGGCCATAAGTGGATCTGGGCCAAAGCGTTGTGGTCCAAAGGCGAACGGATGGAAGCCCTGATGACGCACCTTGGAACGCGGCTCTCGGGGACCATCGACAGTCACCTTGATGGCCTTCGTGTAGGTGGCGATTTGTATGGGATTCGTTGAGATGACAATTGTCAGCGTAAAGCTTTTACCTAAAACAAAACCAGAGAGTTTGAGATTTTAATTAGCTCGCATTCCAATTTTCACTTAGCCCGTACAAGCGAACCACCAACAAAAACTTCATGCTCTTTTTCAATTGAGTTCCTGGGAAAATCCGAAAAATAGGTGAGTGGAAGGGGGGAGGGGGTTCACCCTCAAGCTATTATGCTAAAAATTTATAAATTTTCTATGGATCTGGTTGCCATGACTCTCAGTCAGCACATGGAAATTAAAGTTCGGCAGTCTCAAATTGGACTCTATGCAAAATTAACCCCAACTGAATTGGCAAAAGTTACACAAAATTTGCGCGAAATCATCATCAAAAATGAAGCAAACGAGCACTCAAAAGATTTCTGCACTAGCTGACTGAATGACTGAACGACTGAATGAGTGAGTGAATGAGTGAATGAATGAATGACCATTCAAATATGAACAAACACAGAGCGATTGCCAAATGCAGTGAATGCCACGGGAAAGAGTGACTGCAATATTAAGTAAGTAGAATGCGGCGACTTTGACATAGCAACTACTATTGTGGCTTTGTGCTGTTGGCCCTGTTGGCCCTGTTGAGCCCAGGCCCAGGACCCAGGGTTGCCATAACAGCCATGTCAATAGACTCCATAGTCAGCTCGCCAAGCTCAGGCATGCATACTTCGAATATTCATAAACTTTTAAAAGTTTAAAGCGAACAAGATGGGTACTGCGAATGGAATTGGAAATAAGCATAAGTATTGGAGTGGGCTTAATCTGAAATCGACTCGGAGTCGTTTCTCTTGACTTCCCAAACATGGCCCTTAAAGGGGCGCGAATTTGAAATTCATGGGGCAAACACTTTGAATGCCAAACGCTTCAGTTAATAAACTACGTTGACTGTGACGCCAGTAGATTGAACACACTTAGAGCTAATCTTTGATATACCATTGTTACTTTATGAGCGCGGAAATTATTATTTTTTGCCAGTTAAAAAATAATTCAATAATGTGAAAAAGATTTGTGAAAGCTAAATTTAATAAAAAAAAATATATATATAAGTATATACTTTTTTAAAAATGTATAGTAATTGTACATATCAATTATTATATCGAATAGAGAATTCACAAATAAATACATACATATATAGAATATATAGACTCTGTCGGTTAATATTAATATTTTGAGCACATTCCTCTTCTATTTCTAACAAATTTATTCACTTGCTTATATTTCTTACAAAGTTCAATGCATTATTTTCTGCCGCATTAAGAAATTAAATTCGAAATCGTATTGGAAAGTTTGTCATAATTACATAATATCTTATAACAATTTTTATCAGCGCTGCATTCTTTCAACAACCGATCCTCAATCATTTAGCCACACGGTTAACCGAAGACCATTTCAATAATTAAATATGTATATTAGGGTGTCCCTTATTTGGTCAAAGTCAATATTTTTAAACGCATACGGGCTAGTTCTGTTCATTAGGTCCTAAAGCACTCAGAAATAAATTTTTACCTCAATCGGAGTATGATAACCCGTGCCGACTTGGATCGGAAAATTTAAAAATTATATGGGAAAAAAAAAATTTTTTTTTGTTTTTTAATTTTTTATTTTTTTATTTTGTTTATTAGGTCCTAAAGAACTCAAAACCAAGTTTTCACCTTAATCGGAGTACGATAACCCATTCAAATTTGCATCGAAACATGAAAAATCATCGAAAAATGTATAATCAGTGTTAAAACACTGTTCTTTCATGTTTTAATGCAAATTTGAATGGGTTATCGTACTCCGATTAGAGTGAAAACTTGGTTTTAGTCTTTAGGACCTAATAAACAAAATAAAAAATAAAAAATTAAAAAAATAAAAAAATTTTTTGTCCCATATAATTTTTAAATTTTCCGATCCAAGTCGGGTTATCTACTCCGATTGAGAAAAATTTATTTCTGAGTGCTAGACTAATGCAGAACTACCGTATGCGTTTAAAAATATCGACTTTGACCAAATAGGGACACCCTAATGTATATACATTAGGGTGTCCCTTATTTGGTCAAAGTCAATATTTTTAAACGCATACGAGCTAGTTCTGTTCATTAGGTCCTATAGCACTCAGAAATAAATTTTTACCTCAATCGGAGTATGATAACCCGTGCCGACTTGCATCGGAAAATTTAAAAATGATATGGGACCAAATAAGGGACACCCTAATGTTAACATACAATCATATCTTCTGAATTTTTTGATCTGTCTAAAACTTAATGATAATCTTGTCGCTTTAAGCGAGCCATGATCAAATAAATCAGCCAGCTCTATGCAATGATCGTTAATATATTATTTTCACATACATAATTGTCATATTAAATTAATATTATTCTGGTTAAAAGTCTTTGTTAATAATAGAAAGTTGCATTGTAGTATTACTTGGGGTATCTATTTGCCATAAAGTGCTTAAATTATACACAAACCGTATGCTGGTATCACATTCGTCTTATATGAACTTGTCACACACTCAAATACATACACACACACACACACGCATACACGCATACACAAACACAACACAATTTTATAGGCTGACAAATGCGTAACTCATTTGCAAGTTTTCGGTCTATATGAACGCCATTTTGTTGGCACATTTGAGCTAACAACAAGAAGAACAACACGTGAAAAGCAAACAAAGTTCTTAGATTAATATTAAATTAAACGAAGCATGCAAAAAACGAAAAGAGGGCGGCAATCATTAGGACAGGGGGCGGCCTAAACAGTCCACAGCCCGTCGCCCCTTCCATTCACAAACCAACACACAAAAATATTGCCAGCTTGAGGCAAGTGGCAAATGGCAAATGGCAACAAAAGCAGCAGCAGCGGCGAAGAAGAAGAAAACCCCAAGAAACCTACACAAGAAAACAAATGAACATAAACAGGCGAAACGAACCAAGAAAACCAACAAAATGAAATGAAACTTTTTTAATTATGCGCCCTTAGCGTCCCAGCCAGACGAGCAACAAGCTAACACAGGGGTGGGGGTGCAAGGCAAGGGAACAGGGTAAGGAATGTAAATAGAGTGGGGGAAGGGGGCGGGGGGGTTCTACCAAACGTCAACAAACTAACGAGATGGTAAGAAGAGACGCAGCAGGCACAAAGTGGCTAAGACAAAAGACACGACGACGGCCTTTCCGCCAAATGAGCAAAAATTGCAAATAAATCTGTTGCTGTTAGCCATTTTGTGCAGTGTCGGCCAACAGCCGACACTGTGGGTGAAAGAGGTGGGCGTGGCAGCAGCAACAACAACAGAAGCAGCAGCAGCAACGGCGACAAAGAACTTTGCTGCTAATAAGATGAAAACCATTAAAAGTCGACACAAGTCGCGTCCGTTGCAAGCCAAAGCGAAGCTCTTGATGGCCAAAAGGGGCGGAACAGAAAGAGGCTGGGTAGCCGGGTTAAAATTTTGTCATTTTCGCAACAAAGCAAAAATTATCACCACTTTGCAAAAGGCGACAAAAACAACGACAACGACAAGGACAAGGAGAAAGCTGTGCACCCTTTAAAAGGCCAGCACAGCACACATATACATACATACTATATATGTACATATACATATACATATATATATGTATACCTACGTACATATGTATGTGTGCTTCATACAGACGCTAAGTGATTTTAAAACAAAGTTTTTCAAACGTTTAACGTTACAATCTTGCCGAGTGTAATAGAAAATTGTTCCGTTTAGGTCGCCTGCGTTTTAACTTTCGATGCTGATAATGAAGCAAAGCCAGAAGACCTCTGACTCTAACTCTGACTCTGACTCTGACTGTGGCTCTTAACAAGGGTTTGTTCGTAGGCAATTTAATGACAATGCCAGCACCACCCAACCACCCAACCACTGAAGTTATAGCTGTTGCTGTTGCTGTAGCTTCTGTGCTAATGTCGTTAGTAGCATGGCGCCATAATTATAATTTGACATAAGACAAGAAGTCTGAGGTTGACAACAGAATGACATTTTAAATACACACTTGGCATTGCCTGGCAGTGTCGACACTGAATGGACAACCCTCCACAACATCTCGACACCTCATCAGCCCTCCCCCACTATTTACCCCACCTATCCTTCCTACCTACAACTGTACCTACCCCATTAAGCAGTCGCTCATCTCGGCTTGATTTTGCGTATTTAGACACTTAACAGATCATAATTTTAACACTTTGCCTAATGCCCACAGAAATTTGAGGAGCTGGCACATTTAGTTAGGTTTAGAGTCTGGCACTTGAGTTCTTCAAAATATCTTCATAGAAAATGTAGAAACACATAAGTATAGAATATATTAAATCAAAGTAATATAATAAATTATAATACTTGAATATATACACATAAAATATTAAAGTAGTTACTAAAGTTTCCAACGGAGACTATAACTTTTATAAGTTTTAACATTTGTAAATACCAACTAAGACATAAAAATTATATTAACATTTTACTTAAAATGCTTACGGAGAATGAGTAATTTTAAAATAAAAAAATTTACCCAAATGGGTTTTTTATGTCTAAAACACTGAGTAACTTATGCATTAATTAAAGAAAAGCCTTAATAAGTAATATAGAAATAATAAATAATAACAACTAAAACTAAATAAAATTATACTTATTATTTCCTGTCTATGAACAATTTCTTCACTTTGAATAACCTTTAATAAATATATTAAGTTGCTGAAAATATAGGGATAACTAAATGCAGACAGATTTGACTACAAGTGTATTTTCTTCTAACATTGGGGTGCAACAACATGATTGCAAATAATGTAATAAAACTGCATAGTTGACATTTAGTTTTAGCTCGATAAAAGAAAAGGAGGACAATTTTTCCGAAGAGTAAACATAGATTATACAATATATACTAACATTAATATTATATTTTTCACACATTGATTTTTCTCCCTTCAATCTAAATAATAGTAAACTTCTACCCGAAAAGTAAGCTGAAAGATAAGATTGGGAAAGATAACCTAATGAACTATTTTATGTATTTAATACTTTTATTCTCCCAAACTAATACGAATCCTATAACTAAACGAAAGACTTTCACTGCGTGCATTGTAGCGCGCGTTTTTAGTCGCTACAGTGTCGCGTCTGTTTAAGCTTCTTTTTCTCTATCCACCGACTCTGTATCTGTATCTTTGTATGTGTATCTTTGTTTTTGTTTCTGTGTCTCTGTCTGTATCTTTATCTTTTACTCCTGCTTCTTTCATTTTAGACTGTTGTCTGCCATAAATATTCATATGTTTATTTTATACGTTTTGCCAACAAAAACGCTGCACTTCTTCCTGTCTTTTGGCTGCCTTCACTTTCTCTGCCCAGTATATGGTACTTTGGTACCACCCAGTAACCCGGTATCTATAGTACGACCCGAGTACCCACTACCCGTTACCCGCTTCTCAATAGCCGTTTGCCCTTTTTTGGTTCGCTCATGATACATTTGTTGTTGTTTTCAGCTTTTCGCATTTGTCGCCGCTTTTGCTGTTGGCTTTTGGCTTTTGGCTTGTGAGGACGAAAGGGAGGGCAAGGGTAAAGCGGCGCTCAGGGCATGGTTTAATAATCATAAATTTTAACCCTTTTTAGCGCGACTTTTGGCCCTTGTTGTTGCTCTGTTGACATCCGTTTTGTTCTTTGGCAGCCGTTTAACCCGATTTGTAATACATGGCCCAAGGGCAGTGTCAACGTAGCTGTTGTTGTTGTTGTTGTTGTTGTGCTACCATTGATCAACGCAAAAGTTTCCCAAATGCCAACACAGACGAACTGCAGCAGCAGCGGCCCAAAAAGGAAATTAAATTTCCAACAAAGTCAAAAATTATATTGGCAATAAATGAAGACGCAGCAGACGCGACGAGACGCGACGAGACGCGCCCTGCAATTACGTTGCTCCTTGAATCAGAACCTGATGGTGGTGCTACTGGCGGTGGTGGGTTCACCCACTAAGTATACGCTTATGTGCCAAGGATGCGACGCCAAACAGGAAGCCGGAATCGACGTTTATTAAAACGGAAACTCGAGACAACTGTGCGGCGGCAAAAGAAAAAAATACGAACATGAAGATGAAGATGGAGACGACAAAGATGAAAATGAAGATGAAGACGAAGACGAAGACGATGGCGATAGCAAGGACATAATTCTGGCAAACAATGTCCTTGGGCGATGGCTGAGCTGATGCTACCAAACTGATAAGCCCGTCTTCCTTTGTCGTCGTACAATACGATTTTCGTCTTCCCCCCAGGATGGCAGACCCAGAACCAGATATGAAGCCAGCCTTTAAAATGACCAACAGCATTAGAGCCAAAAAGGCCGCTAAATTGCAATTTTAAGATTTAAGCGTGAACAATAAATGTCACATAATCTGTAAGTAGCTAAATAAAAGCGCCCGCAGCCAAATCAGACTCCAAACAGGACCTGAATCTGGACCTGGATCTGGATCTGGACCTGGACCTCAACGGGGGTCGAGGTCGTAGTCGAAGTCGTTTCCCTGCTTGCCATTTAATTTAATTTATCGCATTTTAAACAGGCGACAAACAATAAAGTGAAAGCAAAAGCGAAAGCTACACCAAAATAATACAACAAATTTATTTGTTGTTTCCTTTGGTCGGTTTTTAGGCCTGACGCATTGATTGCGGCTTTGTCTTTTATGTTCTCTACTCACCAGGAGACGGAACTGGAGGTGGAGTTGAGGGCGTAAAGTCGCTTGCCCCATAAATCTATCTGTGCAACATCACAATTTGTAGACGCTTCAATTGATAAGCAATAAAGTTAAAGAAAACAATTCGGTGAAAATGCTATCATCTATTTTGTTAGAACATATTTTAAATAAATTAACATACACTGAGATCCCAAATTATTCAAAAAATATATATGGATTGAGAATTTTAAATGACAAAATCAAATAAATCCACCTAGGAGGAAGAACTTGCATATTTCATTGTTCTTTGAAGCAAAATAAGCATGAGACGAAGTAATCATATGAATGTTTTAGAAACTTTAAAGCTTGTGCCAACTATTTTTCATGTTTAATTGTAATTTGGCATAGATTGTGGAAAATGAGTATATAAAATTTAGTTCTCATAAGTACATTGTACAGTCTTGAACCCACTCCTTTCCAAATAAAAGGATACATATCCGATATCGGTAAAATATGAGTAAATAAATAAAATATTTGGACTTTTCATAACGAATACATATTCAGAATTACTATCAAGAAGCGAGTCGAATTAGCCGCGTCCGTCAATTCCGTCTAAAAACATAGATCCAAGAAAGTAAAAGAGATATGTTGACCAAATTTAATGGAAATACTTCTATGTACTATATAGTGCATGCAAATGGAGAATATTTTTATCTTTTTCAAGAGAACCCAGACTTGCGGCACTAGCGAGAAGTTATTCTTAAATAATTCTTCACGATCGGAAAATAAACTCTTAAATTTTACAGGAAAGGAACAGGGTCTCTTACAGTTAGTTTTTCTCGACCGAAGCCTTTCCTACTAGCTCTAAATCAATTTCCTTCTCAAAATGGGCATAAATTATATGTTTTTCTTATATTTAACTCCCATTTTCGGTCTAAGGGAAAGAAATATACATAACAAGCATAGATTTTTGTGAGTTATGACCTGTTTGAATGAAGAACAACAAAATATATACAAATTCTTTCTTGGAGTATTCAGAATTTCAAAGTGATAGTCCAAACTTCTATAAAAGTTAAGGAAAGTGTTTGCTCAATCAGCATCTCTAACTAACAGACCACAATTTCTGCTATTCGCATTTAGATAATTAACCATATTTTAGATGGTTGTAACTTTATATGTATATTTGGGCTGCTTTCTTTGTGTCCTGTTTCTCTCTCTGTATCTCTCTCTCTCTCTCTCTCTCTCCAATCATTAGCTGTTGTGTTCGTCACCTGTGACCCGATGCGGGTATGAAAAGCCTATGACACATTTCATTATACAAATATCAATTAAGCCCACTGCAAATACTAATTGTAAGTGTGTGCGAAGGACATTTGCTACCACTACCGAAAATAGCAACAAGACGCACAGCACACACACACACGTGCACACACACACACATATATGGTATACACTGTGTCTTCCATTGCCTTTGGAGTGGCATAAGGGCTGACTCAAGGCTGCAAATGTTAATGAAAATTAAAAATTCAACATCAAACTGAAGGACGACGGACGACGGAGAATCAGGGCGGAAGAAGGAAGGACGACACAGGATTCGTCGTCGACATCAAACGAGCTGGCGAATGTGCCAAAAGAACCAAATTCACTTCCAGATCCCCATGGACGGGGGAGGGATTTTACTCTAGAAAGAAGTGTTAATGTGTTATCTGATTTATTTATGTTAAGCTCATGTGTGTGTGTGTGTTTGTGTGTCTACACATGTGTTAGCGCGTGTGTTTGTGTGAGTGTGTGTGCTTGTAAATTGCTTGAATTTGTGGAAATCGTGACTTCAATTAAATTCCATTCGATACTCAAGGAATTTTCAACTGATGATGCGCAAGTAATTTCGGAAATTGGATATTGTATGCCAAGTGCAAACAAGCAAACAACACACACAAACAAACTGCACACATATGTATGTTCACATATACACGTATGTACATATGTCTATTTGTCTGTGTGTGTGTACTTTTGTATTAAATCAAATTTTAATTGCGCATACTTGTCCCTCGGCAAATATTTGCAGCGAGCTCGCCGCCTTTGACTCGGCTGCTCTCTGCTAGCCAAAATGCTTTAGCGACAAGGAATTTAAGGCACCAACCAACCAACCAGCCAACCAACCAAACACACACACACACATACAGGCACACACACACAGTCAGTCACCAATGCTCTGCAAACATACTTTATGAGCAAACAAACAAACAAACAAACAAAAAACCAAATTTTAATGCACAACACAAAGATCTTTAAATGCCCTGGCCGTAGGTCCCATATCTTTATAAAGTAATATATTTATTATATAAAATTAATAGTTGTTACCAATAACTGAATATTCTTGAAATATTCACAATAAATCTATTAAATGTATATATGTACATATAATTTATGGTATATTGTTCAAAAGCTTATTCAACTACTAAGTTAAAAGTCTTAAAGTGGATTAAAGATGATTAAAATGATGACAAGTCGAATATTTTAGAGTAATTTGCAATATTTCTTCTTATCGAACAGTCACTGTTCATGTTTATTCGTATTTGAATATATTTGTAAGTCCTAAACTCCCATCAAAACTACTTTGTAGCATGTTTTCCGAGATATAGTTATATGTATTATATTTTCAAAAAGCAATTTAAATATATGTAGGTACTTATTATGATAACAGTATTTTAAAATGTATGCAATGTGGTTCAAAGAATTCAATAAATTCCCTTAAATTTTTCAATGAAATGACTTTTTCAGATACGATATCAATGTATGTGCTATTAGAATTTAAATTGTCTAAGCCGATTGATTAATGTAAATTTGTTTATCTTGAAATTAGATATGTAACAAGACATTTGAATTTTCAGCCCTTTTTCTACTCTTAAATTATATATTAAATTTTAAAATATATATTTCCAAAATTTTGAGTAAACTTGTAATTTGGTTGACATTATGATTTTATTTCTCACATTTTCTAGTAGTTGTTAAAAAACAATGAGTTTATCTGTGTAATAAAAATAAGTACCACAGATATGATTAGAGAATATCTACCTAAAAAAACAGTACTTCCCCTTTTTGAAGCATTTTTACAGCTTGGCCCAAATTTAACGAAATCAATATTTCAAGCAATTTAAAGAGCTCCAATCGTTGACTGAGTGGAAGGGGCAATCCTTGGGCCCGGACTAATGTTGAAATAAGTAGAACGTGTTGATCGGGCCATTTACTTGTAGTCGTTTCTAAGCGGCTGCCTTGCAAATCTGTCAAATGTCAGCGCCAGCAGCGACGGGTTAACGTCGACGTTGACGTTGGCTCATTAAAAAAATATATAAATGTATCTTTGTATGTAGAGAATAAACTCTGGCTTAGTTTGTCTCAGTTTTGGTGGCTGAACGTACACTCGGCTGTAGTTGACACCTGGGAAACTTTAGCTGGGCGCACAAAATGGCGACGTCGGCCTCTGTGCAACCATTTTGGCCGGGTGTTTATCACATTGCTGCTATTAATTAAGCTTAACGAGGTTACCGTTCGCAACCACACCCAGTCAACCCATACACTGAGATGAAGAGTAAGCGAGGGGAAGAGGAAGAGAAAAGGAAACTAAGGCATCTTGGGCCTTGCTACTGTGTAAATCCCCAGGCAACTTCATAATGAAATTTCGCCCTCATCTCATTAAAAGTCTTAAGCATTTTCTGCCTGCAAATTGATGCGTGCTACGAGTATGCCAAAAATAAAAAGGGTTCTCAGGGGCGGCTGGTGCTTAGAATCAACAACAGATCAAACTGCCACGCCCATTCAGACAGCTAAATACGAAAAATTACAACAAGCTAAAAAGCAAGCTAAAAAAGCAGTCGTCAGTTGCCAGTTTGCCAGATGGCAGCTGCCAACGCTCTGGCGCATATTTAATTTTTAATGAAGTTTAATGGATGCCGGAAGCTTTAAGATGAAGCACAAAGCTCAGCGCAAAGGGCCCAGCGCCAAAGAAGCGCAATACGCCCAAATAAGTATGCTAACATATTATTTAGTTGCCAGCTGCCAGCTGTTTCTCAGCTTCAGACTTCAGCCTGCCACGTACAACTGGAAAGCCAACTTTGATAACTTAGCCAATCCGGAAAAACATTTTCTTAGACTTATTGTACCTGATTTTGTAATGTATCGTCTTCCACTTAAAGCTAAAATAGTTAAATTTGTAATTTAACAAGAGGCCAGAACTAAACAAAGTATACATATTATTCGTATAATTATATTAAAATGTAGCAGTATACCGTTCATAAATATTATTTAAAAATAATTTTTTGTTTTATACAAATATATCAAACTTTTTATCAGATGTGTATGATGAGTTCCTAATAACTTATACTAAATATCTTTCAATATCATTTTCTGAGTAAAAGCAATTTTACAGAAAAATACAAGGGATTTTTTCAAACGAAAAACATCTAGCATTGCACTTTACCAATTTCAGTAGAAATCTTTTGTTTTGATTTAAATTTTTCAATTAAGCAGCTGTCCATTTTGAATCGACATCAATTCTTTAAATCCTTAATTTATGCATAAATTTCAAGTACTTGCTGAAGCTGAGACCAACTCCCAACTGGTACTTTGAAATTTACTTTCTAGGAAACTTTTGCGTTAAAAGTTTAGCATTAATTGTTTATCCGTCATATTATTGACTAAATTTATACATCACTATTGGATAAAAAAAAAATAAAAATAAATAATTGCAATTTAATACAATTTCTTATAGTACTATTATACTACAAAAAAATAATACTTTCCAAATAATGTTAATTAAAAAATCTAAACAAAAAAATTAGATTTTAATTAAATTGCGCGAGGCTCAAACCTTGTCCAAAATTTTGATGCTCAGCAGCCTTGAATTTAATTGATCAAAAGATGTATAATTCCATTTGACTTAAGGTTAATAAATATTGCAAGCTTTCTGATTTATCGATAAAGCCCCACTTCTAGCCTACTTAATAGAGAGAGACAGAAAAGCCCAAAATTGTGCACATACTCGTATTGCAAATTGCAATTAACTAATGAATAGCTGTCCACTCATGAGTGTTATTGAATCTTTGAGGGGTATCTCCCACAGTTCAAGGCATTTCAAATTTTCAAAGCTCAAGTCTCAAGTGGCAAAGGCGTCAGAGGCAACTGAGCGATAAGCACGCCATAATCACAGCGGACGCCAACTTGCAGTTAATTAACATATTGTAAATGCAACAACAACAACAAGAACAATTGCAGCAACAACAACAATGTTGCAACAACAAGAAACTAAGCTGATGTTGTTGTTGTTGTTGTTGTTGCTGCTGCTGCTGCTTGTGTTGTTGCTGCTAATGCACTTTGGTAATGCACTTCAAAGTGCTTACACATCAATGTGCAACGTTGAACGTATAGAACAACATGCTGCCTGATGCAATCGACAATCTGCATGCTGCATGCAACATACATCTCATTTACATGCATATAGCAACAATAATTACATGTGCTCGGCCTCCCCGTTTCCGTTGCCGTCCAGACAAGATTTTAATTCATTAGTAGACAACGGCCAAATGCATTTCCCATGTGTGTGGATTATGCAGTTTCCGCTTGAATGCAACTGCAGCTGCTGCTGCCGTTACACTTACAGTTACACTTGCAGTTACAGTTACAGTTGCAACAAGCGTTACCGTCGCCGTTGCTGTTGCCGCCATTTTATCTAATTGCGCCCACATTACGCATACGCAGCATAGTCCACATCATTAAAATTACGAGTGCACAAAAATGCAAAGTCCCCTATAGTTCGCCGAGGGCTGTTTAACAGATATTCAAAGCATATATACAAATTATTACACATATTTTTTAAATATTTCAAATGTAAAAGAAATTAATATATGTACGAGTATATGCAAAACTGTTTATTTAATCGTTTTCATTATTAACAGATTTCTTTTGACTTTTTAAGTATGTATTATAAATATTTTAAGACATATTGTGTTACTTTAGAATACATAAAAATATATTGAAAAAAATAAAATGATTTTAATTTAATATTATAACATTTGTTTGGATTCTTTTAAGATTTGTTTACTTTTGAAGCAGCCCTCTCAGAGTGCTTGAAACTCCATTGAAGCGCATGCTGCACAACCATAAATCGTAGCATACCAAGGGACATTCGGTGTCTGCAGCCTTGACAACTGCAAGTGGCATTAGTTGTAACAACAATTGCAGCATTACTTTTTTTAGTACAGCGGATTTGCATTTGTTTGCTAATTGAAATTAAGCAAATATTTACAAGCACGAGAAGGAGCACCACTGGAGTGGGAACTTGACCCACGTAATCCTTTTGTAGCGCATTACAATTTCTGGAGTGGGCGACCCCAAAAGGGCCGCAACAACAGCGTTCAGATAATTTAAATCCATTTGTACAACATTTGCGCCGCTGCTTTCAATTGCAAACAGTTCAACTTTAGCATCAGCATCAGCAGCAGCTTCTTCACCTTTTTTCTATGTCTATTTTCGGTATTTTTCTGGTAATTAGTATGGAAACGGGACAAAGAGCTGAACCGAATCGAAATGTAGATGGGGTCCCCATAATCAAATGTTTAAAAAAAGATTTGCAAGTAAATCCCAAGGAATTATTTGCCACTTGAAACGTTTAAAAATGCCAACAAGAATCTGTCGATGCTGATGAGGGTGTGCCGAAACAAAAAAAATACATAAAGAAAAAAATAAATAAAAATTAAAAAAAGGAGACTGGAAGAGATACGATAGAAAAGGCAACCGAATCGCAGCGAACCCCAAGCGGAAAGTGCGAAGTCGGGGTCCGTCTGAAGGTTTGGGGTCAGACAAACTTAATGAGCAAATTGTCAAATGCCGCGGCAAAGCGCGCACTTAAACATGCCGGGATCTAGAAAATGACGCCCCCGACAAAAAGAAAAATAACTTGACGAAAAGTAGCAACAAGAAAAAAAGAGCCAAGATAATGTAGAAACCAAGTAGAACAGAGAGGGAGAGAGATTGAAAAAAAAAAAAGTAAAAGTTGCCGCCGCTGTTGTTAGCCATGTTTGGGGATTTGAATAAACAGTTACGCTGATTTAATTTGGCCCAAGGAAAATCATTGGCGAGGAAAAAATTCTATCACAGTATGTCGTCTGTCACCCTCGATTTGATTTTTAAATTGCGTTCGTGATAAATTGACGAAATGAACAGCAATAACGCCACCAGAAAAAAAAATAAAAAAAACGCAGGCAACTGAAAAAATATCCAAAGAAAATTGACAACTGTCAAGACGGCACCCCGAATAGACATATAAAAATTAACTACAGACTACTTATCTTATTTGTTGACGCAGTCAGCACCAGGATCTACAAGACAGTCAGACAGTCACACAGCCAGTGAGCCAACAGTCTGGCCCAAGGCCCAGAAGAAAGCCAAGTCAAAAGCAAAAATGCCATTCATTGCAATATGAACGGAAGCCAAGCAAAAAGTTTGTCCGCCGCTTTTGATGTATAGTATGTGATGGCGGTGGTGCGGTGTTGCGGTGTTGGGATGGTGGTATGGTGAGATTGTGCGTGGTGAGCGACGATATGGATGCGAATGCGTATTCTTGTGGCAATATGCTACAAGTATCCTGGGGCGTAGACAGGAAGCAGACAATCAAGCCAAATGATAGGCTGTATGAAATGAATGACCGGTGTGCGATGGTGTTTTCTTTCCGAGTTTATTTGAAGAGCTCTTACATCTCGAAAAATCTTTTTCAATACGCTAATGAACAGGTGAAATTACAGTTAAACTTGATTTCAAATTCATTTCTCTAAACTTGTAAGCATAACTTTAACTAAAATCAATGGCTTAACAAAGTGAATGCTTTGTGGAAATTACGTGATAAAAAATAGGATTCAGGTCCAGTTGCTGAAAGCCAATTGACCGAAGAAAGCAGTTTTTCTTTAAGTCACAGATGATTATATAAGATATAGATTAAATCAACTATAGTATCTATTGTATAGATACTAATCCCACAAAAAAAACCTCTTTACGAGGTAAAAGTCTAGTGACGAAAACATTTTCATGCCCCAAAATTTCTGATATCCAATTTTGTGACGAATTATTTTAAGTTTTACATATAAATTATTTTAAGCAAAATTTTGGCACTCGGCACATTGCGCTAAAATGTATCAATTCTTCATACCAAATAAAACTCATTCACTGTTTTGCGCAGTGCCGAATGCAAAAATTTTGCTTAAAATAATTTATATGTAAAACTTAAAATAATTCGTCACAAAATTGGATATCAGAAATTTTGGGGCATGAAAATGTTTTCGTCACTAGACTTTTACCTCGTAAAGAGGTTTTTTTTGTGGGATATCAGAAATTTTTGAATACGACATCAGAAATTTTGAAATTGCAATATTTTTTGACAGTATAGCTTTGTCAACTTTGATTATTGTTTGTACAAGCTAAAGCAAATTGTCTGGCAACACTGGTCCCCTTTACAAACACACATGCCCAGCGCAAAAGCTATCAGCACTCTTAAACTTTGGGTGCTATGACACTTTGATGCTGCTATCCTATTCCCATTCTAAATAAAATGTATGTATTCAGCTAACAGGTAATTTCCGCATTACGCTGCAAGCAGTGCAAAAAGCCCTTCGAAATACCTTTTCAACGATATATAGATAGCATCTGTAGCTTCTATCGTTTGGATGCTATGGTGGTTTCAATTTTAGCGGTTTTTAGCGATTTCCCGCTAAACTAGCGATTTTTCGCAAAAGTCGTAGAGCAAACGTTTCTAGATTTTTGAACACGAAAAAGTCCTCATTCAAACATTTAAGCTATCCAAACAAACAAACTGGCTGCTATGACACTTTGTTGCTGCTGCCCTATTCCAATTCAAAGTAAAATGTATATATTCAGTTAATAGGTTATATCTTCCAAACCTAACGGTAAAATTTTTTGTGTCATATATCAAAAAACGCGAAATTTTACAAACTAAAACATATTGAAATTTAAAAAAAATCGTTAGCGGCGTTTTCTCAAAAACCGCCAAAATGTGGGGGAAAATACCTTATTTCACCTGTAGAAATTTACCTGTGTACTTTAGAAAAAAGTTAAAAGGTATGCATAACAGCCCTTCAAAATACCTTTTCAACGATATATAGACCGCATCTGTAGCTTTAATCGTTTGACTGCTATAAGGGTTTTAATTTTAGCGGTTTTTAGCGATTTCCCGCTAAACTAGCTTTTTTTCGAAAAAGTCGTAGAACAAACGTTTCTAGATTTTTGATCGGGAACAAGTCCTCATTCAAACTTTTAAGCTAAATCAACGATTTGATCCTTACAAACAAACAAACAGACAAACAGACAAACAGACAAACAAACAAACAGACAAACTGACTTTTCATCTCATTTTCGGAAGGCCCCTAAAAATTTCAAAATTAATTATTTTATGAACCAGTGGTCCGATTTTGATGATCGAGGTGTCATTCGACGCGTATTTTTGATGAGAATTTTAAAAAATTCAACGAAAATTCAAAAAGGCTCCAACGGCCCCATTAGCTCCAATCATTTAAATTTTTCCCTCCCACTTACACCTGTTTATCTCACGAACCAGGTGAGTTTTCAAAAGTCTTAGTATGCACATTTGTAAGTTAGGTTGATACCTTTCGATCGGTATATAACTCGACCTGATCGGACAGTCATAGCAAATCTTCCATTCTTCCTGTGTATATATGCTAGTCGCCTTCGCACCCTTCGTGCTGCTTTCGTCACTAGCGCGGACTGCCGTCCGCAGTGATTATTGAGTTTCCTCTTAAGAAGGAACAAAAAATTAAGATGAAACATACCACATGCCAAATCCTTATCTCATAAGCGATAAAGAAATTTAGTACGTTTTATAAATTCTTTTATTTAGAGCAATCGCCCACTATCTGTAAGAGCCCTCTATCTATTCAACATTTATACCCATTACTTTACCAAAGTCTCTAAACTTTTTGTAGATCTTAATAATGTAAATAAATATTTAAGTTTTTAAACACATACCATTTGTATTTCTTTTGTTAAGATTGAATAAATATTTTATTTAAAAATAAATATTAAAAAAATAAATAAAATAAAAAACTGATATATGCATATATGTATATATCTCCTTCCTCCTTGATAAGTTTCAGTGGGTGTCGGTTAAAAGCACCACAGCCTACATTTACCGAACCGATTTATGAGCGCACTTAATTTAATTTTTACATACTATACACTCATTATAAGTTTTTTTTGCAAAATTCTTAGTTGGACAGCATTTATACTAAACTCCATAAATGCAAATTCCCACTCACCTCTGCCGCTGCGTCCGACAAATCGAAGATCATTGAACTTTGCCACCTGGTTCTTCATGACAGCGGTGCAGTTGCGTAGTTCACCACAGAAATTCTCATCGTTGCCAGCCCGTATGGTGACAATGGTGCCATCCATGACCTCGCCCAGTGCCAGCACCTTGAACGCAATGGGCAGCGTCTTATTGGAGCGCCAATGTGTGGGCAGCGTGGTACACACCTGAATATCAAGCAGAGTGTGTAAGTGTGTGGAATTGAATGTAATCATCCTATGTTTCTACGATTTCCTACAAGGCATTTGCAAATAATATAGACAGTAACAAAACTCGGTAGAAAAAAAGGAACTTTTTGGTTCAAAGCTTGAAATTAGTAAAAAAATATTACCTAAATTAAAAAAATGAAAAGAAAAGAAAATTGAGAAAAATATTAGGTTACTTCGAAATCGAAAACAATTTATTTAAGATCGCAAAAATTTATAAAAAAAAAAATCAAACATTTTTCATTTCGGTTTTTGCACTTTTCTAAAAGTGTATATATTTTGAGTTGCTGAAAAGCATAAAACTAATACCATAATACTATTTGAAAAGGAGATTCCATCGGAATTTGAAAGGTCATATTAAACATTAAGATAACTATCTAAATGAGAAAAATAGTATTAATGAAATAGATAATTCCCAATTGGTTTGCTTTGAATAATATTCTTTTTGGAAATTTCTATATCATGCTGATTGTTTTGGTTTCTTTAAATAATTGTCTAATATTATAAGCTTACCACATGTGGTGAGCCTGTTTTTACAAGCTCGCCAGGATGCTCCGCCAACAGGACATCGACGGTGCGCTCGATCAGATTTTCTGGCGTCAAATATGGACTTGTGTCCACGGGTTTGTTTTTGCTATTGCTATTGTTATTGTTGTTGTTATTGCTGTTGTTGTTGTTGTTGTTATTGGTATTGCTGTTGTTGTTATTGCTTTCTGCATTGCGTCGCTTCGTTGTGCTGCCCGTTGTTGTTATTGTTGTTGTTGCCGTTGTATGTTGTTGTAGTGTCGCTTGATGTTGCTGCTGCTGCTGTTGTTGTTGCTGCTGCTGTGTTTGGCTTGAGGTGGTCGAACTTACCTCAGCTGAAATGTGCATTATTGCTGTTTTCGTGTTTGATTTAATTATTCGTCTTTGTTTTAATTTGTAATTTATGCTTTTTAACTGACAAACGTCGCGCACAGTATCACCACTTGGTCATCTGCAAAGAGTCACAAACAACAATGTAAAATTACAAAAACATAATATTTCGTTGTGCACATCAATTTGTAAATGAAGACTTCAACCTTAGGCGTCAGTTTATTCTTTTAGACTCGGACCAATGAAATGGAATAAAGTAAAATAAACTTGAAATAAGTAAATATACTAATTCCATTAAACAATTTATTAAGAAAAAAATAAATATACATTTTTTTTATTGATAGGTATATAAAACTAAATCTAATCAACTTTGAGTTGAAAGTGAATTCAGACACCACGCCTAAGAGTATACTAAACTCTGTAATTACCAGTATGTATCACTTTTAATAGAGGTAAGTAGTTAGTGGAATAATGAATTAAAAAATAAATACTAAGAACTTTTACAACTTTCTATGTGAAATAACTGACACTGATCGATTTCGTGTTTGCGATCGTTTCTTATCGAATGCCTGCTTAAATATGCAACACATTTCTCAATTGTAAAATCACTTTGGATCTAATATGTCCGAGTCCGAGTCCCGAATGGAGTCCAAGACCGGTCCTTGACTGTGGCTCTTTTGGCCCGTAGGACAACCGCACACCTTAGCGCACAATTTGCATTTAATCCGCCGTCGATGAGCGCAGCTCAATTAAATATTAAAAATCATAACCATTCTGATTGAGTGTGTGGAAAGAAGGGAAACGAGGGGTTAACTAAGATGGATGAAAGAGCTGCAGTTGCAACATGTTGAAATGAGAAAGCCGATGCACATCAAAAAAATTTAAAAAAAATCAGAAAGAGTAAAAAGTGAAAAGCGAGAAAATAAAAAAAAAACATAAACAAATGTTGAAAAAAATAAAATAATAATAATAATAATGAAGAGCCAGCTGTTGCCCGTTTGTGTTTGGCCACCAAAAAATCAACAATGTGCAATCACACAGGAGCACACTCCTGCACACACACACACCCACACACACTCGCACACCTTTGGATGTGACTGCGTGTGTAAATAAAAAAATGAATCGCCTGCTGCGATGCGTTTTGTTTTCGCATCTCTGTACTTTTTTTTGTCCTTTTGGCCACTATTTTTTCCCCTTTCGCATTTGTAGTATTGTATCTGTGTGTAATTGTATTCAGATGAATGTGTGTATGCACATACGCATACTAGCACAATATGTAGATGGTATATGTACTCGTTTTTTACAACTTCCGTTTGAATTTTTGCATACACGACGGTCGCAGCTGGCCACTAAATGAGCTCGTCCAGCGACTATGCGGCGACATATGTGGCCACAGACACGGGACACGCGACACAGGACACAGGACACAGGGCGCAGTACGGTATACGATACATGAGACACATGACAATGAGACAATGCAAAGAGAGATTCCGTTTGCCAAGGGAATCACTGTGATGAGTGCACATTGGGGTAGGCTCTCCGACAAACTGAGTTCCACAACGACCACAAATACTAAAGAAACTTTCAATTATATAGTACTCCTAAATAGTAAGAAATTGAATTTCGCAATTAAACAAAATAAGCAATTGTTAACAATGCAGTAATTCCTAACTTTGGGTCTAGCTTAAAGTCTTCAAAAAAAAAGAAAAAAACTAGTCGATCAATAGGCAAAAAAATCCGAAAAATCGAGTTTTCTAAAATTAATCTTGATTGTAATTTGAAAACGTAATCTTAAATATAAATTACAAGCGTACTCTTCCAATAAATTATATGCGTATTTTTGTAAGAGCGCAATTTATTTATTTGTTTTGATATTAAATAAAATAATAATAATAATAATAATAATAATAATAATAATAATAATAATAATAATAATAATAATAATAATAATAATAATAATAATAATAATAATAATAATTATTCAAATTCAATTAAAACCCAATAAAAATTTCTTGTAAACAAATATTTTCAGTTAACTAAGAGTTTGACACGTTTTCCACCATGGGTTGCCTTATCATCAAAAATAAATTGACTAAACTTAAGTCTTTAAATTTTTTCATGAAAAGCGATCAAATTAAGTCGATTGATCGCTTGTATTTTAAGATCACTACTATTTAGAAAGTAACTTGAAGCCGAAATTTGGGGGTCAATATGAAAAGAGAGGAAGTCTGAAAGAACTTTCGAGAATCAGCTTTATTACAATCCCACATACTCGCAGCTTTTATCATTTTTTATAAATTTTAGCGGTATTTTGGTTCTGTATACAAACATTTTCCCATTCAAATCATGGGATCATATAGATTTCACTTTCTTGAAAAGTAAAGCTTTTTGTAAAGCTAAAGCCCAAAATGTTTTTAAAGCGAAACAAGCTCAAACTGGAAACATCATAGAAAAATATAAATTCATTTCTACTAAGTATGTTTTTTTTATTGAATTGAGTATAAATTTCGTTCTATTTTCTTTCGATTCGGTATAGAGCTAAATTAAGAAAGTTTTAAGATACTATATCTAGAACTGCTATTCCTTTCTCATTAAGTTTTGGAATTTAATGTCTTATTTTATAACTTCAGTTCTTACAGAGATTTGTGTGATTGCATCGTATTAGACTGACTTAATGTTAGTATATTATTGTAAAATTCCAGCCGTTCAATAAGTGAATGTATCATTTAAGGGAGCGGCTATTGTTTTAACAATAATATCAACATCCCAAGAGCTCTTTCCTTAGCTATAATTTGTTCAGAGATTTCTACGTTTTACGATCTGCTGAGAGATAACATATACGTAGAATGTGTTTTGTTTTGATTTCGTAGTAATCGAAACCTGAGACTTTTTATAACTTACATTTGTCAATACAATTTTGTTGCTGCGAGTTGAAAGATTTGTTTATCTTTATGTTTTTATGCAATAAAATATTGAGTGAAAAAATATTTTGATTTTGCTCACGTATAAAAAAAACAACTTGAATTACATCACAAATGTGCACAGTAAAAAAATATCAATTATATATTGTGATAATTTGACTAATTTGATATTATCTATTTAACAATTTATTGGTGTAGACACACACACACACTAACACACACACACGTACACACGCGCACAAAAGCACAAAATCACACCGTCGAGAACACACACGTATTAGTACTAATTGATAATAACCGAGCAAGGAGTCGAGCTTGAGATTGCGATTGTGTTTGTGATATTGGGATTGAGATAAAGGTTGAAATTGTGATTAAGATTGAGATTGACTATGGAGCTTTTTCACTTGGCTCTCAATTTGGGCTCTTGGGCTGGCGATCGAATCAAACGACACGGAGATATTAAACTATTTTTTTGCGGTAACCATGAACGCGACCACTACGAGCGGTTGGCGACGCCGACAGCGAAGTCAACGGCGCGTCATCATAATCACGACGCGGACAAGGCAGAGAATGAGAACGAGGACGAGGACGAAGACAAGGACGAGACGAAGCAGCGAAGTCGTTGTCGTTGTGAATATTGCTGTTGCTGTAGGTGTCGGTATCGGTATTGGAGTCGGAGTCGAGGCCGGAGTCTGAGTTTGAGTCGGAGTCTTAGTCTAAGAGAAGATGCCAGTTGAAGTCAATGGCGACGACGCAGCCCATACGCCATTTGGAGTGCGAGTGCGAGTGCCGCCTCTTTTTGCGTTTTTCCAGCAACCGCGTTGGGTATATAATTCTTTTTCTTGGCTTAACATTTACCACGAGAACCAGTAGCAGTGGTTTTTACTTGTGGTGTCCCAGCAGCAGCGACGCCAACAGCGACGCACGCTGCAGCGTCAGCTGCAACGTCAGCGTCGACGCTTTGGAGCTGCGCTGCCGCTGTCGCTGCCGTTGTCGCTGCCGAAGCGAAAGCCAAGCCAAAAACCGAAACCGAAACCAAAAACGTCAACTACACCACAAGCAGAAAGGCCGCAACGATGTCTTCAAGTTGGTTCCTCAAACCAACCGAAATATTTTGTACTACCGCCCACCTCTCGGACCAAACGATTCCCATCCATCCGTCCATCCATTTATCCATCCAGGACGGTGGTGAGAAAAAAAGCGCTCAATTTTGGCACTCGCAACACCTTCGCGAGCTGCTTAGAGAATCCATCGCTGGAAGTAAGTGTTGGGATGGAAGGGAATCAAGGGAAGGAACAGCACAGTATAAAAATTGAGTTGAATTTAGCAGGAAGCTGGAAGCAGCGACCCCTTCTTGTCTTCGACTCATTTTTCTGTGCGGAGCACATTTTTATTTTTTCTCTGCCTTCAATTTCAATTCTTTTTTCTCTCTCTTTTGGCGCTAGCAACCCCTAAGACGTCTGGAATTTACCGAGGACACGACGACGACAACACAGCGTCTTTGACTTTGACTCAAGCGAAAAAATCTCAAGGCGTTCGTACGTATATCGTGGTAAATAAGGCGCTGCATGGACTGACTCCATGGCTCTGTGGACTCCCCACAGGCGCTCAACCTCAAGATTGCAGGTCCAAGACGTTGGCCAAAAAATGAAACCGGCGTGGCTTTGCGGCGAGCCTCTGCTAACCGGAGAATGTGTAACTGAGACAGCCATACACAACGACTTCTAAACGAGACTGAGAGCAAGCTTCAGAGCATACGCGAGTGCGAGAGAGAGAGTGAGGTAGAAAGCGTTCGTGGGTAGAACGGCAAAAAAATCTTGCGGCTGCCATTTGCGGCCAAAGAAGAGGCTATATTTTCAAGCTAGGCGCTCCAACTCAACACAGGAGCCTCGAATTTTGAGCCTTGAGTGAAAAATTGCAATGTTAACCACATGAGCGTAAGACGTCCCCCATACACATACACACACACACACACACACTCACACACACACGCACACGCATACAGTGATGGATTCGTTGGTTTCGTTTTTTTTGTCACCAGGGCGGAGTTTTCTTTTCGTTTCTTTCAGTTTCGAAGGCTTCGACGAGGTTTCGGCATATTAACGTTATGTTCAACCCTCCTACATTTTGCGGTTTTAGTATGTAGCGACAACAAGCGAAGGAAAGAGCTAACTGATAATGCTGGTGTGGTGGTGGCAGTGGTTGTAGTGGCGGTGATGGTGGTGGAATGTGTTGTCAGTCGGCGGTTGCGCAGCAAACATGTCGAAGGGTGTGTGGTTGGCATAATGAAACCGCAAGAATTATTATACGCTGCGGTCGATTACTATATCAAAATTCTAATCCAGCTGCCTGACAGCCGAACGAACAAACAACCAGCCAACCAACCAAACTGCTTCCCGCCGTTGAGCCAATGAGCATAAGCTGCATTACATTCCAAACTGACGTACGAGCTTCTCAAATACCATTCGAAAATGGTGGTCCATTGCGAAAACGATTTTTGTACGGATTATCAAACTTTTTTTTGATTTTTGTTTAAAATTGAATTTTAAAAATCACAATTATAATTTTTTTTTTTTACTTTTTCTGTAACTCTACAAAACATTAAAGTGAAAAAGTTATAAATATCGTAATTTCTTATATCACATAAATTGTACACACTTGGAAAGCGTATACTAATATTTTAACGAAAGTGTTTTAACTCAAAATTTAAATTTTATTGCTTGACTACACATTGTTGGTTGACTTTAGGACCATACAGAACAATTTAAAGACTTTAGCTCTTATTGTCTCTAAAATCTAGACTAGTGATGTCAAAGTACATCGAAAATCGCCAACTCGATATTCGCGAATCCGATTTTTAAGTACTTTCACTCGATTATTTTATTTGGCAATCAATCGAGTTAATTAAATAGATTTTCATGAACAAATTGGCAACCTATAAGAGTTCGTTTAGCACGATATATGGGATAATCAAGCGTTGCGGACGTTACAATTGCACGATTTTTTCATGTTTAAACTGGTACAGCTAGCGTTCTGATTGGTAAATTTGAATAAAACCTATTTTCAGATAAAAACCTGACTGTTTTTTGAAAAAAGTTAAAATTGCTGAAAGTTCCGTCGCGGACGTTACAAAAACTGAAATTGATTTTAACATTTTTTAGCGAATTTTGCATAAACAAAAAATATCCAAATACAAATAATTAAGTGGAATATATGACCATATCAATCCAGCTTAAAAAATAATGATAAGTAGCCACGTTAAATAAGAATCTTAATTTTTGTCAGTTGCGGACTTTATACACTTTGTATACACATTTTTACTTCAAAAAATATGTATGTATGTATATTAAATAAAAGAAAATGAAACAAAGTTTAAGATAAGAAGCGCAAAACACTCAGACGACTGTTTTGCCCACTTCTTTGACCAAGGAAAATACCAAATGCAACTGCCAAAAATTCAATTAATTGGTTAGGCTTGACCATGAACAAACAAACCACCATAATATCATTTTGCTTTTATATTTTAAAGCTTGAATGTGTATCCTTTTATTCCAAAAAAAACAAATGACAAATCATTATGAGAAATTAAGACATTAATAATAGCTAATAATAGGCTAATAGGATTTTATACAAAAAAATTAAAAATCTGAAAATCAAATTAAAAATGCTATTTTATACAAATTATAGCATCAGAAGTTAAGATAATTTTTTAATCTTAAGAAATACATTATTGAAATTTCGAAAAGATAAGGGCGACCCTTTTCTAAAAAATTCTAAGTCCGATATACTCAGAACTGTTCCGGCTTTCACTTTTACTTTTTAGCATTTAGTGATATGCATTTATTCACTTTGAATTTAGACTAACATAAGTGTTTGAAAATTATTGTTTTTCGCTTTATCGGACTTAAGCTCAACTCAAAGTGATATCAATCCGCTGAATATCGCCGAAATGTTATTAGAGCAGGTTTAACAAATACAATTCCGACAAATCTTATCGAAACTGAAATTCGGAACCGGCCTGATTATTTAAATGTAATTATTTATTTATATTATTTAGTGTCAACTAAGTACAGTTGACCAAAATTAATGTAAGAATTTCAATAAAGATTAAGTAAAATTAAAAGTAAGTAATATACAATTAATTTAAATTAAATTTAAGCTGAAATGATAAAAAATAAGAAGTTAAAAATTACAAAGAATTAAAATATTAAAAATCTGGGGGTATTCAAGAATGTTTTAAATGATCCAACATTTGTTGCAAGGATTGGGGAAAACCCAGAAAAGCCCAATCAGATCAAAAAGTATTAGTAGTAATAATTAGTAATAATGCAAGTATTAGAGATAAATAAGGTCAGGGATTTCTAGAAAAGAAGAGGAGAAGGGAAGATTTCAGGGAGGGAAGACCCAGCCGGGAATTCAGGCATGTGGTGAACGAATTCTATACGGCCGCTGTACAGAACGTTTCAGATATTAGTTGCACATCCCTGATTCTGCAAACTTTCATTAGCGCGCTCTGTAGTCAGAATCGATCGTCTCTAAATGTGAAATTCCGCAGCAAATTCCGCTATGAGTTCGCTCGTCTGCTTGAGTTTCTCATAGTGTTTGGTTGTACAAGACGCTGCTTAGAATCGTTTGCGTCGTGGTAAAAGCTCCTGCAACAAAGTCCGCTACGAACTCGAACGTTTTAGTGAGTTTGTCAAAGCGTTCTGCTGCAGGGAACGCTGCCGAAAATTGTTTCTGAGCTGTGCGAAATACATGCAGCGAAATCATAGCGGAGTTTGCTTGAGTTTGACATTGCGTTCTGCTGCAGAGAACGCTGCTTGGATTTTTTCTTTGTTTCTTTGTTTGTATTCACTTTTGTAGGGTTGTCATGGGGTTTTGCAGCAGTTATTGCACTGTACAAAAAAACTCGATCAGCTACATTTTGTATGGGTTGTAAGTGTCAGCTCGTGTTGCGTAAACAACATAAATGATGCGGTAAGTTAAATATATGCATGTATATTGCGTATTTTAATATAATTTGCAAATAAAACACAATTTATATATTACATTCTATCACATTCGGCAGTGCTACTTTTTTGTATATACAGAGGTGGGCACTCGAAGTGTTACCAGCAATACGCTGCTCTAGCATCCAAACGGCAAAAGACCGCGCGCTCATGTTTTGGCTAGTGTTTGTCTGATCAATTGTCTACAAGCTTACAAAAGTAGATCGATATATGTATGTCGCAGTGGAAAAAAGTTATCTAAATGGACTTGAAGCGCAAAAGTGCAACACTTGCACGTTTGTGGCGAACTTGTAAATATTGCATTTTCTGATCAAAAAATTTTTATAGTTCAGCAATTTGTAAACAAGCAGTTCAATCGCATATCGTTAAAGGACAAATCAGACGACACTTTAGACCAACGGATTGCTCTGCGAAAGCAAGCACCTGCATCAGTGATGGTTTGGGCCACAGTAACTGCCACAGGACGCTCACCACTGGCTTTCATCGAGCAGGGCGTAAAGGTTAACCAACATATCTACCTTTAAAAAATCTTAAAAGATGCTTTGGTACCTTGGGCACGTAATCAATTCCGTAGAAACCATTGGATATTTCAACAAGACTCGGCACAGTCTCATTTAGCCGGACAAACCCAACGATTTTTACAAAACAACGTTCCCAGCTTCATTTTATCACAGCAATGGCCGCCATATTCCCCAGATTTAAATCCAATGGATTTTTTCATATGGTCCATTCTGGAGGCCAAAGTGTCAACTAAAAAATATGAGACGGTCAACGCTTTGAAAACTGCTCTTCTCCGAGAATGGAACAAAATACCATCAGGCTACATTCGTGATTCGTGTGAAGCCTTCCCGACCAAACTCGATGCTGTAATCCGCGCAAAGGGTGGCAACAACAAACAATAAATACATTTTCATAATATTTGAAATGTTTTCAAAATAATCTGAAGTTTTGAAATGAAAAATAAGAAAATTGACAAAATTACATCATTTTTAATTGGTAACACTTCGAGTGCCGACCCCTGTACACACAAGCCAGGTAAGTAAAATACAAAACACATAAAATACCACATTTGTAATTATTGTTTGTTTTTTCTTTCTTTTCGGTGTTCTTATATGTCTAAATTAGTTTAAGTTACTGTAAGAATGTAATAAAAGAATGTAAATCAATAATTAAATAAAATTATTAATTAAAAACATGTATAAACAATTTATTTTTACTGCCGTGCCGGTAATTAGGGGTGGGGTAGTTCAATAAGAATTCCAACTAGATTTCATACTAGTACCAGCCAGAATTCCAACTAGAATTTGTATACAGCAGAAATACGCATACTGAAAAGTATGCAGCCGAACCTTACGAAGAACTCACTTAAACGTTCGACTTCGTAGCGGAGTCTGCCGCGCGGTTTTCTAAATTTCCTACAGAGAATTTTGGCCACGCATGTATAAAAGCGAATGAGGGTTTAACATGAACTCGGCGTGCAGAACTGTGAGCGCGCTGTATGATTTCTGTACACTTTTCTGCGACAAATTTACCACTGGGGAGAGTTCTGTGGAGAAAACGTGATAAAGATCCCAATAGTAAATTTGTCGCAGAAAACTGTACAGAATTCGTACAGCGCGCTCACAGTTCTGCGCGCCGAGTTCGTGTAAAACCCTCATTCGCTTTTATACATGCGTGGCCACAATTCTCTGTAGGAAATTTATAAAACCGCGCGGCAGACTCCGCTACGAAGTCGAACGTTTTAGTGAGTTCTTCGCAGGGTTCTGCTGCATACTTTTCTGTATGCGTATTTCTGCTGTAAAAAAATCTAGTTGGAATTCTGGCTGGTTCTAGTACGAAATCTGGTTGGAATTCTTATTGAACTACCCCACCCCTAATGAGCGGCAAATCTGCACCGCAGTAGAAATAAAATGTTTATACATATTTTTAATTCATAATTTTATTTAAACATTGATTAACATTCTTTTATTACATTCTAACAGTAACTTAAACTAATTTAGATATATAAGAACACTGAAAAGAAAGAAAAAACAAACAATAATTACAAATGTGGAATTTTATGTGTTTTGTATTTTACTTACCTGGCTTGTGTGTATATACAAAACAGTAGCACTGCCGAATGTGGTTGACTGTAATATATTATTTGTGTTTTATTTGTAAATTATATTAACATATGCAATAAATATATTTAACTTACCGCTTCAGTTATGTTGTTTACGCAACACGAGCTAACACTTAACTAAAACGCAAAAGAAAAACTGCAAGAAATACACACAAAAAGGGTTGCAACCCATACAAAATGAAGCTGATCGAGTTTTTTTGTACACTGCAATAACTGCTGCAAATCCCTATGACAACCCTACAAAAGTGAATACAGACAAAGAAACAAAGAAAAAATCCAAGCAGCGTTTTCTGCAGCTGAACGCAGTGTCGAACTCAAGCAAACGAGCGAACTCATAGCGGAGTTAGCTGCATGTATTTCACACAGCTCAAAAACAATTCTGTGCAGCGTTCTCTGCAGCTGAACGCAGTGTCAAACTCACTAAAACGTTCGAGTTCGTAGCGGACTTTGTTGCAGGGAACTTTTACCACGACGCAAACGATTCTAAGCAGCGTCTTGTACAACCAAACACTATGAGAAACTCAAGCAGACGAGCGAACTCATAGCGGAATTTGCTGCGGGGATTTCACATTTAGAGACGATCGATTCTGACTACAGAGCGCGCTAATGAAAGTTTGCAGAATCAGGGATGTGCAACTTAAATCTGAAGCGTTCTGTACAGCGGCCGTATAGAATTCGTTCACCACATGACTGAATTCCCGGCTGGGATGTTGTACTCAGCGCACAAAACACGAAACGAACTGTGCAAAGCGTTATCGGTTGAGCATGTAGGTAAAGCTAAAGGTATAAAGTTCCTAGTAGTTCTACGGGGAACAGAAAAAGAAAGACGTTCTAAAAAAAAAATAGAATCAATCTCCCCAATAATCATCATTTAAATTTGAATGCAAAATTTAATTATTTAAATTAACTTATAAACAAAGCAAACAAATATATTTGGAACATTTACTTCGAGGCAGTCAAAGCTATAAGTTCTTCCCCGACTTTTTATGGCAGTTTATACAATTTTACACAAGAAATTATAACATTTTTGTCCATTTCTAGTCGACTCAGAATATGAAAAATAAACAAAAAAAACCCAATTGCAGTACGAATTCAACCAAAGGTATTTTTGCAGACACACAAGGGCCCAGTAAATTGTAGTGCTTTAAATTTTGGGGCATGAAAATGTTTTCGTCACTAGAATTTTACCTCGTAAAGAGGTTTTTTTATGGGATATCGAAATATCAACGATATTGGTATTTTTAAAAATATCAACAACCCTAATTGAATATAACCTTTGACACAACAAAATAGGCTTTTCTTCAAATTTAAGTTTCTGAGCTCGATATATTTTCACAAAGCTTAGTATACTTGCACAATCTATTTCTAGTAGACCTTATTTTTAAATTCTCGATTAATTTAATAGTTGTCTTTCTTTTTTTGGGAAACATTTTTATTTACTGAAACTCTTTTAACGCGTTTACCAACGAGTATTTTATTATTTGAGGTAAGTGAAAGAACCTGGGGTAACAGTCCATTAGCCGGTGCCAGTGGCAAAAAAAAAAAAAAAAAAAAAAAAAGAGGGCTATTTATGATGAATTTAGGTGAAAACATTTTTAGGGGGTCTCAACTAGTTTATTTTTTATTGAATTTTGAAATTTAGATATTTTCAATGCAAAATGAGCTATTGCATTGTTGTTTTGTGCATGTTGTCACTAATAAAACGTTTACCAGCACTACATTTTCTCACATGTAATTTTTTAACGTGTTTTTCAACACTATAACACTATAACAGAAACAATTTGAAAACGTGCATATACAAGAAAAAAATAATCGATAACCTCCCAATTTGACTCAAATCTCTTCCCAGCAAGGAACTTTTTCAAGTCCGGGAACATGAAGAGGTCGCATGGGGCTAAGTCTGGAGAATAATGTGGATTAAGGCAGCTGTTCGTATCGTAATTCGACCAACTTTGCCGTGGCAACGGTGGAGGTATGAGCCGGTGGAAAAGCACCTTTTCTCTGCCAAATAGAGTCCTGAATCCGTTTCGCCTTCTTCGGAGCACTTTCGCCGGGTGAAGTCCAGTGTTTGATTGCTCCTTGGTCTCCGGAGTATACCAGTGAATCCATGTTTCGTCAACAGGCGCGGAACGACGCAGAAACTCCTTTGGATTTCGCTTAAATAGTGCCAAACACTGCTCTAAAGTGGATCCGGAAAAGCGGGTCACCGATCGATACTGCTCTTTATCTTCGTTCACTTCCATAAATGACTCTTGCGATATTGGCTCCTTTGTTACCTACGATATGAGCCAATATAAAATATACAAAGCATTACATAAATGTGGTTTTATTCATGACATTTTAATATCCGGCAATATCTCAGATTAGCTTTGGGGTATAAGATACAATAGAACTGCGACTGATTCGGTTTGACTTTTTGTGGACTGTATACTAACGAAAATCTAGGGCGATGTGGTGCAAACACGGCGCCTCTTGTGACGGCTGCTTGTGGTCACCTTGCAAGACAGAAATGGAAAATAGTTAGGAATTAGAGTCTTGCACGAATCCATTCGAAACAGCAAACGAGACATTCATACACTCACATTGACCGGAATCACAGCCTAACTACTCAGCTAACCGAATAGAATAAAGTAAGCATCATGTTTATACTTTAAAGAATGAGATGCTTGCTAAGATTTGAAGTTCCGGAACATGTGAATGGGGAAAATATGCAACCAAAAATAGCTTTGTACTTGTGATACCGGGTATCATTCAAATGGATTTGTTAATAAAATACAAAAATTTATTAAAAAGTAAAACAAAAACAATAGTGGGATTCCGGTAAGCGTTTTAGATTTGGTTTAGGTTTTTTTTTAGATTTCGCAGTTAGTTGTTCACAGCTGCTCCATACAAAATTTTCAGTGTGCCCAGAGCAAATCAGGGAAATGTGGTCTTACTAATTGTTATCGTGAAATCAGCTCTGAGACTGATTTCGTTTTCATTTTGATTTGGTTTCAAATAGCTGTGTGACAGTTGGTGTTTGTTTACATTGGAAATCTGCGAATATTCAATAAAAACATTTTCAATGAGCAAACTTTTGTGTAATACGTTCTTTTTCTGTAATTTTGTGCAATTACGCCCTTTTTTGTATACTTTTTAGTTGTCAATCAGTTGTTCGCCCAGGCTATCAGCTGTTCACGAAATCTAAAACTAATCAGTGTGCAAAAAGGGTCCTTCCGTCAACTGATTTAGATTTGGTTAAAAATAATCTAAACCAAATCTAAAACACTTACCGAAATCCCACTAATGTATATTTACTCGAAAAAAAAAACAAAATAATAACAATAAATTACGAATTTTTTAATTTTATTTTTTTTAAATTATTATTTAAAAACATTATTTCGTTAACCATGTCCGAATTTTTCGCAATATTGCATCTCTTGTCCGATATTAACTGTCTTCTATGTGAGAAGAAGGAAGGAATGCTTCTGTTGTGCTCGGCAAACGACACAATATTGAATTTCAGAACGAAAATTATTATAGTGCTTGAAAGTACTTGAAAGTTCCAAATCAACTCTAAAGTACTACCATATTTTATTTATTCGTATGCTTTTGCTGTCATTTCATTGTGCTTGTCCAATTTTTTGTTTTCGTTTGCTGATGCTTGTTCAACGAAACATTTTTAAAACCAAGCACACTTTGTGTTTGCATTTGGTTTCGTTCGCTTGAAATAAATTTTACGGTATCAAACATACCTGTATTTAGAGTATTTTGGAAGTAGTCCTAAACGAATGTATTCGTGCAGGCCTCTATTAGGAATAGGCATTTTAAGAACTTTTGGGATCCTTACCTGACGATGATATTCATCCTTTTTGCATTCGGGGAGACGGCACCACGCACGAGCTGCCTTCATCACGAGATCCTTAGGCTTCAAACCGCAATGCTTGCGTCGATAGTCACGGAGAAAATTCAGATAGCCATTGCTAGCGTTGGGTCCTAAATTTTGGCACTTGGGCTCACATGCAGGCTTACGCTTTGGCCTGCACCGTGGTTTGGGACAAGTCTTACGCTTTGACGCGCATCTTGACTTCCGCGCACATCCTCGTTTTGCTGCACATCTCGGTTTTGGAGCACATCTCGGCTTCTTACGCATGGGACAACGTGGTTAGGGAGCGGAGCAACACGACTTTGGTCGGGAACGGCGCTTTTTTGGAGAGCAGGCATCCGAATCGTTTGAATTAGGTTGAAGCTCAGATTGAGGCTGTCGTTGAGTTTGAGCCTGAGGTTGAGGCTGAGCTTGTGCATCGGCATCGTGCATAACTTGATATTTTTTTCTCTGGACATCGGAGAGCTTATTCCAAGCTTTGCCGGCTCTTATCGAAAGTTCCATGACGTCCACACCGAAATGTTGTCTTGCATATTCTCGTGTAAAATTTACATAGGGGAAGTTTGCTACACTTTTATAAGATGAAGATTCCCGGGTAAAGGTCTATTAGCCGGTGCCAGCGGTAAAAATGGAAAATAAATATACACACAGAAAGAGGTCAATTAATGATGAATTTTGGCGAATAAATTTTTTGGGGGTCTTAACTAGTTTATTTTTTATTGAATTTCAAAATTTAAGAATAAATTTACTTTTTTCACTGTTGTTTTTGTTGTTTATCATGGCTGCTTTGAGTTTTGCATGGTTGCTTTTTGTTTTTCATGGTTGCTTTTCGATGATTCAACCGTTTACCAACACTGTTTTTTCAATGAAGACACTCATGCAACCGTAGTTAGTGCTATGTGCAAAGTAAGTCGCAGGCGAAAAATTTTTAAAAAAATAAAATCGCGCGCGCGATTTGAGTCAAATTGGGAGGTTATCGCCGACACGAAGGCCTACTTTGCAGGTCTCCAAAAAACTTACTTTTAGAGTGTGTGTAGAAAAATAAATCGTCACTTTTCAAAAAACTTGCGGTTTTTTTTTTGATATGCTAAGTACTTATCGGATCGTCCTCGTAGTTAAATTCATGTATATTTTGTATTTAAAGGATTCAAATATATTTTAAATATAGTAGACTAAAATAATTGTGACATATGGGACCAATAACAAAATTGCTGTTGAGTTTCATTTTGAGCGAAAAACATAAAAATTATGAAAATATATTTAATAAATTAAATGTGTGTTTTTTTAACAATATATTATATATAATTCATGGATTTATTGGACCTGATGTTGGCGGTAGAATATTAAATAAAGTTTTTTGTACATTCACGTTTTAGTTAAACTTTATTTTTTAAAACTCAGTAGGCCGTGCTTTCTATTTTGGCTAACGTAACCCTCCCAGCTAAATAATAGTTCAGTATACATTTGTAGCTCGTGCTTGAAACAACGCTTTTTATTATTTTCTAAAGCATTTTATATTTTTTTATTTTTATAACTTTAAATTGTTGTGCATTCAGTTTTACAAAAAAAGACATCGAAGGTAAGCATAAATTTCTAATATTATTTGCTTCAATCTATACTTCATTATTTCAGACAAGTTTTGTTTAATTGGGAGATCCTTCGATAAGTTGAATAACTTTCACAATCAGTTAATGAGACCCTAAAAAAGTTTCCTACATTAGTTCAGTGCTACTCACGGAATTTAAAGATAGGTTCTTCGATTTTTCGATAAAAATACTAATGGATATTCAATAATTGAATTAAATATCTTAGGCCTTCGACTAATTAAGTTTAGGGGCAGGACACAGCTCAGAGGTTAGTGTTGTGCAGTAGAAACTGTCACAAGCATTGGTGACCTATGCAAGCAATGAGAAGTAGTAGATATATTATCTTTGTCCTTCAGTCACCGTTAAATTCTTTGATGATGTATATAGCCCTCTTTATTATATATATTTTGGTGTTGAAAATCTAATTTCGTGATTTATTTCATAGTCATATGAATTCCATATTGTCTTATATTCAATTTTCATTATTTTTTAATTTAATTTTTTATACACATATAATATGGTATTCATTTTATGATATTCAAAAACATACATGGTTCCACGTTTCTTTTAGGGATAAAATGGCGGGAGCCAATATTTTTAAACCGATGAAGAGCATGCTGGGAGGACCTTGTGCAAACAATGGCTATCTCACTTTTATGGCACAATATGCCATGCGACATGGCAAAGACGTTGAGAGCATGCTAAAAGGCGGAAAAGAGTGGAATAGAATGTCCCCCTTCCAAAAGGATAAATATCGAAAGATTAAAAGGCCGGTCAACATGGACTGGGGTCAAGTTCCACCGGATGGAGGTTGCTGTCCCCAAAAGCGCAGGCCAAGTTGCCCAAAGCCGCGTTGTATGCCTAAGAAAAAAAGATGCGCTGCAAAGCCAAAATGCGCTGCAAAGCCAAGATGCGCTGCAAAGCCAAGACGTGCTCAAAGATGTGCACCAAAGCCAAGATGCGCCACAAAGCGCAAGTCTTGTCCTAAGCCACGCTGCAGGCCAAAACGCAGAGTCAAATGCTCAAAACCAGGACCCATCACAAACAATGGCTATCTGAATTTCGTCCGCGTCTACAGACGCAAGCACTGTGGATTGAAGCCGAAGGAGCTGGTGATAAAGGCAGCTCGTGCCTGGTGCCGTCTACCAGAATGCAAAAAGGATAGATATCGCCGCCAGGTAATGTACTCGCAGAATCCGAAAAAGTTCGTTCCTAATATTTTTTGCTCTTAGGCTTGCAAGGTGACCACAAGTTGCCGACACAAGAGGCGCCGTGTTTGCACTGCAATGCCCTAGGTTTTGTTAGTGGCATCTCTGCGCAACGGCATCAAGTGTGTATCGTACAAACCCTTCAACATTTAGCGTCTTTTAAACTAAACTTTGTCAAAATTATATGTTAAATTCAAGTAGCCAAATAAATCAAATTTAACCCAGAATCACGACTTTGTTCATTGAAATATAGAATATACCTTAGTCTATAATTAAACAAGCGGAATAGGCTAGAGTCAAGTTTTTAAATATAACTAAATTTGAACGGCTATCGTCAGAATTGCAGGTAAGAGATCGATTCATGTTACATTTTTGCAATACATTTTAGCCATTTTAGAAAAAGTAATTTTAAAAAATATTCGTTTTTAGGTGCCATCAAATTTATTTTTTTCATAAATTCCACAAATTTCAACTTTTATAGCCCCTAAGTATCTTGGGGTCGTGGCACTCTTCTTAAACATTTATTTCATAGCTTAAAGAGTTATCTATTATATGCCATTTAAAGTATGTTTAAATGCATAGTATTCAACTATTAATTTTCATTAAAATTTACCTGCCAATATTTTTAAGTGAAATATCTCAACAGGGACCAACATTTAAAATGAATCACAAATTGAAAAGTCGCTTCCACAAACTGATTAATGTAAATAATCCAATCGTGCTTGTTTTCAGTCAAATTTTGTATGTGTAAAAAAGATGAAAATATTCTACACTGGCGAACATATTTATTGGCACAGCAAACATTTTGTGATTTGGGGGCTTAATTGTATTCAATGGAAAGGTCACTTAAATTCCGTTTGAATGATAAACAACTTTCCTTAACCTCGATTTTTTACCAAAAATTTTTTGATGCAAAAAAATTCTTTGAACAAAATATTTTTGCTAGTATTTTTTATAAATTTTTTGAAAATTGCTAAAAAGGCACTTTTTATGTAAAAAGTAGGAAAAAGGGGTTAAAATGGTAATTTTTAGGATTTTCAAAAAATTATAAAAAATACTAGGAAAAATATTTTTGAAAAATTTTCTTTGCAGTCACTTAAATTGTTTAAAGAATTTTTTTGCATCAAAAAATTTTTGGTAAAAAATCGAGGAAAAAAGTTTCGAAAATTGACTTTTACATAAATTCGAAATTTTCGAAGGGTACTTAATGGGTTAAGGAAAATTGTATATCATTCAAACGGAATTTAAGTGACCTTTCCATTGATACCAATATGTTAACGATAGGGGAACAATTAAGCCCCCAAATCTCAAAATGTTTGCTGTGCCAATAAATATGTGCGCCAGTGTATGTATTTAAAATTTATTTCAAAACAAAACCATGATCATTATTAAAATTGCAAAATTCCCGCTAAACTAACAATGTTTTCTAAAAGTAGTAAAGCAAAAATTTCTATGAATATAAATGATAGGATTTAAGTCAAAACATTTTTAGAAAGCTATCTTAACACTTTGGTCAGGCAAACAAGGAAACTGATGTTTTATCTCATTTTCGAAATACCACTAAAAATTAAACTGTCGATCACAGTGATAAAAATTGATTTATTCATTTCATTAAAAATTAAATGGTCAATTTCTATTAAATTTAACACTGCCGACGCTCTTGTCGACTCGGCTGTTGATGCTGATCAAGAATAAATATACTCTATAGGGTCGAAGATGCTTCCATCCCCTGTTACATACATTGCAACGAATACAATATCCTCTTTTACTTATTTTTTAAGTAAAGGGTATATAAAATCCCAAGATCCTTGAGAAATATACATACACTCTTTATTGTATGTATAAATGTGTGTGCAAACATATAAGTATAACAAAATATGGTTGTGTGTTTATCATTAGAAGCCCGCAAAACGATCGGTAAGTGCATGGTAACTCCTTCTGGACCAACTTGTTATTAACGCCTTGAAGCGGGCCAATTAAAACCTAAACCAAATGCAAGTCCAAGACAAGCAAATAGAAGAATGCTCAAGTGCAGAGGAAAGAGGAGCGGTAAAAGGGGAAGGGAAAGGTTCGTCAGAACTCTGGGCAGATTGACGACCGCGAAGCGACACCCCGGCAATGGCGACGTGGCTACAATTATGTGCAGCAAAAGCACCAACTAAAAATTGCAACAACAACAACTTTTGTTGCACTTAAGGCGCCAGCTGAGGAATCGGAAAGCGGGAAGAGGAGAGAAACAAAAGCGAAATCCTTGCCTGAAAGATTTTGTGCAAATAATTTAAGAGGCAGTAAAAAGTAAACGATGACGACAACGGATATGGATAAGGGGTGAGATGAAGTGGCGGCAAGTGGGAGGGGAGTAGGCAGTGGGTGGTGTTGGTGGTGCTGATGGTGTTGGTGGTGCTGGTGGCATACACTTTAATGGCCAGCAAAGCGATGACAAGCGACAAAAGCTGTCGGCTGTTGACGGCTCTCTGGCAGCTTTTGTGTGTTGATTTTTCTTTTAATTGTTGCGGATTTGCATTCTGACACATTTGTCAACCTCAACCTCAGCCTCAGTCCCAGACTCCGTCCCTGACTGCGACTGAGACTCAGCGACGGCATCGGCATCGGCGACGTCAACACAAAAGGGTTGCCTACGAGGCGTTTTGCCTGTGGCTGTAAGAGAAAATGGGCAGGACGATGAGAGGAGAGAAATGCCTCGTTTGCACAGGTTGTATGAGATGCGTTTATTATTTATTAGATGGCATGTGTCTGTCCGTGTGCGTGTGAGTGTGAGTGTGAGTATGTGACAGAAGGTGAGGTCTTAAGCCCGCTGGGATAATAATAAACGCCAGGGCCCAAGTCATTTGTCAGAGAGACTCAACAACAACAACACCAACAACAACACCTACAAGTGTATGTGTGTGTGCAAGTGTGTTTTGAGTGACATGTGTCAAAACTGAAAAACTACGCGAATTTGTGTCAAATACCCTTGTCAGCGCGTTTCAAGTGCAACAAAACACTCGAGAAAGCACGTGTTGTTGCCAATACCGGAAAAGGGACAGGGAAACGAGGGGAACTGGAACAGGAAAATAGAGGATGGAGGGGCTTGACGCGAACGGAAAGATAAATACTCGAAACTCGCATGTCTGTCTGTCTGTCAGTCAGTCCCAAAAGAGTGCGAGTTCAGTTCAGTAACTAAATCTCAGTTAACTTGAAGTGTTGTTCCCACTTAATATATGATGCGGAAATTGTTGCGACACTGTCAGTTAACAGATTGAAATAGATTATTAGTACACTTGATAAGTGAAACACACACAAGCATCTAGTAAAGTTACAAGCCTAACTTTTTAGGAATTTCAACCTACTCGACTCTGCTAAAATCCATTAAAGAAATCGAATGTTAAATAGAAAAACACTTGATGTATTTAAAAATACATACAATAAATACTAGCATAAAAATCAGCAATACTTATATCACATTCTTAAAATATGTCCAACTTAAATCATATTCGGGAAAAATGGAATGATTGAAATTTTTTAAGTGATCTGGAGTATAATTAACTGATAAATAGACCTCGGATTTTGCATACTTCCACATTTTTCATCAGATTGGTACCAAACTTTGTATTTAGGTATGTTATAATTTAAAAAAACCAGTGATAATGTATTAGTTTCAATTTGTACTTATACAATATTGTCGAATTTTTTACCTCCCAAATTTTATGAAAATTACCAGTTCCATTATCTTCTTTGTCTCTTAATCCAAAACGGAGTCAACATGTGTTTCACTGGTTTTATCAGGTATATACAAAAGTATAAAATCAAATTTAAAAAAATTTTAAAATCTTTATTTATGTATAATATTTACTACATGAACCTGTGTTTCGCTATTGCTTCTGTAAGAATTTTAACAAGGCTAAAATTATAGAAACAGCAAAGGAACATTAAAAAAATAATCCTTCGATTCAAGGTAAACGATTTTTAAGGCTTTAAACTTTTTTCCATAACTTTTTTCAAGTATTTTCGTATGCCTTTTGCAATTATATATTCTTTACTCAGTTCACAATCTTTGTATTTTCAATATAATAAAAGAAAAATGTTCAATTTGTTTGAATTGAATTCATAAAGAACAAACTGTTTAATGGATTCAATTAGAGTATGACAAGCCCAATGCGAGCCATTAACTCAGACCAATACTGTCACGAATCGAAACTACTTTTGAGGGTTGTTCCAAGTATTTCGCAAATTTCCGCGTATAGAACAGAAAACATAAAAAAAAAACTGCCTTTGATCAATGAAAACAAATCATAAAACGCGGTTTACAGCTCCCATGTGTGTAATCGCTGGCATTTAACGTTTTGGGCTTCTTTAAGGCTTATGACTGGCACGTGAGGGTTGTATAAAAGACACAGAAAAACAACAGTCAAGAGGGAAAAAATGAAACAACCTCTTCCACATACTCGGGTAAAACATGCGCTGTGGGAATTTGCGTTTGAAAATGTTACAAAATTTTTAAAATGTAAAATTGAGCATTTGTTTTGATTTCGGCAACTCTCGAAAACCCAAATGAGGAACTGATTAGATTATGGAGTGGACCGTGAAGTCTTTTAGACTTTACAGGTACATAAGTTAAGTTGAGAGCTTACCAAGAATCAATGAACACAGATATCAGCTAACGTGAGTGGTAATTCAAATCGTATCCCTACCCTTTCTACCAAATAAAGAAACTCGCTTTAACTCGTATCGAAAAATCAACAATTTGATTTTCACTAAGCGATTTTCTAGTACTCTAACTCGATTAAATAATTACTATCATTCCGCTTGAAAAGCTTTTTATGTTTTGGGAAAGTTATGACAGTTTGATAACTTTGAGTTTGATAGCTTTCATAGTATTTTGCCAAAACACAAATTTTTTAAAGGACTGTCATTTGGGTCAAAACTTGAACTTTTAAATTCATTCTGATTTTAAATTTTATTGATTTCGTTAAATACATTTTTCTCGCCAGAATGCTATTTCTATGTAAAGAGTTCCTCTTTGGGTTTTTCGACAATTCTATTTTTTAAATGACAAGTTTTAGCTTGCAATCAACTGCTTATGTTATGAAAGTTTGAATTCAATATGTTTTTCAACTGGAAAACTTACAAGTCAAAAATAACGCGTGTATTTTGTACATATAATTTTGCTTACTATTAAAAGTATTTTAGAAAAACTCGATTAATATATATCGACAACTTAGTTCAGTTAATGTCGACTTTTATATTTTTATTTAAACACCCACTATTGGAATTTATATCACAGCCCTAAACACATTTCTGATTTTACACAAAATAAATTTACAAAGTAAAGTATATTTATTTATATTATTATATTTGTTTAAAATAATAATAATAATATTTATTTATATTATTATTACTATATTTGTTTAAAACAGGGATTAAAACCTAAACAAATATCGGTTTCAGTTACGGTTTCGGTTATGTCCGAATTTAGGTTTTCGGCTATCGGTTACGCAAAATCTTTGAATAAAGGTTTCGTAACGGTGAACCGGTTTTTGTATGTTTCGGTTTTGAAATACCGATATGGTTTCGGCTCACAAAAAAAATTTCTTTAAATAAATATAATTATATTTATAATATATGTATATTATGTAATGATAGTTAAATAGGCAAAAATAGAAAAGAAAATCAAAAATAAAATATAAAACTAATAACAAAATATCAGAGATCGCAAACAAGACTTATGAGTCGGAAAAAATCGAAGCAGCTCAAAATTTTTCGTTGAAAATTATTTTTAACTTGTTTTTAAATTTTTATAATAAAAATTGAAAACAAAACATGCTTTTAAAATTGTATTTTAAAGTTACACTATAACTCTTATTTGCAATTTTTATAATACATATAATTTCTATTAAAAACCGAAATTAACCAAACGATTATTTCGGTTTACAGAGTTTCGGCTTTAAGGTTTCGGTCAAATGAAAATATTTTTTTTCGGTTCGGTTGAATTTCAATCGCTTTTTACCGGTTAAAGGTTACGGTTTCGGTTAGGGCTTTAATCACTGGTTGAAAATAAAGGATTTATTTTCAATTTACCTATAGTAACTATCTAAATAATTTAAAAATTTTAAAGCAATCGCAAAAGAAATAAACTTAAGCAATTGTTTTCACAATATTTGTATATATTTTGATTTATACGAACATATATAAATAAGAAAATGGAAATTTAATTTTTAGACCCAATAAAAGCGCCTAATAAAAAAAAAGGAAAATTAATTTTTAGACCAAATAAAAGAGCCTAAAAAACCTAAGTTGTCCCAGAGTTTTACGATTTTTTAGAAAGGTTCGATTCAGGAAACTGAGAGCCAAAAACTCAAATGCCTTAAATACACGACTTTTTCAAGGAATATTTTTACACTATCTGTGCTTAAAGCCAAGTAAGGGCATAAACTTTCTTTAATCTCCAAATATAAAACAAAGCAGATAAAGTGGGAATTCCATAAAAAAAGAAGAGAAGAAACTTAAGTGCGAAAAAGTGCAAACTTCGTTGGCGGGATCGCTGCGTGCAGCGCATAGTTAAAAGCCATATTTGTTTTAATGGTCAAACATGGACTCAGAAAACACACACACACGCACACACACATATATTGAGAGGGAAGGGGGTCAGCCAATGGTGACAATAACCGTAAGGATAAGGATAATAATAAGTGACTAAGTGAGTGAGTAAGTGAGTGAACACGGCGTCAGATAACGATAACGTAAATAATGACCAAATGCCGAGCGGCCAAAAGAAATAAAAAACAACAAAGTGGGGCAGGCTGAGGGGGAGGGGCAAGGGTAGGGGACGGAAAACGTGCTCGATATTCAATAAACCGCACTGAACTCTTAGGGCGCACAGGATTGCTAGGACAACCGGGGACTATGGCGTTGCATACTTTCAGGCGGCACAGGCGGAAAAATTGAATTGAACATTTCCGGGCCGACGCTGATGGCAACCATGTGAGGCTGGGAAGTTGTGAGGCTGTATGGCTGTAGAGGGAGAATGTCAGGCCAGAACAGAACAGAGCCCATTGGCATGTCCATGACTGACCCATTCAATTAAGCATGAAAAAAATGACCCGAACCGGAGAAGAGAAGAGAAGACAGGGTGTCCAGCCAGCCTACGTGCCATGATAGTCCTGGTTGTTCATAAAAAAAGGACATCACATGCGACGAGGATGAGTAGCAGCACTTAAGGAGCCAACGGACGCTGCCCGCAACAAAACACGCATCACTTGTCACACATACTTAGCAGAGCGACAGAGTGAGCGAGAGAGCAAGTGAGAAAGATACCAATAACGCGCCCAAAAGGACTCACTTATTGTCATGTCCTGGTGTTGTTATTGAGGTGTAATACAATTTTTCCATGATACCCATAACAATGCGAATGAGACAAAATAAAAAAAGTACAAAAAAAAATGAGGAAAAAAGGAGAAAAAAAATAAATAAAATGAAAACGCTATGCCGACACAATCAGAAAGGATAACGAGCCGGCGTCACCCTGGTCACATATGGCGGTATTAGTTTTAGCAACAATAGCCGCTTGTGTGGGGCGGGTTTTGGTTTTTTTTTTTTTTTTTGGTTGAGCATTCTGCGTCGAGGACATCGCATAAACTTGCAATTGAGCCAATTTGTAAAGTGCGGCAAGCCCATTAACGAGCAGAGGCAACGAGTAACTGCTCCTCACAGGACAATAGCCGGCGCTGCCAATCGAACATCAGCACCTGCGTCATCATAAGGCGACGACATGGAGGACAACATGCAATGCCCAGCGGGGCCAAAGCAAATGCGAAGCTCAAATTGAAATTTGAAAGTTCAAGTTGGAGTTGGGAATTGGAAGAAAGGATGCGACCGGTTCAAAAACTTTTTGGCGCGTATCCCTTTTGGGTAATGCAAGGACTACTTTGCATTACAAGCGCCCACATTAAAATTAAAATAAAGTTCTTTCTGCTGGCGATCCTGCAAGGAAAAGCAGGAGGAGAAGGAGATGGAGGATTTTGCCTTTTTGTGCTTAACTACAAATAAATCTAAAACTCGCACATTCCTCAAAGCAGGCAGCCACTCGACTTAGTTCGCTGCGACTGATGGATATGACCAACACACAGAGGGAGAAAGAGAAAGTGAATGAGATTGAGAGAGAGAGAAAGAGAAAGAGAATCGCATACAAGCGCGCAGAATAAGTATGACAGTATACGGGTCGGCCACAGTTGGGCAACGCAGTTTTATTTTGCATTTACAAGCCCACATGCATTATGCATATGTTTCTTACTATGTCTGTCAGTCTGTGTGTGTGTGTGTGTGCGTGTGTGTTTGTGTGTGTGTCAATGCGTGTGTGTGTATGTGTGTCTGCAGCATCCTCTGGCAATTTGAATGCTCTTACAAAGCACAACGGCACATTTGACAAAAGTAGGTGGAAATAATTAATTTTCGCATTGTTCCGACAACCAAAAATTTGTATATGTTTCGATCAATAATTGGTTTTAGTAATTTATAAAGATGGTTTTATATTTGTAGTAAAATTATTTTGGAAAGTTGAGGTAATTTTTTAAAAAAGTTGTCAAATCTACAAAATATGAACAATATAAGTATCAATAATTTGCATTACGATTCTAAATTAAGTTAGATAAGTCGATGGAAATCTTCTTTTATTTACAAATACTTCTCAGATTTTTAGATAAATTTAAAACTTGTAAATTTGTTTATACACTTGGCCATTTTTAACTTTTTAGCTTTATAGCTACATTTGATTTAGTTAACAAACTAGTTAAAATTTAAATCATATTGTTGGCTAACCTTCAAATATTTTTAGACACTACAAACGTTTTAAAATCATAAAATAATAATAAATCGTAAATCTAGTAAATGTAATTTCTGGAAAGTTATTTTGAAAAAAGTTGATCAAACAAAAATTGTTCTTAGCATTGACAATAATACCAAACGATTAAAATATGACATTTACTGCTCAGTTAGAGTATTCAGTTTTCTATGTGTTGTATAAATTTTTTTTATTTTTTAGTTTTCACATACACATATATGTATATATATATGTTCACTTGTGCTCGTTGCTTCCTTATTTTTATGCTGCTGCCAAAGACTTTAAAATGGATACAAAAAATAAAGTATGCAAAAAGTAAAACAAAAAGCATCCGACACAAAGGATGCTACAATAATATCCTTAAGCTACAAATGCAACATGAATTTGTCTTTGCTCGACTCTCGACCCTCGAGTTGCAGGGGAAGGGGTGCTGGGTGGTGGGTGGAATGGTGCGCTCAAGTCCAAATTGGACCCGACCCACAGCCCCGCCCACTTAACCCGCACTCGACAATTTTGTTTTGCTGTTGCTCTTTCTTCGAGTTGCCTAGGCAAAAAAAAAAACAGAAAAATAATATGTATGAAAAAATAAAGGATACTCGAAGTTTACAAATGCATGCACATTAGAGCGTCAACCCAAGCGACTTACAAGCATATGTGTGTGTATAAGTGTGTGTGAAGTAATCTTATGCGTATCATGTGAACTCTGCATATGTCTTCTGTTGCTTTTCCTGTATCTGTTCCTATTCGAGATCCAGCTCTAGTTCCTGACCCGACTTGGCGTTGTCCTTTGGTCCTTTTTGCAGCCTTTGCTTCGACACTTATTTTAATTTATTTCATTTTCATTTATGTATGCTTCAAATGTCCTTTTTGTCTTTGTCTCTCTTTCTCACTCCCCCAGGCTCATGAGTGTGTGTGTGTATGTGTGTATGTGTGTGAGTATGTCTGTGTGTAATTAAATAAAAACGAACTTGAATCAACTTTAAAAATATTACACATACACATGTATGCATGTTTAAAGGACTCAGTATATAAATATATGAATGTATGTTTTTATGTATGTATGTATTTATGTATGTATGTATGTTATATAGTATGTATCCGTATCTCTGTCCACGCTCCCTGCAAGCTTTTATTTTAATTGCACATTGAAATTAATGAACAACTACTGTTGTCAAAAGAAAAGGAATATGTTTTAACTTATTCCAAAAGTAGACACACAACATTTTTTAGCTTCAAAGTCCTTGTATTGAAGCCCAAACTTTTGGACTTGGCTTCCTGTCTAATTATAATCTTGACAAAAATATATTTGCTAGGAGCAAAGGCAATTCAGACTCAAATTTATATCAAAAGTATTTCAACTTTACGAGCACTTCTGTAACAGATAGATTAAGGCAGCTCCAATCTATTCAATATTCTGAATCACTAGCATATCAATTTTGTCTGTCTGTAAATTCCACTTTGACATTTTGGAATGTCTCAACTCGCTTTGTTAATAGAATATTATGAAAATAATATACATTCAGATGACAATCAGCCGACCAAAAGTCGGTGATCCTAAATATTCAAAAATTAAGTTTTTCGAAAAAAAAACTTAAAAATATACTTAAATTCAATATACTTGATCAAAACTCTTGGCATGCATTTTGACAGTTAAAAGTACTGTTCACTTAGTTTTTGCAACATTGACTTTTTCGATGCTCTTGGGCGTACTTACATTCGTTAGTAAAACATGCCTAATGCTCTTGATATTGAGTATGAAAATATTTATCTAGCTCTACATAGCAGCTATTAAATTCATAACAATCGCATATTAGAAAAGCATTATAATTGTTTAAATAAAAAGAAGGACTAGCTTTTCTTGATCTTCTAAAATTTTGAGCACGGACTTATTTAAGTTGTCTAAGTACTCGTATGTGTCCGGAGTGTCCAAATCTCAAAAGCACATACTTTTAAGATTTATTAGCGATTTTTTTAGTTATTTATTACTATACATACATATTATTTTAACTATATGTACTTATAAGGACTAATAGTAAAGTTTCAAAGAGCAAATTTTTTATCAAAAATTTATTGAATATATTAGAATAAAATATATTTTATTAAACAAGTATATTAAATTAAAATTTTAGGCATTGGAGTAAAAGAATATAAAAAAAGATTAAGTTTATGCAAATTGGATATGTAAAATTCACTGATAGACCTTATAACAAATTCAAGCTATTTGTTGGGTGGCTCAGTAGAACTATCTAGATCATTATTGTATTCGCTCCCCCGATTCGGTAAATTCTTAATAGTTGTAGTGTCTGTCGATTGTGTTGGATTTGTCAATAAGTTTGAACTTTGATATGACTGGGCTATGGTCATCAAATTGTTGGGAAATGAAGATCCAACATCCGCGATATATTTATTTTCCGTCTTGAGTGAATTTGTATTATGAGAAATGCCATTTGGTTGACATTTGCGTGTCTTTAAGCAATCCGCATCTGTGGCTTTTTGTGTTTCCGATTCCCAATGGGAGCCATTGGGTTGATATGAGGACTGATACTTTGATGGTGGCGACAACTTTGTTAACTTGGGCATCAACTTGGCCAGGGGACGAACATAATAGCCATCTCCGGTACAACCGTTAGTCACCCTCAGCTGTGCCTGACGGCAGCTCAAGTGTGTATCATGATTAGCTAAGAAGAAAATAATAAAGTTTTCAAAGATACCATATTGTTATCAAGGATGGAACCGAATCACTCACCTATAAAGTGCTGCTGTTCTCGCAGCTCACGCTCTGGCATCGGAATGGGCTCTGGTGTTGAATAATCCTTTGGTGCCTCAAACTCCACGTGTTCACCCATCAGCTGACGTGCCCGGCCGGAAAGACCCCTTTTACCCGGTACTACGTGCTCGAATCCCGGAGGCGGTGCAGCTAAAATATGTTTATTTTCAACATTATTATTTTCAACATTATTAATATTAGGCACCATAATAGCAGGCCCCTTAATGACTACCGTTTACAATAAATAAAATTGTAAAATATTCGGATGCATTTTTTAAAAACACATCAGTTTTAGCTTTAAGTTTTGATTTGCAATATAAAAATATAAGCATTGAAATACGGACTGTCATTCAAAAGAAATACAAATTTGAAATAGAAATTTATTAAACATATTAATTTCCAATGCAGGATTTAGGTTCAGCTCGAGTCCCGATTTATGTATACACCCCCTGAACCTAAAGTATCCGTGCGAGACTTGGTTCAATTTAATAATGGAAAATATTTGTATAATTTTAGTTTTTCCTTTATATTTTAAATAATATAAATTTTTTATTTGGAACCAAAAATTAAAACGTTAGCAATCAAACGAATAATCACATTATATTATGCTTTAGACCTTTGTAATAATTTACTTCGAATTTATTTCTTATCTATGAAATGAGTTTGGTTTCGGCTCGAGCTCGCGGGTTTGGTAATCTAAAATTTAAAAAAGTCGAACCGAAGCAGTTTAACGCGGTTGGGTTAAAACCGGCTTGCAGCCTAGATAATTTATACTATTATTATTGATTTTTATATAAAAATTGAAAATACAAACTTAATGCAAAAATGTTTTTTTAAGCTGAGACTTTTCCTTTTTTTTCGTGCACTTATAATAATAAGTATGTAACATATTTATTATTATATTTTATTCTATATATTAAATTTTTAAATTTCAAAAATACTTAATATTAATTTATGTTAAACATTCGCTCTGATAATATATTTCTGATGTTGTTTTTTTTATTTGAGATCTCTGTTAACAAGGACTCATCGATACTCACGTATTGGATTGCTGGGATCCTGGGACTCACGTTGACTTGGGTCCAGGGGCTCCCAGACCCGTCGGGACTTTGAAATCGTTTGCCATTGAATGGAATCAGTGGCGGTAACGGAGAACGTGATCTGGCAACGGGCACGAGCATGAGGCGAGACACAGACACGATGCCTCTCAATGGAGTCCTCCTTTATCGACAGCAGCAAGTCAAAAGTTTCATAATTCGTTTGCTCTAGTGATTCGGATTCATCATCTCCATTATTTTGGGAGGATCTAATTGATGACTGCTCCCATTCGCAGGCCGGATTCATGGACTTAGCTGCCGTTGCAAGCGGCTTGTCCTCTTTCATATTCAATGGCGTTAGCATTGGTGGATAATATTTCGGAACACGACGCCTTTCCGGATCCACAGAGGCATTGAATCCAGCTAACTGGTGCTTAATCATTGGCCGAGGGACACGTGGTTGCCAGCTCTGCGGTGCTGGACACCGCGGGTGCAAGTGCATCGAACTGTAATGATGACGACGTGGTCGATAGAAAACTCCCGGATTGCTTGACCTATGATGATGGTGTCGATGATCCGGAAATGGCGATGGATGGCGTGGCCAATTGTTTCGGAATGGTCGTCGGAAATTCAACTTCGCTTGTAGGTCACTCCTTGACCTAAACCAAGTTGAACCCTTTACACACGATGCCGCATCAACATCAAACTCAATCTCGATCTCATTGTCCATCGAATTTTTCAAACGGGGGGAAAGGGTAGGCGAAACCGGGCAAGTCGACACAAGGGTTAATGTGCGTGAAACTGAAGACGCTGGGGTTGGAGCTGGAGTCGGAGTTGTCGTCGGCAGTATCGGTGGCGGTGGCGGTAGCGAAGATAGAGACGTGGCCGCCTTTGAAGGCAATACCTCCATTACCTTTAGCAACTGCATCGGTTCATCAATAATTCCGTGAGCCACCACAGATGCCCAGGAAGGAGAACGTTGAGCCGACATGACAGTGGAAGCTTGTGATCAATTCTACGCATCAATTCGTATCAACGAAGCATCAAAAGCTGTCCACTGAATTATATATTTCTATATTTTTGTTTATATTAATAGATTTGCACAACTTTTTGACAAACTAACATCAAGAAATGATTTAAAGACATTATGAAAATAACAAATGACAATTGACAAATGTCATATGGCCTACTATGTTATCACTGCGGACGGCAGTCCGCGCTAGCGACGAAAGCAGCACGAAGTGTGCGAAAGCGACTAGCACATATACATAGGAAGAATGGAAAATTTGCTATGACCGTCCGATCGGGTCGAGTTATATACCGATCGAAAGGTATCAATTTAACTAACAAATGTGCATACTAAGACTTAAGGAAGCTCACCTTGTTCGTGAGGAAAACAGGTGTAAGTGGGAGGGGCAAAATTTAAATGATTGGAGCAAATGGGGCCGTTGGACCCTTTTTGATTTTTTTCTTAATTTTTTACTATTCCTATCAAAAATACGCGTCGAATGACACCTTGATCATCAAATCGTTATTTTAGCTTAAAAGTTTGAATGAGGACTTGTTCCTGATCAAAAATCTAGAAACGTTTGTTCTACGACTTTTTCGAAAAATCGCTAGTTTAGCGGGAAATCGCTAAAAACCCGCTAAAATTATAAGCCCCCGTAGTGTCCAAACCATTGAAGCTACAGATATGATTTACATGTCGTTGGAAAGGTACTTTGAAGGGCTCTTGTATATGCAGTATGTACACTGCTTGCAGCGTAATGCGGAACTTACCTGTTAGCTGAATATATAAATTTTACATAGAATGGGAATAGGACAGCATCAGCAAAGTGTCATAGCAGCCAGAGTGCAATAGCAAGAGTGCTTATAGCTTTTGCGCTGGGAATGTGTGTTTGTAAAGGGGACCAGTGTTGCCAGACAGTTTGTTTTAGCTGTCCAAACAATAAACAAAGCTGACAAAGCTATACTGTCAAAAAATATTGCAATTTTAAAATTTCTGATGTCTTATTCAAAAATTTCTGATATCACATAAAAAAACCTCTTTACGAGGTAAAAGCCTAGTGACGAAAACATTTTCATGCCCTAAAAATTTCTGATTCCAATTTTGTGACGAATAATATTAAGTTTTACACATAAAATATTTTAAACAAAATTTTTGCAATCGACACTGCGCAAAACAGTGAGTTTTATTTGGTATGAAGAATTGAGACTTTTTAGCGCAATGTGCCGAGTGCCAAAATTTTGTTTAAAATAATTTATGTGTAAAACTTATTATTATTCGTCACAAAATTGGATATCAGAAATTTTGGGGCATGAAAATGTTTTCGTCACTAGTCTTTTACCTCGTAAAGAGGATTTTTTATGGGATATCAGAAATTTTTGAATAAGACATCAGAAATTTTAAAATTGCAATATTCAGTTAATGATAAGGTGGTATAAATTAAATTTAAACGCAGCTTTGTTACTGAATGCTTCAACTTTATCAAATTGTTTCCATTTCATATTTTATATGTACTACTTATATCTGAACTAAGCAATAAGAGCCAAACATACCTAAAATTCTTGTGGGTCAAATAAACTATGGGCATGTTTGTAAACTAAGTACTTAGACTACTGTTAATGGCACAACGATTGAAGAGAACTATTTTTTAAGAAAAAGAAGAAAACAAATTATTATTGTTTTTTAAAAAGACCGGAGAACTGCGAATTGACCTGTGGCGCAGCGAAATGAAATTGAGGTGAAATTTAAGTTAAAGCGATTTCTGTGGCACCCCCGAATAACATATTTATAACCAGGGATTAAAACCGAAACGAATATCGGTTTCAGTTACGGTTTCGGCTATGTTCGGTTATGTTGGTTTTGAAATACCGGTATGGTTTCGGTTCAGATAACAATTTTTATTTTGCAAGAATTTAGTTATATTTATAATATAATAATAATAGTGGGATTCCGGTAAACGTTTTTGATTTGCTTTTGATTTGATTTTGATTTTTCAGTCAGCTGTTCACAGCTGCTCCATACAAAATTTTCAGTGTGCCCAGAGCAAATCCGGGAAATGTGGTCTTACTAATTGATTTCGAAAAATCAGCTCTGAGACTGATTTTTTTTTTCATTTTGATTTGGTTTCGAACAGCTGTGTGACAGTTGGTGTTTGTTTACATTGTAAATCTTCGAATATTCAATAAAAACATATTCGATGACTTTCTTTCGGCATTTGGGGCAATTATGCCCATTTTTGTATACTTTTTAGTTGTCAATTAGCTGTTCGCCCAGGCTGTCAGCTGTTCACGAAATCAAAAAATAATCAGTGTGCAAAAAGGGTCGTTCCGTCAACTGATTTAGATTTGGTTAAAAATAATCAAAAGCAAATCAAAAACGTTTACCGGAATCCCACTAATAATTAAAAAGGCATTTCTTTCTTAATGTTTTATTCACACATTTATATGGCATATACACTGGCGCACATATTTATTGGCACAGCAAACATTTTGAGATTTGGGGGCTTTATTGTTCCCTTATCGTTAACATATTGGTATCAATGGAAAGGTCATTTAAATTCCGTTTGAATGATATACAAATTTCCTTAACCCATTAAGTACCCTTCGAAAATTTCGAGTTTATGTAAAAGTCAATTTTCGAAACTTTTTTCCTCGATTTTTTACCAAAAATTTTTTGATGCAAAAAAAATTTATAAACAATTTAAGGAGTGACTGCAAACAAAATTTTTCAAAAATATTTTTGCTAGTATTTTTTATAATTTTTTGAAAATCCTAAAAATGACCATTTTAACCCCTTTTTCCTACTTTTTACACAAAAAGTGCCTTTTTAGCAATTTTCAAAAAATTATAAAAAATACTAGCAAAAATATTTTTGAAAAATTTTTTTTGCAGTCACTCCTTAAATTGTTTAAAAATTTTTTTTGCATCAAAAAATTTTTGGTAAAAAATCGAGGAAAAAAGTTTCGAAAATTGACTTTTACATAAACTCGAAATTTTCGAAGGGTACTTAATGGGTTAAGGAAATTTGTATATCATTCAAACGAAATTTAAATGACCTTTCCATTGATACCAATATGTTAACGATAAAGGAACAATAAAGCCCCCAAATCTCAAAATGTTTGCTGTGCCAATAAATATGTGCGCCAGTGTAGATAAAAATAAAAAAAATAAAGAAAATCAAAAATAAAATAAGAGATCGCAAACAAGACTTATGAGTCAGAAAAAAATGGAAACAGTTCAAAAATTTTCGAAACAAATTATTTTTAACTTGTTTTTTTAAATTTTTATAATAAAAATTGAAATTGAAACATGCTTCTTAAATTGTTTTTAATAGTTATACCATAACTCTTATTTGCAATTTATAAAACAACAATTAAAAATCAAATCTGTTTTAAATTTTTATTATAAAAATTTGGAAGCAAAAATTTATTTTTGGAATTATGAAAAACCGAAATAAATCCTTATAAATGAAACGCTTACTAAACGGTTATTTCGGTTTACAGAGTTTCGGCTTAAAGGTTCCGGTCAAATTAATTAAAGAAACAGAATGGGCAGCACTGTTTGAAACAGCTGACAGGCCCAAAGAAACATCAAACTGTTTAGAGTTTCGCTAGGTATATCTATCTCGCTCACTCACATAAACTAAAAAAATGGCCGCAACGTTGACAAAAAACAACGACATTGACAATAACGACGACAATATTGATGAATTATAAGCAAGAACGAAAACTTAAATTGTTTGTTATAGACATAAATCAAAGACTTTGCATTTTTTCATTAATATAGAGCAGCTATCAGCACGGCCCTATCTCGATCTCATAGGAAATTTTCGTGGCGATTGCGCTGCCGCTCACGTACACTCACGTACATGTCGCGACGCGTCGCTGCTACGATTTGTTTCTTTTACGTCGCTGTTACCACTCAACTTTTAGTTATTTGTCCGTGTTGTACTGGCAACACTGGGCTTACGCTCGTCGACAGCTAAATATTGAGCACTTTACGCCGCGTACAATTTAGTTAGCTTGCGCATAGAGTTACCATTATATTTTATGTTATTTTTTCGTGTTGCGTTGACAACACTGTTTTTACGCTCGTCGACAGCGAAATATTGAGCATTTTCCGCCGCTAAAAATTTATCTCAGGTCGGTACTAGGATTAAAGCCTAGTACCGACATGAGACAAAAGGCCTAGCGTAAGTCAAACTCCATATAAAAAAAACGCTAGCGTTAAGTGAAAAAGATAAAGAACGGGCGTTATCCAGCACTGTTTGAAACAGCTGACTGGCCCAGCGAAACATTGAACTGTTTAGATTTTTGCTATCTATCTATCTCACTCTCTCACAATAACTCAAACGAATTGGCCGGAAAATTATAAAAAAAACAGCAGATTGACTCTTTTTGAAACAGCAGACAAAAATTTTATCCGATTAACGAGGTGGAAAAGAGGCCAATATTTGTATTTTTTCATTAATTTAGAGGGAGAATCCACGTAAAAAGTTCTAAGGCGATGGGTTCACTCATACGCGCTGTGCCGTCGCATATTTCTCCTATATTGACTATAATTTAAATTTTCATTGCCTATTATCTCCTCTTTTTATCAAAATCAGTTCTGCATGTTAATATTTAAAATAAACCGCTGTTGACTCATAGAGTTACCACTCAACTTTTTGTTATTTTTTCGTGTTGCTTTGGCAACTCTGGCTTTACGTTCGTCGACAATGAAATATTGAGCACTTTCCGCCGCTAAAAATTTATCTCACGTCGGTACTAGGCGAACACAACACGTTCGACAAACAAAATTCTACTGTGGATACCCTGCTTAAGACACTGTGTATTTACAGGTTTCTTACTAACACTTCATTCAGTGCTGCTAAATTTGTGTTTGATAATCAGCCTTGAAATTGCTGTCATCGCTTGAACGCTTTACCTTAGGTGGAAACAAATGCTAGCAGCCTCAGTTGTGTTTTGCAACTCGTTCCGAAAGGTTCTGTTTTTTAGACCCCGTACTTTAAAAAAGTAAAGGGGTCTATTAACTTTGTCACAAAAAAAAATGTGCGTAACAGGCAGAAGGAGGCGTGGCAGACCCCATAAAGTATATATATTCTTGATCAGCATCAACAGCCGAGTTGAAATAGCCATGTCCGTCTGTCCGTCTGTCCGTCTGTCCGTCTGTAAGAGCGCCTAGATCTCAGAGACTATAAGAGCTAGAGACTCCAAACTTGGTATGTAGGTTCGTCTATATTAAGAGCAGATCGAGTTTGTTTTAGATTTTGGATCGGACCACTATATCATATAGCTCCCATAGGAACAATCAGTAGAAAATCAAGTCTTAGTATGGAAAACTTTTTTGCTGTTTGAGATATTTCAACCAAACTGACAGAATTTGCATTAAAGATGGTCCCATACATACTGACCAAATTTGATTGAAATCGGATTACTATATCATATAGCTGCCATAGGAACAATCAGTCGAAAATCAAGTCTTAGTATGAAAATCTTTTTTGTTGTTTGAGATAACTAAATTAAACTGACAGAATATGAATATGGGATGGACCCATACATACTGACCAACTTTGGTTGGAATCGAACTACTATATCATATAGATCCCATAGGAACAATCAGTTGAAAATCAAGTCTTAGTATGGAAAACTTTTTTGCTGTTTGAGATATTTCAACCAAACTGACAGAATTTGCATAAAAGATGGTCCCGTATATACTGACCAAATTTGATTGAAATCGGATAACTATATCATATAGCTGCCATAGGAACGATCAGTCCAAATCAAGTCATTGTATGAACATCTTTTTGTTGTTTGAGATATCTTTATAATAAGTACGGGGTCTCCGACAGTCGAGTACCGCTCGACTGTAGCACCGCCGACTAGTTTTTTTTTACTATGACCTGTGTCTATTAAAAATGGACAAAAATGAAATTGAAAACTCAACTTTGAGCTGCTAGGATACCATAAAAATATCGATTAGGGATTAAGTCTAATAAGCAATTTAGACTGGAACCCGTATGGGGACGTTACGAAAAAAAATGATATTATATAAGGCCCCTAATTAGGCCCGCGGCAAGCTCGGGTCGGCCCGTGGGCCTTATGACACAAAAATATGTGTCATAGCACCCGCGCGCGTTATGACACTGGGCGTTATGACACGCACCCGATTTTACTACACCACATGGGTGAGGCTGCGTTCGCGTCGGTGCCGATGATGACTAGTGAACTGCTGGCCAGCAGCAGTACCTCATCCATGTACGCGATGTACGTCTTCCAGTGACACTCACGCATACTCCAAAGTCGGTGACAAGTGGCTCCACAGCCATGAAGATGGCATCCGGGTCATCGACGATGACAGCAGCTCCAGCACGACGATCCGCAAACACACGCATTCCGGCCAGGAATCCCGTGATGCGGTGAAACTTGTCGGCATAGGGCTCCAGCAGCAGTGCAAACAGATGTCCAGACTTCCTCATCCGGACTCCGAGCTCGATGGTGGCAGCTCGTCCTCGACCACAATTTGCTTGGATGAAGCTAAACATTTTAATGTCCAGCTTGCACCCTCGCTAGCACCGCGCCGTAGATCGGGCATCCACCTGAGAGCATATAATGCCTAGAAGGCAATGCCTTGAAGGCAATGCCTTGAAACGACAGTTCCGAACACAACACGTTCGACAAACAAAATTCTACTGTGGATACCCTGCTTAAGACACTGTGTATTTACAGGTTTCTTACTAACACTTCATTCAGTGCTGCTAAATTTGTGTTTGATAATCAGCCTTGAAATTGCTGTCATCGCTTGAACGCTTTACCTTAGGTGGAAACAAATGCTAGCAGCCTCAGTTGTGTTTTGCAACTCGTTCCGAAAGGTTCTGTTTTTTTTTTTACTATGACCTGTGTCTATTAAAAATGGACAAAAATGAAAATGAAAACTCAACTTTGAGCTGCTAGGATACCATAAAAATATCGATTAGGGATTAAGTCTAATAGGCAATTTAGACTGGGACCCGTACGGGGCCGTAACGAAAAAAAAATGATATTATATAAGGCCCCTAATTAGGCCCGCGCCAAGCTCGGGTCGGCCCGTGGGCCTTATGACACAAAAATATGTGTCGTAGCACCCGCGGGCGTTATGACACTGGGCGTTATGACACGCACCCGATTTTACTACACCACATGGGTGAGGCTGCGTTCGCGTCGGTGCCGATGATGATTAGTGAACTGCTGGCCAGCAGCAGTACCTCATCCATGTACGCGATGTACGTCTTCCAGTGACACTCACGCATACTCCAAAGTCGGTGACAAGTGGCTCCACAGCCATGAAGATGGCATCCGGGTCATCGACGATGACAGCAGCTCCAGCACGACGATCCGCAAACACACGCATCCCGGCCAGGAATCCCGTGATGCGGTGAAACTTGTCGGCATAGGGCTCCAGCAGCAGTGCAAACAGATGTCCAGACTTCCTCATCCGGACTCCGAGCTCGATGGTGGCAGCTCGTCCTCGACCACAATTTGCTTGGATGAAGCTAAACATTTTAATGTCCAGCTTGCACCCTCGCTAGCACCGCGCCGTAGATCGGGCATCCTCCTGAGAGCATATAATGCCTCGAAGGCAATGCCTTGAAACGGCAGTTCCGAACACAACACGTTCGACGAACAAAATTCTACTGTGGATACCCTGCTTAAGACACTGTGTACCCAGTAAAACCTGGATGTTTCCAAAACTTACTACTTTCCACATTCAAATTCCGACTAGAACTAGTTCCCAAATCTGACTGTTCCCTTTCGTTTTTATATAGGGGCGAGACAGGAATAGATCTAGGTTTTTAGAAGCTTTGGAAGGGGGTCTGTTACTGCCCTGCTAACTAACATTTTCCTTTCCGATACTCATTTCCAAAATCTAGTATCCAGAATGTGGAAAATAGAAGGCGAAAAGGCAGTGGCTCTGTAATTGCACTGCTAACTAACATTACTGTTTCCCATATTGATTTCCAAAATCTACTGTCCAGAATGTGGAAAAAGAAGGCAGAACGGAAGGTTCCTTTTGGAAGGTACCAGGAATGTATTCCAAAAGAACATATATTTTAGAGAAATTTTAAGAGTCCAATGCAAATAAAATAAAATACGTATATATAATAAATTTATATTATGTATATTTTTCTTTTTTTTACAAATGTTTTTAAATTAAGTGTTAGTGTTAGTGTTATTATTATTGTTTTTGCTCCTCTTCAGTTGCCTGCCGTTTCATCTTCTTGTCTTTGCACGTTTCTTTGTATACTCGGTTTTTGGCTTTGGCAAAGGCCGCACGAACGTCTCTTCTGTAGTCATCGAAAGCATAACCTTCTCTCTTAGTTGCTTCTGTGAATACAAAATGATTCTATTAGTAAGATATCTCGGATGAACTGATTGTTTTTAATTACTTACCATAGAGAGCGTTATTCAAATTCTTAAAGGAGCTAAGCCCCTTCTTGGAATTTGAGACCCCGTAATTATATTTGACGACAAAAATAATAAATTGAAGACAAAAAATTAAACTATTATCATTTCAACTGAACACAACACATTAGAATTTCACAAATAAATTTATTTTTCTTTCAAATGAAAAATTAGCAAACGCTTGCTCGGCTTAACACTCAGCTCTGGAATAAGAATAACAGAGAAAAAAGAAAGCAACAGTTATGCTTTTCTGCTAGTTAACAGATGTTGTGCTTCTGTTTACAAAAGCAGAGGCTTACCAGAATTACGAAACATATGTTATATAGCAGTCTGTTACGAACGTTTTAAAAGTGCTGACATTTAGCCTTCCCAACTCATGAAATAACATAGTTGCCTTTACCTCATGTTAGAAACAAAATTGTCACATGGAAAAGGCAAATACTGCTTTTTTGCCTGGGAACACACCTTCCCAAAAGTTTTACTGGGTATTTACAGGTTTCTTACTAACACTTCATTCAGTGCTGCTAAATTTGTGTTTGATAATCAACCTTGAAATTGCTGTCATCGCTTGAACGCTTTACCTTAGGTGGAAACAAATGCTAGCAGCCTCAGTTGTGTTTTGCAACTCGTTCCGAAAGGCTCTGTCTTTTTTTTTTACTATAACCTGTGTCTATTAAAAATGGACAAAAATGAAAATGATACCATAAAAATATCGATTAGGCATTAAGTCTTGTAACAACGCACGCTTTCCGAATATTATTTAGTTTATATTTAGAAGCTCTAGCCGGTATCGTAGCTCGATGTCGACTACCATACTATATACAATCATTTCAACACATGTCAGTTCAAGGCCTACTTAAGATGTCGGGTTCCCACATCCCTCTTTTTGTTTAAAGCTGGTTGGCTGTTTCTTCCTCTAATGGATCCTTCACTACTTGAGAGGGGCAAGAGTCAACTTCTTCGCGGTCTTCTTCCAGTGACAGTTCTAGTCTTTCATTGCGCTCGTCTGTACTCCCGTCTTCTGGCTGTGGATTTCATCTGACTGCTTGGCCGTGGTATCTCATCAGATACGACATCTGTGGAAGGTGGTCCAGAGTCTGAAAATATAAAGGCTGGTGCAATGCTGTCTGCTTTGCTCCTCTCCTTTTGTCAATATAATCCGGGGTTCTTCCTCGCCTAAAGCTACAGGACGTTTTAAATACTGAAAAGCTTTGTCTTCAGTTTCATCCCACTCAAACTTGGCATAGATCTTAAGTCTACGAAGTGGGTCCGTATTATTCGCCAAGTCTGATATCTCCGTTTTCTTTAAAAATCAACACCACAATCGCTTGAGACCGATCGAACATTCGAGTTTCCATCCATTCTACGCTTTCCGCTTGTGTTTCCGTACCCGGCAAATGGTCTCTTATTAGTAGTTCTGCATTTGATAGCGTAATGACCGACACGATTGCACTTGTTACACTGCATAGTCCTAGCAGGACATAAACGGCTGGATTCATCATGATCTCTTCGCCCACAACGACCACATTCGCTTTCATGGCTGAACGCTCTACGTTCCGTTATTCTGCTGACAGAACTCGCATCCAACTGGGGCACCATAGCCTTGGATTGATTGTTCACTTGTTCTTCAATAGCACAAACTTTAATTACCTCGTCAAGAGAGCGCTCGGCTTCTAGAAGCTTTTTCTTTGATTCTTGTGTAGCCCATGTATCAATTAATTTATCCTTGAGGCAAATATCACGAATTTCTTTTTCAGACATCCCAAAACTGCATTTGCCTAATTGTTGTCTTAGGCGAAGCAAGAATTCTGCAAATTTCTCTCCTTGCACCGGTGACATGGTCCGGTACACATATCTCTCGTATGCAGAATTCAGCGAAGGCGAAAAATAATCTTGAAGCTTACCTACTAGCACCTTATATATTTCTTCG